>JANZLQ010000065.1:758252-830389 GCA_026212715.1 Elanus axillaris
CCCCGCCCCGAGGCGGCCGCCGGCGCGGAGGACCGGGCGGGCCTGAGGCGGCCGCCTCCCCGCGCCCGCCTTTCCCGGCGGGCCGGGCCTCCCCCCGCGGCCGGAGCTCCGTCCCCCCGTCCGTCCCCCCGGTGCTTTTCCTGACCCTCAGCGGGAAGAGCGGCCCGGAGGAGAGGGCCCGGGGAGACACGACTGCGAAACAGCCGTCGGTGTTAGGGAAGAGCATCCAAAGAGCGTCCACCGCTGACGCGGCTGCGGGTAGCCCCGTGCTGGGGGAGGGACTGTGTAATGGCGGCAAGTCCCCCCCTCGTGCGTGTGGGGAGTTGTCCGTGAGGTGCTCGAGGGCATCTTGCCTCTCTCCAGTTTTCTCCTGCGCGTTGGCCCGTTCCCTTTTGCCAGTTCTCTCCGAGTCTTCTCATGTTTCTTCTGTTATTGCATCAGGTTTCTTTTCCAAGCCAATTACTCGTTTTTACATATTTCTTTACCTAGAATAGCGTAAACGAAAACAAGACCCCAAAGTGAGTTGGATGTTTATAAACCGGTGTTATTTGTCTGCAAAAACATGTAGTGAGTGTAATTGACTTCCACTGTGACCATTCGTCCAGTGCCCAGTTACACATGCTCTTGGCTTAGGTTGAAAATGACTTCCATGTCTTGAGCGGTTTGTGTACGGTACATTTGTTTTAATTATGTATGCAAGTAAAAAATACAATAGAAGGCTAATCCAGAAGAAGAAGGAAGAAATCAAAGATGTGGTCATGTAAGGAATGGCACAGGCACCAGAGCAAATAGACCTGTGCTGAGCTGATGCGCGCAGCAGCCATGTTAGTGCTTGCTCAGCCTTTGGGAGATTCCAGAGGCAAGCTGGGCTTCCCCCAGCGGAGCATTAAAGGAGAACAGCTCCTCGTGGGATCGTTTTTAAGTAGTTTGCTGTTTCTTTCTGAGGACTGTGTCACCAGCTACATAGTATGGCTGTGAAAAGCTTTCCTTTGAAATCTTTCTTGAAAGAAAATAGGGGGTTTAGCAGAAAGGGCATGCTTTGCTGTAGAAACTGTAACAGAAAGCAAAACAGAAGGTGAGCATTATAATCTGAAATACAAACTTTTCCATTTCAGTAGTTTCAGTTTTCAGAAGTTTTCAAAGTACAGCTGAAGTTTTCCACAGAAAACTTAAAGGAAAAGGAGTGTGTAGGAGTGTGTTTGCACATGTGTATTGTTTTTGTCAGGCTTTTCTGTGAAGAAAGGTCTTTATTTTCTGGTCAGCATTATTACCCACCTCCCTTTGTTTGCATAAGAGGTTGTTAAAAAGATTTAAACCTCCCCCTCCAAACCAACACTAACTCCAAACAATCTAACCCTGCAAATCATTCCTTTTTTCTTTTAGGATTTTCTGTAGTGCCTATAGCTGTTGCATCCTTTTGTGCGTGACAGCATGGTCTTCAACCGTGTGTGGTAGAGACAAAGTCTTAGGCAGAGGGCAATGTAAAGTTGCCCTGGGTACCAGGTCCAGTCTGGCAGAAGGACCTCAGAAGTCTCTGCGTGAAGCTGCAGTGAGTAGCTTCTGCACTTCCCAGGTGAAGTGGGGCTTCATGGCAAGTTTCCTTGCAGGTCTTGATAAGCCTGTAGCTTGTCATGAGATGTTCCTGCACTGGGATGAAAATCCTGCTCTGGAAATGTATCTCTATTTTAAGGACTAGCTTAGTGGATAAGCTGTAATATTAGGCAAAGAGGAGGGTTTTGCTCTCTACTGCTGCATGGTGGCATCCAAAGGTGCCATACCCCACCTTCCTGCAGAGTCTTGTCTTGTGGCCAGATGGCCCTTGCAGCAGACCTAGTGGTTTGTGGCTCTTTTTTCACCCTGTTGTTCAGTACTCTATTCTGTCAACCTTTGGCAGACATTGCCATCTGCTAACGGCCCCAGTCTTGGCCCAAATCCTGACAAAAGCTTTCCTTGAGGGCCAAGAAAATTATGTCCCTTCTCAGTTATTTGTGACCAAGTTCCCTCACCAAGACATCTCATTCAATATCTAAAGTAAACAGAAGAAAGGAGGCCTTTGTCTTTTTTGGGTTTTAATCAGTGTAATAACTCTTTCCCTTGTTTCAGAACTTTACAACTGCAATGAGAGCCTGTTTGTCCAGCTGTAATGAGGAGGGTGCTTGTCTGCTAGAGCACTCAGTGCTGGAGGCACTGTAGAAGGAGGCTCAGTAGAAGGAATAGAACTGCAAAAGGAAGACAGTATGGGCTAGGGGGTTTTTGAGTTAAAAATAATTCTGTCAGAACTCCACCTCTGTGGTTTCAGTTTTAGTGTGTAACCAAGTTCTGGCTGTTCTTTACCAACGTTATTTCCCAGACATGCATAACAATACTACAGGAAAATATTTCAACAAACAAATTGTGGATGTTCATTACTTGAAACACCCCATGACAAATTTTTCAAATATGTACTTCATCTGTGACTGCTGTTCATTTCAGTGCCAGATGCTTATTATTACAAGGTTGCATTTGCTGGTTTTTTGGGTTTTTTTTTAACTTTCTCTGTGAGCGCACTGCGTTAGGATTCCAATTTTGTCAAATCACTTCCATTGTAAGGCCTGCCAGCTCTACTGCTATCCTGATGTACTCATCCTGTATGAAAGCTTCAGTTATTTTAGTGAATTGCACAGGTAACTCATAGCTATACCAATAGCAAGTTATTTTGCAATATATACATTTGTTTCAGCAATACTGCTTTTGGGAGGAAAACAAAAACATTTATTCCAAGTCAAATGCTTTGGACTGAGGTTACTAGGTCAACAGTAAATTTTAAGAACTATTTGAGACATTCTTGATGGCATTTTAAAATTACAGCTTAAGGTTACACTGCTTCACATGATTCTGGTGCCTTTGATGCTGAAGATCTACAGCTGACTTATGTGTAAGATGTATTTTTAAAAACATTAGCCATGATTTAAAGTAACAAGAGACACTGTTCAGATGAGGGGAGAAACCCATCCTTTGGGAGGAAGCGAGTTAGGTTCAGTAGTTTTGTTGAACCTGAACCAAGAAAGAAACCATTAGTAACTCAATCTTTCTAAGAAGACTTGAGGAAGATCCGAGCTCCTGCCTACCTGTTGATTTTAGCAGCAGCCCAGATGTTGGAGATGTCAGGAGCGTTAGAGAGCAAGGCTTTAAAACAGCTAGCTTGTATTTAGCAATATTTTAGAGCACAGTGAAAGGACTAAGGAAGCAGCTAGGGCAATAGTGGTATTGTGATACAGTTATTAATTGCTAAAGAGAGCAGGCCCCATGCTTTCATTGCTCAAGAGACATCGGGGCACTCCTGTTCGGAAAAATTCAGATGTCAAATGAAATTGTAGATGCAACATTTCGGATCTCCCTTAACAATCATTTTAAACAAATATAACCTCCTCCCACTAACAACAAAATAAATCTGGATTGCATATGCTGTTTCATAGTAAGTTATTTTGATGCTCAGAGTGCTGTAGTGGAAGAAAACAAATACCACCTTTATTTATGGCTTTCAGTTTTTTATTTCCCAAGTGAGAAACATAAATAAAAACAACAGATGACGATTGTCTCATAAAAGCTGCTATTAGAGGTTCAATTGTTTTGTAAAATTCCCTTCCCACACTGTTCTGTCAGAGTGGTATTTGCCTGCTGCGGTAGCCCAACTTTGCTGTTAGAGACAGGTAGCATGTTAGAGATAAGCCTCCTCTTTACTTTTTCTTCCAAGGTTAAGCTTCATTTTGTCTGTGTCTCCCTCCCGCCAACCTAGCTACCACTCCAACACTCTGCATGTTCTGCTGAAAAACAGTACTGTGTCCTCTTCCTTATATCTGGATGGTGCTGGAAAGGACCAACTGTTTTCTTTCCAGTGGAATACATATCTAATGTAAGGTCATTTGCTGGTGAACAAGAATGTTTCAGTGCCCGATTCTGTTTCTAGCTATGTTTAGGTAAATTAGATGAACATCCACTGAAGGTAGTATTACCTGATGGTAAAATACTTGTAAGTAAGAATATTTATTGTGCATTCGTCATCATGGAGATACCATGAAAAATAACCCAGGACGTTAGCCAAAGAAAGCCCTGTATCTGCATAGGCATTCTACATAATAGCAACATGTCACTTTCTAGTTCTACATTAAACTTGTATGTGAGAAGTTACAGCTGTGGATGCCTGTGTCTTTCAGATTCTGTTTCAATAAACCTGTGAGAAAGAAAAAAGTGAAGGCCCTTCAGCTTTACAGCAATTTCAAAGCAGGAGCTTTATTACCTTTTTTTTAAATCCTATACACTTTATGTTTTTACACAGACATAGCTTCTCAGTGAAGATAAATGATGAGACTCTCCCTTAAAAAGCCTTTGGGTTTTCATTAATCCGCATTAGGTTAAAAGGGAATCAGAATTCTAAAAATACAGCACATCAGAGAAACAAGGTATTTCTTAGGTCAAGGTCCTCTTTTCCATCTGGTGCCATTTGGTAGTTCTAACATCTTCCATATCCCCTTACTTTTCCATCTGGTGCCATTTGGTAGTTCTAACATCTTCCATATCCCTCTACTTCTCCATCTGTAAATAACTCACTGAAGTAAATGCTTGGAATAATTACAGCAAAGAATGATAAAATGCAGGCTGAACTTAATCTCTTTGGGATCTAAAATGAAAAACATAACTACAGACATCACAGTTATTGAAAAACTGAGGAGGTCTCCAGTCGGCAGGTGTATGAAATGGGAATAATGTCAGAGCATTAGATGCTTTGGGATTGCAATTGTGCTGTTCAAAAAAATGTCAAAATGAATATTAGTTCAGGAGAGGGGAAAAAATAGCCTAGCAGGGCTGATTTTCAAAAGCAGTCTGCCGTTTTGCTTCTGCAAATAATTATAGACTCATATTTTAATGGTTAGATGTCTAAGTGCTTGCATCCATTTATTAGGAAGTTGGAGATCTAACTACAATAAAATGTGTGCAAACTTGCAAAACTGGAAGGAGGTTTGAGATGCTTCTAAAATTGATCAATCAATCAACAGCTGGACTGCTTTCCAAAAGTTTATGGGGACAAAATGTCTTTCTTTTTTTGTATGAGGTCAGCATTGCCCCAAGAAAAGAGTCCTGGAGTAGCCCACGAGATAAAGTTTTTTAGAACTTCCTGGGTTAATGTGAAAGAAACAATGTACTCCTGCTGGGATTTCACATCTGTACCTGGAATGCACAAAGGGGGCTGGACTGTAGGCACACCGTTTGCTGTTGCTGCCTTACTCGGGCATTACAGCTACTTCAGCATCTCAATTTAAGGAGACAAACTGTTCGGTTTGTCAGCTGTCTGGGTCTGCTGTGCGCTGGCTGCCTGTGTTGTTGTGATACTCAGCTTGTGCCAGCTGCCTGCATGGGTGCCCACCTTAGGCAGGTTGTTAGTAATACGAACTCCATCAGGTACCTACAAGAGGAGGTTTGAAAGTGAGAAGGAAGATGCCTCTTCTGAATGATTTGAAACCCCGCACCCAGGGCTGCAAAAGCAGCAAGCATCCAGCATAGGTTACCAAAGCCAATCTTTCCCTTCCTCCCTGTTCTTCGCCGTTGCTGCCCAGGGCAGTACCTGGCCATCTCTGCTCTGAAGAAAGCATTCTTTGATGAAGAGGCATGAATCGCTCTCTCCTCTTTGCCAGAATAGGGACCATTATGAAAAACAAAATATTCGGTTTTGGTGACGGGGTATGGGGTGAATTTTAGCAGTATTGTGCAGCTTTTACGAAATATTTGGGGGATGTCCAGAATGAGGAAGAATGGGACATGACTCAGTATGTGTGACACCCAGCAGCACAAGATCCTTTCTATTACTCATGCAGGATGGACCGGAAAAGATCTGTCAGTAATGTTCAGTTTACACATGGTTTTCACTTAAGTACTTGACAGAAGGAAGTTTCATTGCTTTATTTAGTGTATTTTAGATCCCAGAAAGGATACTTGCTATATATCTGAAAAACTATTCATCTCTGTGGCTGGCTTATTAGCATACCAGAAACTGGCCCTTAGGACACGGCAGCCCGACTCCCATGTAAATGGTCATCAGAGTGAGCACAAACACAACAGACTCTTATTTTAATGCCCTTTTATATCACCAGTGTGATGCAAAGTGGTTGTGAAAATAAGAATGCGCACATTTTAAATGTCTGTAGCATGATAAAAATTGATGACTGTTAGTGTGTCATACTCTCCCTCAAACTAAACTTTACATTCAGGCATAAATGTATTCACAACTCTTAGCTGCTGTTCACACACACACACAAAAAAAAGCGCAAATGTCATTTGAAGTTGTTCACTCAGCTGGGAGACTCCCCCCACCCCCGTCTTGTCTCCTGCAATTACCCTTTGCCCCTTTCCTCCAGCAGCTATTTCTTCCTAGCTGTTATGTTTTACCATCCTTCAAAAGACAGCGGCCCCGCTCCTGCTGCCTGCCAGATGTGGTGGGCTCCACCTGGCTGAAAGTCTCAGCACCAGGCTTCGCAGAGGGTCTCCTCCAGTCTCCGCAGTGCTAAAGGTTGCTGTTTCTCTCTCTCAGCTCAGCAGAAGAGATCCAAAATGGTCTTCTTCCCCGCCATTCCTGCAGCAGCATGCCCTTTCCAAGTAGCCGGATAGCCTCCAAAGGCAGGCTGAAGCTTTCATGCACGGCTAAAAGCAGTCCAAAATGTAGAGCGAGTCAGCCATTTTGCGGCCTTACAGCAGGAAGGAGGCAGGTGCTCAGGAGGGCGTGAGTGGAGGAGCAGCAGCCAGCGGGACAGCGGGAGAAGTAGCCTGGGGCTTGCAAAGCGGAGGCCACTGCTGGGTCATTCACCACTTACAAAGACAGAAAGATCGTATGAAGAGTCCACAGGGGCCTCTTGGCTTTCTACGTCACAGGGAGTTGCCTGATGTGCAGGCAAGCAGACGGCTTCTACAGCTTGTTCCTGGCAGCTTTTGAAGGAGAGAAAACGGCCAGAGAAGGCTTAGCAAACTATCAAATGGGTTTTCCACTTTAGGTCAGAAGAGAGGAAATGAAACAGCAGAGGGGGATTGATTTTCCTGGTGAGTTTGGCTCATCAACTCAATGAGCAGTTCACTTGTCTTCCTCTCAAGGTCAAGAGAGTGACAGTGTGCCTCGCTCTGCCCTTCAGGACCTTTTCTGTTGCAGGGTTTGCTCCATTCTCAGTCAACCCTCATGGAGTTACTGGTTGGTCACAGTAATGCTGGTGCCTGGCCCGCCGCATCACTCAAGAAGAGATGGCTTGACTGAGAGTTGAAAGTCCACACTGTGGAGGCTCAGTCTGCTTCCTGGTCCCTGTCTTGGGGACCATATGTGGCAGTGGTGGAGCCTTTGGAACATGTGTCATGTGTAGCATGAACTGACAGCCTAAACTGAAGTCACTCCAGTTGGGTACAAAGGCTACTTTAAGGGGAGCTTGCCTGTTTATATAGGTTTCAGATGACTTCATTTTTTAAAAGTGCATGGAGTGCATCCAAAGCAAATAATTTTTCTGTGGTGAATGGGAAGACCAAAAGGAAAAGTCTGGAGAAAGGAGGATGGATGGTCTTTCTTTAATGTCAAAGCTGACATAAACACGTCTCCTCCAAACCCTTCTCACAAGATAATTTTCTCAGCAAGACACAGATTGCTTCAATCTCTGTGGAACAGCCTTTGAAGCTTCCCCCTTATTGCTGTTATGGAGGAGGCAGGGTTGTCTCTGAGAATTTCTGTAGCACTGAAGTGTTCCTCCTCCAAAGGCTTTCACACGATCAGATAGTTGGTTGCTCCAAACAGCTCCCTCTTTTGAACTTCTTTGCCATCACACAAGGGCAAACTGATACGTCTGTTTTGCAAAATTATTAAGTTAAAAAAACTAAAAAGGCTTCATTACAAATACTCTGACCAGCTCTATGTAAGGCCTCAATTTTCATTAGACAGAGGCCCAGCTAAGAAGATGACGAATGGTGTTGGAAAGGAGCCACCAATTAGGAGACATCAATTTTTCTGTCAGCAGGGTAACCCCTTTTGCAAAACCTGTCATATGTTTATTCCTTTTCTGTTTGTGAAGGTATTTGTTTGGCAGGGATATTTTGCGCGAGGGGAAGAATTTATAAATTGTTTTTTTACAGTGTCATTGCTGCACTGTTTTGAGTTCCTGCCTTGTGGGATATTTTCCTAGTTCAGAGTTCTTGCTCCTCAGTCTGTCTGCTGTCTGTAACCTGTAACTCTTCCATTTGCAATACTTCAGGGGAAAAAAAACTTCTCTACTTACTCTGCAATGAGTTCTGGGGTGGAAACACTTGTGATGGCAGTAGGCACTTTGGGAGCGTAGGACTTGGGGCCTGCAGTGCCTTCAGGTTTCAGGCTTAGGAAAGGGTGTTCCCAAAAGGAAGAGAAATGCATTTCTGAGCATTTCTTTCTTAAAAATTTATGCCTGTTGTGCTTGCATCCTAGTAAGTGTTCTTACGTATTTAATGCTTTAAGATACAAGTGAAGACATATGGATTTTTTTTTCCAGTTTACACACTTCCTTTACCCACATGGAGAAAACTTGATAGCTTCCACACCTCCTTTTACTCTATAGGAAATTTTACTCACTTTACTTATGGGAAGCTGTATACATCCTTTATTCGTCTGCATGCAGCGATTCACAGCTGCTGCTGTGTTTCTTAATAGCTTATTGCAAGTCATTTTATGAAATCATCAGTAGCAAATGCTTAACAGATATTAGAAGAAGAAACAAGGAAGTTCTGTATACATGGGCATATGTGTAATACACAGAGAGCAAGAGCTGCCTGTGCATGTTAGATTTGGTAGGAGACTGAATGAGAAGGACAGATAGCCCGTGGGATTTCAGATGGGCACTGGTAGATGTTGACATGACCTTACAGCCTATCAGGTTCTTATGTGGGAACCCAGCTTCAGGAGACGGAGCATATGATGACAGGTTTTTGAGGGGTGGCTGAAAAGTTATAGCTGTGTAATGGGTATCTACTGGGACACTGGATAGACCTGCGTTGGTTTTTACCTGTGTTGTGTAGAGGAGGAGACCTGGCATCAAATAGTCAGAGTGGAAGGTCATTATTTAGATGATAAGTGGCCGTTACTGGTAGATCTGGTATATACCTTGTCGTCATCTGGTGTCAGGTCATGCTGCTCAGTGCTCAGCTGGCAGCTGTGTTGAACATACATGTTAATGAGTGCAATTGTTTTGTCCTGCATGCACACCACATGCAGACCATCTACTAGTGTCTAACGTAGGCATAGTTATGACTCCACCTGTCCACCTGGCTGATCTGAAGCACTCACTACTGTTCTGAAATTAGACACAGTAGTAGTCATCTCACTGCCTTTAATGTGTGATGGGTCAGTGTCTGAGCCCGTCCTTCTGCCCGTGACCATGCTTTGGTGAAGGCAAAAGTTAAGGCAAGTTTTGGAGCTCTGAATTGTAACTTACCAATTCTTTTTTAAAGTACCTTTCCACTGCAAAAGCAAAACCACTTGTGTTCCATGAAGTCTCACAGTTTGTTTTTAGGGTGGAATTTGTGTTTTTTTAAACTGATGGTGAGGCTGAATCTGGCTTACCTGAGCAACCACCTTCATGCCTGAGCTAAACTGCTACAGCCACTCGTGGGGGAGTGCAGGAATCTCTTGTTGAGATGGAAGATGGGCAACTAGTGGCAGCTTAGTCCTTGCCTGTAAACAACTTTGTATTTAGGGGGGGAAATTTTCTGAAGTACCTAAGTGATTTAGGATCTAAAATCTTCATTTCAGTTATTTCCAGTCTCTGGAGTGAGATAAACATTTTTCAAATATGATTCTGTCTTGCAAAAGCAATGCCATCTGCCGCGAAGACGCCCTCTTTTCTTACTTACCTTGTTCCTCTTTTCCAGGTTGGCCTTCCTTCTATGATGTGATCAGTCCTGATGCAATTACTTTCAATGATGATTTCTCCTATGGGATGCATCGGATTGAAATATCCTGCAGTCAGGTTAGTTTATGGTACACATGGACCATTCCGATGACAAAGGCTGCAAAAATCATTACAGCGTGCTGTACTTTCCCTAAGATTTGCAAACCTTTCAGTTCCATTAAATAGTAATCATCGTGAGAGAGCACAATGGGTTGTAGGTATAACAGCTGGGTGGAATGAGCTGAAGGCACAAAGGGCTCATTGGAATGCACATTGTTGTCTCGTGTGAGATTTAACAGAGCAGATGTAAAATGGTTGGACTCGATCCTGGGTCTACAAAAACTGTCTTCCTGAAGAGAGTCCCTTCAAAGGAGCTCCTGAGCCTGAACCTGGCCGACTGACTCACATGTGAGCAGTTGAGAGGGAAGTGAGAAGCAGTGGAGCGACTGTCTGTGTGCTGATTCCATCACTGTGCATTATTGTGCAGCCATGCTAACTCATTCCCAACACTCATTCCCAGCGCAGTCCTAATGGCTGCCTCAAACAATCCCATCTGCCATAATAATGATGTCAGTAGTCATCTGAAACATGCCCAAGTTTTCCGTTATCTGTCTTGTTCTACTTTCTCTCATGCTTTGTGCTGCCCTCCTCTCTGTGAAGGGAGTGGCATGATCATTATCTAGGAAAGGGACAAGCAGCTGCATTGGTGTTTGGCAGACATACCCAGCAGCTTGCAGTCCTCTGGCTCCTCATGCTCAGCCTCCTCCTGAGAGAAGCAGCAGCTTCATTTGGGCAGCGATAATTTGCTGTTCTCTTTCCAGACAGTACTGGTGGAGGGTTAACTGATTTCACCCTGACGATATGCATCCTTACTAGTCAGTCAGTCCTCATATATAAATGCTCAGAGTGAGTTAAGAAGTTTCTCAAAAAGAGGCAAGATTGTCTTTATGGAGAATCCATTAACTTGAGTCTGGGTAGAGGCTTTGGCCCAACATGTTAATGGCCAAATCAGCGTGTCTGCTAGTATGTCACGTGTACTAGATAATTCTGTAGTTTTTACATTGGTGATATGCTTTACAAGGTCCATTTAACACTTTTGGGGAAGATCCATTTCCCTAAATTCCCTAGCGAGGTAGCAATGGGACTGCAGATTGGGAATCTTGTGCTTCACCACTGATGACTGGCATAATCAAAAATGCAGCCCAGTCCCTTCAGCTCTGCTTAGTAGGCCTAAATAGTGCTAAAATCAGCATACTGCCAACCTGCTGAGCCTGTATCTGCTGACACCGTTCATGGGATGGCCAGAGCTCCTGGTTTCACCTGAGAGAAGCCCAAGGCAGCTTGTGGTCAGGCCAAGGAATCTGGGAATGTCGTTTACCTGTTGCCAAACAAAATAGCGTTAGCAGATCTGAGCCTAGCAGTATTAGCAGCAGTCACATGCAGATACCATAAAATTAAAGCAAAAGCAAAACCTGAATTTAAAGCATTAAGAAAAAAATGCGACCAAGGATGCTATGTAATCCAATTGCAACTTTCTGCCAGCTACGCCAGCTACTCCAGCTTCCTGGGGCAATAACACCACAGGTGATCAAGTCACGCCGGAAAATAGCTTGAGGAGTGGTGAGCATCTTTGCAGCCACTGCTCAGCACAGTCAATACCGCCACATTGTGTATCCATAACAAAACCATTTCCTCCCCTCTTCGGAGCCCTAGGAATGTGAATCACACATGCAGCTGCAAAAAAATGCAGTTTTACTGCAGCCTGGAAAGCAGTGGGATTGATATGGCAGGCCTTGGTAGAACTGGAGGGAAATACCCTCTCCTACACCCAAAGCCTTATTAATCTTTTGCAGATGAAAAAGTAGTTGATTTTTCTTTAAAAGTCCTTCCACCTGTCTGAGAGAATAAAACCCCCTCTATTTTAATGTTCTCCATTATAGAAAGCAAACACTTGGGGAAAATTGCTGTGATATTAATCAAAGACATCCATGGGATTATCCTAGAAATAACTTTCACAGTTTTTTGGAAACACATCACCCTGGATGTATTTAAAAGGTCAATGATTAGTGACGGGTAGAAGTTAATTACAAGTGCATTTGAGGAATACTGTAAAACTGGTTACATCTCTGTTTTTTTCTCTTTCCTGCTTGAGAGTCCCTTCCCCTGAGGTCTCCCTAGCTATTAGTTGTGCCTGAACAAATCAATAAAATTCTGTAGTCACAGAAGTACTGTTTGCACATTGATAGCTTGGACTCAGCTACAGCAGCTGACTGCAAGCTGCTTTCTGTGCTTCCCAGCAGCATATTAGAACCAGGAGGCTTGGGAGATCCAAGCATACTGACAGTTAGCAGTGACCCCCCCTTTCCTGCTCCCAAACACATACTTCAAATGCTTTACTCTAACCATTTCGCCATCCCAGTGCATTCTGCCCAATATATTTATGTGCAAGGCCGCAACAGATGATTGTTTCTTTTGGGAGGCTTTGCAGACATGTATATACATCCTAGAAAAATGGTCGGTACCTATTATGTGTGTGGAGGACAGTAAAATCAATTCATCCTTTGTACTCTCAGCTGAGGGCCAGGTCTCTCATACTGTGATACAAAGGATTGAATTACGTTTCTTTTCAGGGCAGATGAGTTATAGAGTCCTCTGCAGAGAGAATCGCCACATAAATTTTTCGTGAGGGGTAATCTCAAAAGCTAACAAATTTTGCAGTAATCCAATCCTGGTGTGATTCTGCCATCTCAAGAAGGTGTAATGAGACTACCTTGAACTCTCACGCAGCTTCTCAGGTTTTGTGAGGAAAACCTTTTTGATAGATTGTCTTTGTAGTCTATATGTGAGTATATTGCTCCTGCAGACTGTTTCTCTCTACGGTTTCTCTTGTTCTGTTTCTGTCCAGTGGAGAGGGAGTGATTTATCTTTGGTTAAATGTTAATCTGGAAAAGATCTGTTTAACACTTCTAGCCAGGAGGTTTTGCAACATTCTTAGTTGAGATGAGATGATTTAATTAGGATGCTGAGCATTTAGAAATATACTCTCTCTGGGACACTTACGTTTTTTAAGGTATTTTTTTTTCCCCCGAGGTATGGAAAAGCTTTATAATCAGGTGAAATACCTCATTGTAAGAGAACCCACTCTGAGAAACAGCTCAGGTTTTCTGCCCAAACTGCCTAAAAAAGGCCTTCAATCTAAGGGTAATGAAATTAAGTAAGCAGTGGAGAATGGAGGAAGGGATAGCAAGACAGCAATCTCTCAGGAACAAGGCCTGAAGCTTTGTGTTCCCTGGTTCCCATGCAACTTTCCTTTCCCTTCTCCTTACTTGCCATGTTTTTGTCTTCCTGCCTTACAAAGCTGAGCCACTGCTGCTTACCCCAAGTCATCCATGCCTTTTCCCATTGCCTCTGGGAGCTCATCCTGCCGATACCACGAGCTAGAAGTGCCCTTGTTTGTTGTTGGGGTCCTTGCTGGACTGCCATGGCTGTTCCAGCAACACTTCTGCAGGAGCCGGCAGCCTACCCTGGGATGTGGCTGCGTGGATGGGACCGACGGGTGGGAACGCTGGGGCTTCACGCGCCTGCCTGCCCTGCTCCCCGAGTCAGTGGGAATTGTTGTTTCAGCTGTCATTGAAGGAGAAGAGTTTCTGTCCCTCCTAGCTGGTGTGAGAGCCTTTCAGTCTGTGGAGAGAGTTTAGCCTGAAGCCAAGACTTTACCTGCTTCTACAGACACCCTCCCTACTGCTTTGGTGAATTAAGGGCTGTAACAGCAGGAGAACATTAACAACACATTAACTGCAGGGTAGAGATTTGCTGTCACTAACTCATTCACGGTTCAGGATAATCAGTATTGCCTCTATGTATTTGGGACACTATGAATTAATTACATGTTAAGAATAATTTGCGTCTTTAATTTTGGCTGTCTGACTGTGAGCCCACGAGCAGCTCTGTGATCTCAGTTACATCATTCCGGCTCTCACTGAGATCAGCTATTGACTTGAAAGGCCAAGGCTCTTTGGTAAAGCAGCATGACTTTCCTGTTAAAGATAAATATTTCTCCAGTGGAAGGTTTTATTTTTTTATTTCTCATGGCAGACTGTAAAAATGAACTTGTGGAATTTAGGTGACTAATTACAAGAAGTTCTCATTATCCAGATAAGTTGTCAACCATAATGTGCAGTGACAGTAATCCTAATTTTTGAATAAGGATCAACTGGATCAGATTCTTCAAAATATTGTACTCTTCTGTAAAGCAAGGGACTGTTACCTTTCTTACACAGAGGCACAGTAGTGTTTACCGTGAATACCACTGTGATTCATACAAAACAAAAGTGTCAACACACCATCTGTAGTTTCATATTCCTTACAAAAAGCAAATTCAGCATCATTTCTATTTATAATTACTCCCAGCTAAAGATTATTCATTCAGAAATATTTTACGTATCTTCACTACAGGTCTTTTTCAGTCACCTGTCCCTACCTCCTCTATACTACAGAAAGTAGTATGAGATGAGTAGTGGATGAGCTCCATCCCTTGCAGGGGTGAGGAGCAGAGGTGTACCCAGAAGGACCCTGATGCTCAGAAGAATGCCAGGATGTGGAAGGAAAAAAGATATGAATATGAGGGCATACTCCAAAGAGTATCTTTACTGCTTTAGGTCCTTGTCAGGATGACCAAGGGGTTTAGTGTTTTGTTACCGAGGGGCTTAACAGATGGCTGCAGGCTGCACCTTTCTTACACAGCTGTCCTTCCATCAGTAAATGAAACGTGGGCAGTGCTGCCCTCACCACCATGTTTTTAACTGAGCTCCTGCCATGACATCATTACAGAGGCAGGCAGCTTCTCAGAAATAGGGGCCCAACCAAACATACACAGTGGCACAATGGGAAACACCCAGGAAGTTTGGGCTTGAAGTCTTAGGTGCCCGTGCTATCTCAGAAGATCATCTCCCTGGATCACTCCTGCAAATAAAAGTAGGTTGTAAATCCCACTTGAAAGGGCGATGTAGGCACCAGTGTGCTTCCTTGGAAGCGGCTGATAGTCATTGCTTAACACCATGGTGATGCCATCAAGCTGCACAGAGACACAGTGATACTCTATTGTATTTTGTTTCAGTGTGGTGCTCACCTGGGGCATATTTTTGATGATGGACCTCGCCCAACTGGCAAACGGTACTGCACAAACTCTGCTTCGTTATCTTTCAAGCCAGCAGACAAAAACAACGCCGGAGAAGGCAGCGGTAACGCCAGTCCTGCCCAAACAGGCAAAGCTGAGCTGTAGGACGGAACAAAGCCTGCAGAAAACTGCGCCGATCCCCCTCAGCTTACAAGGAATGTTTTCTAAGTTGCCTGCTCTCTTATATCCTAAGAATGTTTAAATGTATGAAAGCATTTTGCACCATCCTTCTTAGTCCTCACCTTTTCGGAACTGAGGCCTTGCCTGCCAGTGCATTTACTATATAATTGGATTGAAAAATGTGTTGACTGACTCCACAGGTTTTCTTTTCTTTTCTTTGAGGTTGCTTTGGGGAAACCTTAAATTGAGAGGCTTTGGCGTCATTAGTTACTAGTTTCCTCTTAGTGCTGTGTTACTCTAGGTTTGAACACTATTCCTTTCTGTGTGGGAGGTGGGATTTGTGTTTATCTCCAATCTATAGGAAACTTCTGGGCATAAAAAAAATCCTGAATTCCTAGCACCTCTCTGCTTTGTTCTGACTTGCGAGGCATGCAGCCTTTGGTCATATGTATTCAGCCATCTCCCAGCATCAGCCGCACCCTGCAAAAACTTGTAGTTATGGCTGTTCCTTCCCAACTGAGAGAGATGGATGAGATGTAAAGCCCAACCTTTGGCTAATTCAATGCCAAAATTTCAAGGGTGTGGTTGAACGGATGTAAACATTGTCTCAGCATCTATTTTTCCCCTTTGTTTGGTATTTAAATCAAGGTTTTAACTAGTAAGGCTCACTTCTGCGGGCTACTAATGAGGCTTTGTCTATCTGTGAGGCCTGTTCAGCAACTGTAACTTAAATCTGAATTAAAGTTGAAATCTGCAGGGGGTAATTAGATGGACAAGTGCAGAGATAAACTTGAGAAGTGAAGTAGATAAGGGATGACACTAGGTTCTTTATCTTGTTGGTTGCTACAAGGATTCAGAAGCACGGTAGTTTCTGCTAAAAGGGAGTTTAGGATTGAATGCAGTGGCAGGAAGAGTGAGACCCTCCTGAAGTATCCAAGTTTAAGGATTACCTGGTCTGGATGCATACTGCCTACAAGGCCACAGCCTTTAATTTGTGCAGTTGCGACGCAGGGCATGAGTGAGGAGGTTGGTTTAAGAAATGAATTTGAAAAAAGCCTGCCAGAGTTCCAGAAATTTTCATGCAGCAAGATTTTCTGTCCCATAAGGTGTTTTTCACAGCTGCTTTTAGATTTTATTGAAAAACAATTTGTCTAGAGTTGTGCATAATACTGTTCTTTAAGCTATACTATACAGTATTTGCTAACACCACTTTGCCTTTAAGCATTGAGGGACTTAATGAATAAAGTATTTACTTTTATTAGCAAACTTTGTGACTAACATATTTGGATCCAATTTTGTTTCTACGAGGAGCAAAGCAACCACTGATTTTTATGGAAGCAGGACTGAGGTTTTTATGTCAGTGATAATAAACATATTATCTAAAGTGCAAACTTCCTTCAGTTAAAATATAGCTACTGTAAAAGCATACAGAATGGTCAGAATTGCCTTGTTTTAGCAACATAAGAAAGACATGAAAAAAGCATACAATACCTTAGCATCGAATAGATGCAAATAGGGATGATAAATATTTAGAGCTAAAACACTCGGGCTTTGCTGTAGCGAGCACCTACTCACATGAATATTCCCCCAGATGTCACGCAAAGAATTGCTCATCGGCTGCAGGAGAGGTTGTGCAGACTGACTTTTGGTGTTCCAAGGCAGTCGAGTTTCTCCTGGTCCCACTGGTTTTTAGCAATTTCTTCTAGAAGGACTGCTTTTATCCCTTGCTTTTATTTAAAGAAAAGTAGGTTTTCTCTACCACATTTTCTGACATAAACATAAAAAAGGCAGCATCTATAAAAATGTGGTACATAAATGTGGTTTAATTCCAGATTGCTGTTGGATTTAAGTGTTATCAAATTTCAGTATATTCCTGCCTTATGTTAAAGAAATATATTGCTTAAACTTCAGTACGCAGTAATGTATGCTGTCCTAGAGGAGATTTATTTTTGCAGGATATGGAGTGCAATGAAATGAGTCAATATGGTGAGGTGTATGTGATCTCTGGGAGTTAGACCATTTAACATAGGAAACGCATTGTTCTTGCTTGTGCGCAAACTATACCACAGCGCAGTGCAAGGTAAGACAGATTTCCTTTTATTGCTCTTGGAAGATGCTAGTAAGGGCTAGTATTGAACCCTCCAAATTTGGTTCAGTCTGGTTATGATCATGACAGAGGAAACTTGGGAGCTGAGCACAATGTATAGAATAATAGGAGAAGATTTCTGTATGTTTAAATTTTGCACTGTCTAGATGCTTATAAAAAATGAATGCAAACTGTGTAGAAATAGCAAACTATATTTTATAATATCTCTATTGTTACTCAGATGTTTAAATAGCATACCTTAAAATATCATGTAAGTCACACGTTATTTATATATACTATATATATATATATAAAATTGCACATGTTTTTTATATATATATATGTACACACACATATATTATCCAAGTATAATTTTAGCCTTCGGTACCTTTTTAATAACTAAGACCTTTCCTTAAGAGGGTTCAATACTTTTAAGAAATCAAATATACATTTTTCAAATTAAATTTGTTTTCATATATTTGTTGTACACAAATACAAAATAAATTTCTTTATAAATAATTCTGTTCTGCTTCCTTATTCATCTGTTTTTATGTCACGTTTTTGCACCCCTAGCTGCAGCATGTCTTAGGGAACTGCTTTTACTTTGCTTTCCCTTAACTTACTGTGAATATTACATATCCAGCACTTTACCTCCAACAGGTTTCTGGCAGGGGCGCAACACTGCAGGGTACCAGGTGTCCTTGCACTTACCTGCTTTTGAGAGAGTATCGCAAGCACCCAAGCCCAATAGAGAGGGGAAATGTTTAGAGAAAGGCTCAACTTCTACTTAGCAGAAGTTTTGGCCACTTCCGAAAGATGTGGTGTGGGATGTGGTGAGTCGCAGACGTGGCACGGGGGACCTGTGGTGCCTGGGCTCAGTCTGCAGTGGAGGAACTTGACTGGGAAGTTGGTTTCTGTCAAGGTTTCATCTCCAAGGATGCAGGTTTGGAATGCTCCACAGGCAGCTGGTTGATGCCGCTCAGTAGATCAGCTCTGCAGCAGGTTTTAATAGGTGCAATGGAGAGGAAGAAGTTGCAGGCTGTTTTCAAACCAGCTTCCATGTTTGTGTTTGTGGGTAACCAGAGAGTTACGGCAAAATTAATTCACTTGCTAATTGGTCTCAAACATTGCAGAGTGTCCTAGGACAGATGACACACTGAAGACTTGTTTTACAAGTTTAGTACAATCCCTGGTAGTCCAAAAATTAATCCCTTGTGGCCCTCTGCCTCCCACCTGTCCACTGTAGTCCCCTCTCAGAACTGTAACAGTTTGGTATTTCTGAAACGAGGGACTAAACTGGTACCCGCTAAAATGAGATGCAGGGCTGGGTGCCCTGTGGTGGCTTTGTCCTCCCGGTGTAGCCCGGCCAGTCCGTCAGCACCCGGAGGTGCTGTGCTAAGGCAGAGCTTTGGCAGCGTGTGGTCCTCTTGCTGCTGCTGGCCAGGCAGCAGAGACGAGGGACGGTGCTGCGCTCCGGTCCGGCTCGAGGCAGGCTGAGTTTTGCGATATGCACGGCAAGCAGTTGTGCCTGAGATGCTTGTGCACCCTACCACTTCAAAACCAGGGAAATTTCTGGTAAGAGATGCTATCCCTGTGGCTCCTGCTGTTCCCAGGGTGCCCTGGCCACAGAGTGGAAAAAGCACTGGCAGCAGGATCAGTGACACAAGGCCAGTTAACAAACCACTTTGTGATTCTCTTCTTGTAGCTATACAGCTTCCATATATGAACGCACCTTAACCATGAGCCTGTTTCACAAGCTCTAGCAGCTCTCGTACATTAATAAGAATATAGTGTGTGTATGTGAACTGGTTAAAACTGGGGCCTTATCACATCGGCTATAGCATGTATTGCCCACGTGGATGGTGGTAGGCTGACATCTGGATTTATGCAGCAAAGACATCACTCCAAGAAAGGAGAGGGAGCTGCTTGTGAAGTAATGCATTGGTCTCTTACTTGTATTCGCAGGTGAGTGGTGTCTGAAGGCTCTGTCATCTCTCAGGGTAAAAGGCAAGATAAAACTTAAGTGTACAACTTGCCTCTGGTGGCCCAACACAAGACAGTGATAATAATGACCCACCAGATGGGACCTGCCCAATATACCAGTGTGAGGCATGAGACCTTACTGCCCTCTCAACGGCTGACAAAGGTGGAGCTTTCCATGGCACTAGCTAATCTCCGTTGTATTTCCTCTTCCTCACCCCAAAAATGGCTCAGTTAAATAAGGCAACATCATAAGTCAGCATTTCTGTTGGGGTAACGCTGAAGAATGTGTTGTCACAGACGTAATGCCAAGTGTGGATGTGGATGTTGGTATTCTGTTGATTGTACTGAAAGGTGTCAGTCCTAATTCACTTAGCCTTGTTTTGCAGTCTGTTTACCCAACTGAATTTCGTAAGCCATGGGGTTAGGCCTTGTCTGACAGAATATGTGACGTATATTAATTTTTCTTACCATTCAGTATGTTACAAAATGCCTGTGGTTGACGTCAGTGCATGGCCAGCAGTCCTCTGCTCCTTCACTCGTGGTCTGGGAGGGTATCTGAAATACATGATACAGGCTACTTTTCTCGTTCTAACTCAGAGTTTCAAAATCATGCCCTCTCTCTTCCCATCCTTGAAGGAATTTAAGGATGAAAACAAAAGAGATGTTCGCACTTTCCAAATTAAAATCAGTGTGCTCTGTACCCACTTGTGTACAGAACAAATGGCAGAGTATTCAGTGGCACTAGAAGCAAATTCATCAGCTTCCAAATTCAGCAGAAGACAAAACGTTGCTTAGCTCATTGGCAAACTGAACTAATAGTTCTTGTTTTATTGACTATTAAAGTGAGGCCACCTACAGGTCCCACAATAAACCTGCAAAAATGTTTAATCCTGCCTATGTGAAGAGCTGCATTCCAGTCTGGCTTGCTCCTGCTTTGTTATGAAGAGAAGCCATGGACCACAGGGCCTGACGATGCTTTTCAGATCACAGCCATGACAGCAGTCAGCAACTGTATTATTTTTACAGTCACTTTTAAAAAAAAAAAGTGAGATAATGCTTCCAAACGCAACCTAATCAGTGAAATCACTGAACTAGCCGAACTCAGAGCAGTGTAGGCACGTGATGTTCTGAAATCCTTATACAGGCCACCAGTGTAATATTAAATGCACTAAGCAAAAAGGTCTCAGTTATGTCCACATGTTTTTGGGATCAGGACCTGCTTGAGCAGCCCAAATTAAGCAGGAATAGTACACTCGGAAACCCTCCCCAGAGACCTCCTAGGACTTGTAGCCAGACTTCTCAGACCTTTCGTGTAGCCAACATAGGCCAGCAGAAAAAAGAGAAACAATTCCAGAAAAGAAAAGAGAAAAGGCTTCCAGTTTCAAACTCCTGTTTTATTCACCTCTGCTTAGACAGCTTGCAAACACTGAAGACATTTCACTCTGCAGATGTCTTCGCCAGCGCATTCTGATTTGATGCTCTTTATAGTTTCAGTGCAGATGATACCTGCGGTCTAACGTCTTTTAGCCAGGAGATTTTACTGCCCTAATGCAACAGATCTGTTTCCATCCCCTCCATTTTCAGTTGCTGCGAGGATTTTCTTCTCTTTTGTTTTTCTATAGCTGGCATTCCAGATGGTATATTATTATTTTCTCTCCACTGTAGCCTAAAAACTATCTGGACTGTGGCTTCACCTTGTCCTAGACCCCCTGCTTCTCACTTCTTGCCTGCCCAGGTGGAAGATCTACTGGCAGTATAAGAACTGTGACAAATTGTGTGTGCCCACTTGCTGGGAAAAGTAGCAGTTCTCTGGGAAAGCAAATAAAATACGTCTTTATCATCCTATTAAAGTGGACACGTTGATTTTGTGTGTGGGCTAGTGAATTTTCATGTTTTTGCAGACCGCCCTAAAGCCCTTCTTGCAGTCTGGGTATTGTCTCCTCCAGTTTACAACTTTATTATTGTATGTTTCATACAAACACGAACATCTGGAGAACATCCTCAGGTATAACTGCTGGGCAGTGCAGAAAATATCTGGCATGATCTGAAACAGGTTTTTCTTCCCATGAAATTACACCCCTGGGACTAGGAAACTTAGAAGGTCTGTAATGGCGTAGAGATCCTTTCACCTCCAGAACACCACTTCACATTTGGCCTGGGTCTGTAACAGCCAGCATCCCTGGTGATTTCTTAGCTGTTCGCTGTTTTTTTGTGAAATTTAGTTGGTGCTGGTACCGGTTCACAGAAATCACTGCGGCAGTATCCCTGAGAGCCTCGGTGATGCTGCAGCTGGTGAGGAGATGGAATTCCTCGCTGTGGGAGCGGTCAGTGCTATCCAGAGAGCAGTCAGGAGGTGGAAGGGTAGCTGGAGGGTGTGAAAGGGGAAGGAGGAATTTGCGTTTTGCCCCTTGCTGTTTGCCCCTCCCGTTCATCTTAAATTAGATGGATTTCCACCCTGGCACTGTGGGAGCGCACTTAACTCAGGACCGTTAAAATAACACAGGCTTGTGAAACCCTGTAAAAATGGGTCCAAATTCTTAACTTTGTTCCTGTATCTGTCTGACACTGCTGACTTCAGTGAAACAATGCTACTATGGATCTGAGGGGATGGAAGGGACTAAGGTCAGCTGAGAAAGATTCCTCAACATACCTGAAGTATTTTCAAGATCCATTGAGAACCTTCTGTGGGAATAGAATGCCTTTGGAATAATCCTTCTCCTCCAATAACTAGTACAGAGAATAGGAACCCTAAAAATGGTGGACCAAATTCTCAGAACAAAGGTCTGTGCCATCTAAAGCAGAGCACTGCTGACCCCTCGGTGAGACAATCCCGCGGCTGCATCCCTGCATGCGCGGTTACTGCTCCGTGTTCACACCTTCCTTTACGCGCTGCAGAAGATACCTGCAGTCACAGCGCATTTCTATACCCTTGCTGCTTCCGCCCTGTTGTACGGGATTTTAAGAAAGGGGATCATTTTATCTTGTTCCTAGTTTTAACAATTTCTAAGAAAAAAAAAAAAAAAGAAAAAATCCGAACAGTTTTTTTCTGAAGCTGAGAAAATTCTAAGCAGTCCCTAGAATTTGTTGTCTCCATGTTGTCAATGTCAGCTTTGTGGGCTACCTCCAGTCCCAGCAGTCACCAGTGACCATGAATTCACTATTCTCTCTTGATAAATTACAATTTTATCTTTGTTTGGCTAGGGCTTTTAGTAACCTGCCAACTCAAAACCATTGCCTAATATATCATTAGAGGGCAAATATGGTCCCACGTATGTCTGTGGCATGTAGGCAGCTCCTACCAAAGTCTGGGCATGCCAGAATCCTGCTGAGGAAGGAAAGCAGAGCCCCAAATCATTTAGACTGCAGATTTTTCTTTTAAAATAAAATATTTTTTGTTTTTCAAGGTCAGACACTTGGGGCTGTTCAGGTCACAAGACGCCAGAGGCTGTTTACTTTGGAAAACAAGGACAGCAGTGGTGGGAGGTGGTTTTAGCAACACCCAAATCTAGTGTTTTAAACCAAACAGCAGTCTGGCCAAAGGGCAGCTTCACTCATCCTTACTGACACCATGACATAGAGGGAGGGCATCCAAGAACTGACTGACGTACATGCAACAGGAATAATATTTGGTATTCTCACTTACCAACTCACATACCTCAAAGCATGCGGGAGATCCTCAGATGAGAGGAGTAAATATTTTGCATTGACTGCAGTCAGTGTTTACAGTGGAAAGCGATTTCTTGAAAGGCTGAGACAGTGCCCAGTAGTGGGTTATATCTAAAAGCGTTTAGGTCGTAGTGGAGCTGCACTTTTCCTACACCCAGATGCCAAGTGGGATGGTAGGTTTTCCTCTTCCCTTTGGGTATTTTATTTCATCTCTCAGTTGGGTCAACTATTCAGGCTATGGAGATTTCGACAAGCCAGGTTTCCTTCTAGGTCATTAGTGGAAAAAAAGAAGAAATGAATCTTGGAGAAGTTGATAGAGAGTGGCAAGAAAAAAGCCCGTGTGAGAAGTTCCTACCATTAGTCCATACGGAGGCACTTTTATATACAGTTTTGCTTCCCCTCCGAGTTGTATCGCAGGGCTGAAGCTGATCGAGCGGGATGCACAACTTTGCTTCTCCTTGCTAACTGGCCGAGCCCGCTCTTCCTGAGAGCGCAGGGCTTGTCGTACCCACGGACAGCTCAGCCGAAAAGGCAAGGTCTCCCAGACCCTCCCGAATCTCCTCTGGAGAAACCACGTGTCTCCAGCCATTTCCATCCCTAGCTGGGTGGCCACGCATGAGTTTATAACACTGCTTAATAATGTCTGTGACTTTCTGTATGTGGAGTTTTTTTCATCCTTGCTTTTTCACCACAAACCAAAATTGCCATAGGTAACTACTTTCCCTCTGTGAAGACATTTGTTTCCTGTTGACATTTAATTAGTAGATATATTCTGTGGGTCAAGTTAGAGGGCAAAAATAAAAGTCAATTTTAGATGATTCAGCCCATTCTTAACCAGCAAAATGGTGTTTAGACATGTTAAACTGCAATAAAAAATCCCCGTCTATGTGGACTCACCTCGAGTTTCACAACAGCAGTGAGGATAAGGCACAGAGCTTCCTATTTCAAATGTCTTCAAAACATCCCTTCAAAGAATCTCTATTAGGTGTTAGGAGTATAGAGCCTGTGGCATCCAGTTACACAGTTTTGACCATTTAAGAGAAGTGAATAAAATAGGGTCAGTTTTAGAAGCGTACTGTGAATGGATTACTGTTTTAGCCCTGAAAATACACATTTCTTCCAGCAGTGTAAAAATGAGGGGAGCGTTTATGCCACCAGTGTAGGAAACACACCTCTCTTTTCTCCAATGACTGAACTAGACTAATGAGAGCTATCAAACTTGCTAATGACCGAGGGAAGGCCTTTCAGTGCCTCACACTGGTAAAACCCAAGTGTTTTCTGTAGCGTTACTTCCAATTGACACCAACGTGAATGAGAGGAAAATAGGATGCGGCGTCGACGTAATGCAGTAGTCCGCGTGCTCTTAATGGCAGTGAGTCAATCTGGAGAAGCAAGTCCAGCAGCCCCGGGAGAGAACCACATAAATTGCCAAAGGTACCCTCCGTTACCTTGAGCCATTTCCGAATTAACTACATTTTAAACCACTGTTGTTCCCGAAAAAGGAATATGAACTCGGCTGCTTTCTGTAAGGGAGGAAAAAAAGGGCAAAATGGCAGAGCTGAGCCACCGCTCCCGGGGACCATCCCCGAGCCGTGCCATGGGGACAGCGGGGAACCGCTCCTACGGGCAGATCCCAAAGGTGAGTTGCTGACTTCTGCTTTCCGTATGCCGGAAATGGGCGATGCGTGATCTCAATGTGTTCGCCATTACGCAAAGAAAAATCTGAACTCGATTCCGCTCAGTCAAACATTCAAAGTCATTCATTCTTTCAAAGATTCCGCTTGTCCTTCTCAGGATCCGTGGGCCGGGCAGTCGGCTGCAGGAGGTCCGTAGGAGAGTGAGCATGGGATTGTTTCCAGGATGATACTCAGAGATGCCTTCAACAGATGAGGCAACCACTGCTTTTAAAACACAGACGTTAGCTAAGAATGTTTATATTTTGAGAGTAACAGGATAACTTGGGACAAAATGCTCACCTCCAGCTCACAAAGTGTTTTCGTGCCCGAGATTGTATTACAGTTTAGAAAATCCACGGCAAAGTCTGCAGGTTTGTTTGAAGACATGCATGAAGAATTATATGGTGAAATGTTTCATTCTGGCTGTGAAAAAAGTTAATTCAAAACAACTAAAATGTCAGCCATAAAGATGTACAACATTTTTCAGGAAGCCTTGTCCACCCTGAACAAATGTTTTCATAAAAAACAGCCTGCCCGTAATAATCACTGTTATTGAAAAGACATCCCAAGGTTGCTGTATGGAAATATGTTAAATACGTTCTGAAATTCAATCTAATATAATTTCAACATTAGAGCTCATTCATAATCCTGTATTAAAAGCCTATGCAATTTTCATGAAATATGTCTGTCTGTGTAATCATGAATGCTGAATATTGTCATGGCTTTCCAGGAATTTTCAACCTCAGTGCAGAGGAAAGAAAACTCTTCCAACTGGACTTTTACACCACTGAGAAGAAATAACAATAACAGCTCTAAACTTAAAATAAACATTTCTGGAAAAATACTATCTTTTAAAAGAGGCTGTAGTCTGAATTTCAAGCTACTCGGAATAGGACGCAGAGGCTTTGAATGTGCCCGTGGTTACAGCTCCTTCCTCCGTGTGGGACTGGGGACAAACAGCCCCAGTAGGAAGGAATCTGTTTACTCGTGCCTAGATTTAGAAAGTGATCCCTTCAGATGGAGTTGGCTTAAACCCCATGAATATTTCTGGTTTGAACCCCCAGGTTACAACTGGATGTAGCTGTTACTCTGGTTATCGAGTCTTGCCGATCCTTTCTGATTGCACAGCACCACAAATGCATGCAGCATCACAGGGGTGGAAAGGTAAAGAGAAAATTTTCAGCATCACCATACGTCTGATGTGCTTGTATGAGTACGCTAGCCACTCGTCATTAATTTCTTTGTGATTGTAATTTTAGAAAAGCATCAAAGCCTATAAAGTAGTCCTTGCACACACAAAAGGGTGAGGAGAGGGAAAATTCTGCTTCTCTCTCTAATGTTCCTATTCACTGATGGCTCTTTGATATTTTTCCTTTTTATGAGCAACCTTTTTTTATTAGTGGAATATTGCTCGTTCTGTGGCATAACTTTAAAATGATAGGAAAAATTATACAACTGGGATCTCAATTATTCGGCACAGCCATTTTAATCCTTCGTGTTATTTGATCCAGTACAAGGTAATATATGTCTTATTTCCAATTAGAATACAATTCTCACTATATTCATCATCTATCGATGTCTGCTTTTCCATTTGCCAGAGACATGAAAGTCCGTGATTCAAAGGGTGCCATTCAGACTACCCTACTTGTGGACAATTATATAGTGTCAGCAAGGCTGCCTGTAGGTTTGATGCCTATAGCCCAGGGCAGCTGGGAGCTGCTGTGCCTTTTCTTTCCTGCAGAGTTTCTCACCAACTGACAGCATTTTGCAGAAATGGTTCCCCCATTCCTCCGCAGCCCTATGCCATTTGTATGAGCAGTATTGCAGAGCACATTTGTTTGAGACTCCTCAGCTGCACGTGGCAAAAAGATCATTTCTCAGCCTGCAGACCCCTTCGCAGCGCTGTGTGCTCCGAGACCCTGCGCTTTGCTCTCCTTGCTGAGAGGAGGGGAAAATGGGAATGGTGGGGGGGGGAAACAAAGAGTGTGGTGTTGAGCTGGCATTGAGCCGGTTTAGTTTTCTGAAGCCACAGAAGACTAACCCAGGAAAAAAAAAAAAAAAAAAAAAAAAGCGGGTAATATGGACTGCCGAGGGAGACGAGCACTTGATGTGGCAGCCAGCTGCGGAGGGAAGGAGGAGCAGGGACTGGGAGGGCTGGAGGAGGAGACGGTGGGGACAACATGTCACCCCCTAATGGGAGGGAGAAGTTGCTGTGCTCTAGTATGTAACTGCACTGCTCTGCCACTCTTTCCCCATCTATATAAGTAGCTAACAAACCCCTTCTAACACTTGCAAAATATCTTGAAAGATATCTCGAGAGCCTCCGGAGAATGAAAAGCTGATCCTGGCTGCAAAGCTGAGTGTCCCTTCCATGGGTTGGAACGAGACACATGCACTCAAAACTTACCCCAGCTCTGTAGTGCCGGGTTAACATGATGTGAAGACTCAATAGTTTTCCGGCTTCAAGCCGTTCATATCCAGACGGTGCCACCTCGAGGGGCAAAAAGGACTCCCAAAAGCCATAGCTGGGCACAGATTTGCACTGTAGACTCCCTGTGGTCCAGCCCCCCCCTTGCACAGCCCGTAGTTGTGAACCTGGGCGGGTGTCAGCATCCACCTTGTGAGCACTTGCTTCCATTCTGTGACTGTCCCTCTCTCAAATGTTAGGGTTCCTTTGGAAGGAGGTTTATCCTTGGGCTTTCGGTAGCAATATTGAGAGCAGAGCTATAGGACTGAAATGGACTGGTGTTTTCTAGGTCAGTGGGTTAACCTGAGTTAAGGAACCTTCCCCAAAAGCTGCTCCAAAGCCCCTTAGACCTGGTGCAATGGTGGCAAACTGCGGCCTTGGGGGGGACCAGGTGTGAACTGAGAAATCACACAGATGCCCACCTCCCTGTGAACAGCGGGCTGCATCCTCACACTTCCAGATGAACAGGCTGGTTCCCGCGTACGCAGCTGTCAAAGTGAGATTTTTAACTGGTTCCGTCTCAAACCTTGTTTCTTTATCTGTGTCCACAGCGTCCTGGCAGACGACCGGGTCACTGTAAAATGATGCTGAGAAGATGGATGGGGAACAGCGGTTCACTCTTCCCTATGGCACAAGAACTAAAGGACCCAGTGAAATCTTCAGGCAGGTGGGTTAGTGGAAGCAAGAGACAGAGCCTTTCTGTACAACACAGAGCCACTCTGCGGGTCTCAGTGCTGCAGGATGTTATGGGATGCACGAGCACACATGACTCCAAGGGGTTAGGCAAAATTATGGAAATACAGGTATGTACTATTTAAAACCACTGATACAGGCACAAATGCGAGTTCGAGGATATCCTAATCCATTTGCTGCTGGAAGCTTGGAGCCTGTAGTGGAAGTAGAATGAAAACTTTCTTACAAATGTTCTTTAAGAAGCCACCACCAGCAATGATGGGGTAGTGGAGGCTAAGTGAGACAGCCCTGGGAAGCTGCTGGTCAAGCGTGAAGGTGCGCAGCTCACGCTGGCATCGTGTGTGTGTGTGTACGTGGGTGTACCCAGGCAAGCTTGCCCTCGCTTGCCCTGCAGTAACTCTGCCCATTCTAGACCTTCAATCTCACGCATGTTTGTGAAGAGCCAGGGTGAGGACATGGTTGCCTTGTCCTCTGCACTGTCTTTCACCCCAGGAGAGGAATGTAATTCTGCAAGATGCTGAGCACTGTTGACTCCAGTGAGCTCTGTGCAAGCCTTGCTTCGAACTGTTTTTATCAATGAATGTTTTTATTCCAGGTGGCAAATGTTAGAACTAATCCAAATGCACAGTGCTTTGCAAAGGTGTGGAAGGGCGTGAGCCCACAGCGCTGGATTTTTGTAATGATTTTCCAGGGCCCTCTTTAAAAACTGTCCCCTTGCTAATCTCAATAGATAGTGAGCTCTAAGAGTCCTGCTAACACTGGAAAAAAATTTATATCCTTAGAGACGCCTTCTTGCAGGGGCTTCTACAAGTAGATCAAAAAGCAGATCTATGTATTTTCACATAAATATTTGAAAAGCATTATGGCAAAAATACTCTTTTTCTATTCTAGTGGTAGCAAAAAGGGCCTTTACATTACATACCATTGACATCCTGCGTGTGGTGATTACAGGACTGAGAAACTCCAGACTCTGGCACCATACAGCTTTTCTGGGTGCAGCTCCACATTTACCCAGAGAACACCTGAGATTTAACTTACGGTTGTACTGACCAGAGCAAGGAATTTCCCTACAATGATGTAGCCAGGCTACATGCAGCCTCTTTAAAGCTGCAGGAAGCAGCCACATCATTTCAAAGGCTTAAAATTGCAAGTCCTCCAAAAGCAGAAGGCAAAAGCAGCAAGTTGCCATGTGCCGCCGTTTCTGCGGGACGAGTGATGGCTGCTGCTCAAGACACCCTTTGGAAAGGCTGCCCAGGAACAGGCGTCCTGGGAATGGGTACTAACAAGCACTGTATTTGTAAAGATGTTTGGCATTTCCCTTTTTGCAGAGAGTTGGGAGGCTGCCCTAAGGATAAACATTTCTTAGTGAAGACGGAAGGAAGGGGATTCCCTGGGTTAGGCAGAGAATGGGGATGAGCACCGTGGGGAGAGGGCAGCGATCTCCTACAGTATTTGGTGTACTTAACTTGGGGGTCCAGACCTCGTGCTAGCAACTCACACCTCTCTGAAAGACAGTGCACTGAGAAGCAGAAGGACTTCAAAGGACCTTTCAAATTATTTCATCTCAAAACATTAGCAAATGCGGATGCTCTTGGGTATTGAGCTGAATCTGTAAGACTGCGGAGGAACACAGGGAGAAGGGAAGAAAATTAAAGGCCATAAGAACAGGTAGACTCATACTGTTTATGTAGGAGGAAACTGAGGCACAGAACTGGTTAGGAACCATGTGAGGTCAGTCAGTAATGCTGAGAGTGGGGAAGCTTTAACTCGCTGTCCTTGCTTTAGTCCCCAGACATGCATGACCATGCGTGGGAGAGCCCCTGCTCCTGGCTCTGGATGCTGGCCCTGCTCACTCTCTACTCGAGGCTGAGCAAGTGGGTGTAGCCTGAGCTTAGAGGAAGGGCAAGGAGGGAGGTTGCAGGGCAGGGGGATGTGTGTAACTGATGACAGCACTGATGGGCAGTGGGATGGCTTTGGGTTTTTAAGGTGAGTACATGTGTGGTGGGTAGCAGAAGTTACCAGAGGTTAACTACTTCAGAGGGGACCGTCGAACTGCTGCCATCATGGGCTGTGACTTAATAGCAATAAGAGTTTTAACTCTCACCCAGTAACCCAAAGTAGGCATCCAAGGGGTAAAAAA
Organism: Elanus axillaris; assembly: GCA_026212715.1. Lineage (NCBI taxonomy): Eukaryota > Metazoa > Chordata > Aves > Accipitriformes > Accipitridae > Elanus > Elanus axillaris. The sequence continues at coordinate 788,177 of JANZLQ010000065.1, forward strand.
AACCCCACTATCTTGACTGCTCCACGTGTGCCAAGCCTTTCCACCTCCCAAGTCATGGCCTTTTCCTACCAGGCAGGCATCCCTCTGCCTGTCCACTGCATCCGCGCTCAGACGTTGGCAGGCTGTGTTGGCTGGTCCAGGGTCACCAAGCTGCACAGAAACAGGCTCTGTCAGGTCCGGAGCTATGTGCACGCTTTCATCACATGGATATGCGTCAACATGTCACTTTAAAGTAGTTCAAGTAAGAGAGATGGGGGAAGAGATGAGGAGGAGGGAGGCAGGAAGCATGTCATAAATCCATAACGAGAGGGACTCTGAAGTAAGAGAATTAAAGGCTCTGGAAAACACATAAAAATCTGCCGAAGAATGGGCACTGTCAATGCATCCTGTCAGTGCCGTTTGCTTTTTATTTCCTAGTGTGCAATATGATATAAAAAAACGTTCACCTTTACTAGATGATCCATGAAAGCCTGTATTTGATGAGATTTATTTTTTGTATGAATGGACTTGGCGTTTCCAGACGCTGGTGAATATCAGTCGCCATCCTGTAAAATGAGGCCACCAGCACCTGTGGTCTCCCAGGGACTGTCTCTTCCAAGTGCTGTTCCTCACACAAGGGCCACTTCGTTTCATTTCTACTTTTCGTTTAAGTGGAGCTGAACTGAGGAATGTAGAGTTAAATAAAAAATAATGGAGAAGGATCAGGCTGAAATAATTCCCTGCCCCCCCCCCAATCCCACTCATGCAATCATCAGATATGTGAGGCTTTGCGCTTTCTCATGTTGCTATTGTAAAAAGAGAGAGAAAATTTGAATCCACTCAAATGTTACAGAGAGTCTTAAATACTACAAAGAGTTTCTGTAGACGTTATGTCCCACTGCAAGGATCTGAAATTCCCTTAACACCCAGAATACTAAGCAGTCTGGGGTTCGTGATTTTAGAGAGAGATTTGAGAGAAGGGAACATCCTGGCTTGCCTAAAAATGACTGGTGAGGGGAAAAATTGCCAAAGCAGCAACCACCAACCTCTCTGGCAGCCAACTGTATTCTCAGTCCGCCATCCCCACCGCCTTCATGGGACTTAACTTGTTCAACATGGGGAAAAGGACTCCAGGCTCTGTCTGAAAGACTCAGTGGTGCTAGTAAACGAGGAAGAGGATTTGCACTGAGTAACCAGCTTTAAACATGATGAAAAACAAGTTCTCTACAAAAGCGTGTGGGCTGGGACATCCCAGCCTGAGAGGGGGGCTTCCTCCTGAGAGCCAGCGTGCCCTTCACTGCACCGCCTTGTCTTGCTCCTTGGCCACGCTGTGTAGTAGTGAGGACACATACCGGTAATTTTGGTGGCAGTTGGTTGCGCTGGGGTTGAATCTGCACAACTCTGATCCGCCGCATCTGCAAGGTATTCTTACAGACCTAACGTTACACCGTCAGGACATAAGGAAGGAGGAGCCCACCGCACCTGGGCGTCCCTGTAGGGACCCACCAACCAGACAAGCGCACTGCTCCCTTCTCTCAGCCACCCATCTTACCTTACTTTTCTCCTCCTAGTATGGTTTGAGAGTTATTGCTGCAGAGACGGCCTTTTCATTTCTTTGGTTTCATTGCTAGCCTATGCGAAATGTATTAGTGGTGCGGAATGGAGTGGAAGGAAATAGAAGGGAAGCACAAGGAGCAAAGTAAACATCTTCAGGGAGGTAGAGACCACACAGAGAAATGCTCATTCACCCTTTTGAACCAGGGATTTAGCATCCTTCTGCTTTGCATGACAGTCCTGCATGCAGCACTGCTCTTTCGGGCTTTGCCGGGAGCCGTGGAGGTTGCAGAGCCCTGTGAGTCAGGCTCCCAGGCGCACGTCCTTCATTGGACTCGGCCATGTGGGACCTGCTTTCAACTCCGAGGCATTTCAAAATTATAGCCGCATCTCTCTGCAGGTGAGCAGGCTCCTACGTATCGAGACTTTGGCTGTCTTTCCCCCGGTGATGGGATGTTAGGAGGAGTCCTTTTTTGCATGCGATGGCTTGGATCCTGCCAAGAGCGAGAGCAGATGAGACAGCTTCTGCTGATGGCCTTCTGGGTGCCGAGGTGATGTCCGTCCCACAAAATCCTAAAGTGCTGGGAGAGCAGGCAGAGCATAACAGCCCCCGCTGCTATATGCCAGACCACCAAAGTCACAGCATCCGCGCTGTGAAGGACCCACGGGGTCTCCATCCGCCGCCGCAGCGAAGGCCAAGATCCCAGCTGACGTTTCCTTTGGGAAAGCCAGCAACCCCACAAGCCCCCAGGCTGGCTGAGACGGGACGAGCATCTCCGGAGGACGTATGGCACAACCACACTGCGGCCTTCCCACCCCTGCCCAGCGTCTCTCCTGGGGAGGGCTGCTCCTGCCGCAAGCCTGCAGTCCTCCGCTTCAGCCCGGAAAGCTGCTGAGGTCCCAGCTGGAGAGGGTGTGCTCGCAGGCTGGAAAAGGGCAGGGATACCCAGCGTGTGCCTTCGAGGTCATCCCGGCTTCCTCTCACCCCATCCACCCACTCCAGGGCAACAGGAATCTTTCAGGATCATTGCTCAGTCCTAGCTGGGAAATGGAGCCGAACAGTGAGAAAAACACAGGGCTCCTCACTGGTAACCAGAAACGCGGCCCGGCTGCTGTCTAGGTTGGATGGGACCCTGAACGTGAAAGAGCTGTGAGGGGCTCGGGGTGGCTCAGGGCTGATGTGCCTGGAGGTTAAAGCTGGTTCTGCTCCTCCTGGGACCGGATCCGCATCCGCCGTATGAACCACGGGGCTCGGGGCTGCACGGCTGCTGGCTGACAGTTACTTGAAGGAGAAGAAAGAAGCAACGTGGTATTATTGATTTATCTGCCTGTTAAGCAGGAGAGTGGGTAGCTTCGGTGACGGCCAGCAGAGGAACCAGGTACGGTGTGGGTCACTGCTACGGAGCTACGTGTTTGTGGCCTGATCCAGGTTCCTTCTGCATTTCCTTCTCCTTGGTGTGCTTTCCTTGGCTCCACAGGCAGAGCTGTGCCTTTGCAGGGCAGCGCCATAGCCTGCAAAGGTACAGAATGATCCCAGCCGCTCTGGGTGGGGGCTCAAAGCCGCTTTCTCCTTTGCCAAAACCAGAACTGTCCTAAGGTGCTGCTCCGAACCCTCCTGCCTGCCGCCAGCGCTTGGCAGGAGAGCTGCCATGTGGAGGAGACCCCAGTCGTGCTGCATCGCAGCTGGGGGCCAGACAAGCAGCAGCAACGCTGCTAAAAATCCTCTTTGCCTTGAGCTGGAGGCGTAGTCCATCATTTGCCTATTTTCCGGTTCCCTCAACCTCCTAATTTTGCAATGGCTACAGAAGTGCATCCGCTTCAGTGGTTTCTGGACAAGCTGTGCTCCCTCTGTGGGAGAGGAACGGGAGAGAGACGCTGTAATGTTGGGTTATAATGTGCATTAAACAGCATCTGTGGACGTCCTTCCAGATGCACGCCTGGTTCGTGGCTCCAGCGCGAGAGGGTCTGTGGGCAGAGAAGGAGGGGTTAAGCTGTGTAGCTCCAACCATGCTGCATCCTCAGGGATGGGCTGCTGGGGCCGGGAGGAGTGGGGGGCCATTCCCATGTGGGGCTGGAGCAGCTGTGGCCGAGGGTCCCGCCGAGGGTCCTGCGGGGCTGGGGGGGGGGTTGCCGACTCCAGCCCCCAGCCCCTTGGCATGCAGCCCAGTTCCAAGAAATATAAACCAAAGAAGCATAAACAGATGATCACATGAAAAATATATCATGATTAGCCAGATAGATCCCAAATGTTTGTTCTGTAAACTGCAGCCGGCAGCACAAGTGTTCGCTGCAGCTGTAGTTTCTCATCTTATTTGTGTAAGTGTGCCATTAAGCTTAGACATGGGCAAAATAATCTTTCCTTGATTCTCACTTAAGAAGCTGCTTTAAAGATATATTATATCAATGTTTGATTCGACCCTTTTGTGACTGGTATTATACTGTAAACTGATTCTCACTTAATAGAAAATCTTTGCGCATTTTTTCTCCTGGGTTACTTCCTTTTCCCTCTGAAGCCAGTAAAGTGGTTTGTTTTGTGAATGAAAGCTGGATGCCTTTAGCAAGATGGCATTACCACTGACCTCTGCTCATGCATTGAATTCCTGCCCAGCAGGAGGTGAGGTTGGAGGAAAGGGTTAGTTCGTTGATGGTCAGAGCCTGCTGAGCGCAGGGCTGTTAACCTGCCTGGAAAGGGAACTGGCTCAGAGGGCTTTTCCCTTCCTTGGATTAGCCCAATGAAGCCATCCTTCTCTCCCTTTAGTTTTAACCATCTGCTGGAAAGATGGCTCTGATTCATCTCAGCTTGGTAGAGATTTTTTTTTTTTAATAAATAAAATGGCAATAAATTGGGGGGGGGGGAGGATACACTTTAATTTTCCTATTGCTACTGCCTGTATCAGAGAAGACTATCTGCATTTCACAGCATGAAACATTTAGCAAGGACATTGCAAAGAAATAAAACCCAAACTCCTTCAGCCATTTCCTAAGACATTCAGTATGTTTTATGCTATTTGGATCCTAAAACACATCCTGGAAGAAGGATAATCTGGAAAAGAAAAATTTTGTGAAGCTGATTGCCAACAGCATCTTCCGACAGCTAGTGCACAAGAGCTGTTCTGAGGGAGATGGGTCTATAATTTACGACGCTACTGGACTCTGAGAAGGTATTGTGTAAAAATAGCAACTTTTCATTTGATAGTTTTGCCTTCTGAATGTGGTGATAAAACCTGCAGTCTGCTTTTTTAGAGCTGGAGAGGACCCAGAGTGCAAGTCAAACCCCAGAAGGTTCACACAGCACAACTGGAAAACATGCTGTAGGTTTTTCTCTCCTTTTATCTTCTTAGTCCTTCGTAGCCAAGGCAGCATTTGGAAAATCAGCTGCGCCTGCGCTCATTCTTACACCGTCAACAGATTCATTAACTAATCATCCTTCTCCTCCTCATTTTTCCCCTGCCACTTTGGCTACCAGTTGCTTCAGCTTCAGGTGGAGGAGTGACCGTATTGAAAGCAGAGCAAGATGTCCGTAGTCCGAGTTGAACTGTAGCCATAGCAATTAGAAACACAACATCTTATTTTAGCTCTCCCAGAAGTGTCAATCACGAAGAAATCCATTAAAGTCAGTGGAACTGCACCAGCACAAAGTTGGTTTCATTGAGATTAGGCTCTAACTTTGGTGTCTGTTTTATTTGTAAATTGAGCAGGTAGAAGCCACTGGGAGATCATTAAATCGGAACTCAGCAATTTTCATTTCCACTTGTTTTTTTGAGTAAAACCATACTTTGTTATCCTTGCCAGAGTCTACAAGGACTAGTTTGAACTATTCTCACCAGCTAAGACAACACTTCTTCTCTATAAGGTGAGCACATTGAATAAAGCTTATCGATGTAGTTGTTTCTTTTTCTTTTAATTCACCTCGTGACCTTTTAAAATTACTTTACTCAACAAAGGACAATAGGGCCAATCCAACTCCCATTAAAGTCAGCGGGAGTCTTTTCATTGACTTCAGCTGAAGTTGGGCTGGGCCCAATAAGACTAACTTTAAGAGTAAAAAATAGCAACTCATATAGAGCTTTATCTTGCCCCCTGTGGCTTGATAACTGACCTCCCATCATGTTCACTGGGACAGGATCGGGCCCATAAAGCCAAGTAAAACTATTGCGGGCCTAATCCCATAACCCAAAGCTTGTAAAGTATCTGCATTTCCTCTTTTTAATCACACAGGAATATTTGAGAAGTATTCATGACTTTATGAATGGGGAAATGCTTCCAGCTGAACGGACTGGATTCATCTTTGGGTTGCTTTGTGCCCCAGAGTTTTCCCTTTTTGAAATAGGAAGATGAGAGGGGAAGGGGCTCAGAGATGGTGCCATGCACGTCCTTCGGCTTTCCAAGTTCCACCTTCCCACACAAGCAGTGAGTGTCCCGCCAGTACCTTGCCAAGTCACCCCGGGTCCCATCCCCTGCACCAGTTGCTCTCCCAGAAGAAAGTGCTGCTGGTCTCCTCTGCCTGCGTCTCCTAAAGGGAGCGGAGCAGCTCCGGGGGGGGTCGGCTGGGGCAGGGTGGTGAGAGGAGGCAGAGTGGATTTTGTCATTCGGCCTGAGACTCTAAATATTTGTTTTCTATATTACGCTTAAAAAATAGCCTAACACGAGGAAAGTTCCACCAACTCCACAAACTCTCAGTCGGTTTTTTTGATGTGGATTTTCCAGTGGCTCTGGATGTGACACAAAGCTGATGTTTTCCTCCTTGTTGGTTTCTCATGATGCTCTTTTCCCCTTTCTTTCTAATTACCTTACAACAAATCTACGTGGAAGACTCCATCCCTAGCACACTGAGTTGTTTCTCCACCAAGAGTAGAAAGGTCATTCGGCAGCTCTTTGAATTGCTGTTGAAATTACCACCTACCGTAGGTGCTTGTATGTTTTATTCTGGAGACCCTAGATCACAAATTTTCTTTAGGTTAAAAATAAATCCACTCACTGGCATCTGTGGAGAACATTTTTCCAATGTCAGAAAACTACCCCGCTGTCAGAATAATTTGCAGCAGCCACCCAGGGAAAGATGGGCTCGATGCCGCGGCCATGCTGCGAGACAGGACGCAGCGGCACGGCAAAGCAGCAGATGCTGTTCTTCCCTCACCCCCGCGTCATGAACCCTTCTCCTTTTTCAGTAGAATCTAAATTTACCCAGTCCTTTAAATATAGATATATAGTATATTGGAAAGAGCTCTCGGATATCCTGGGCTTCTCCCTGCACGAGGAGGAAGAGCTCCCCTGACTCCTGACGCCGTCAGCCGTGGCATTCTCTGCGCTCGCCCCAATGCGCTGCAGCATCAACATCAGTCACTTCAAAGAGCTCTTTCATGTACCACATATTTTTTAATCCAAAAGGCCCAAGCAAAAGCCAGATCTGGCTGAAACTGGCTTTATTCGTCTCACCACTTGTGTGGCCCCTTGGAAAGATCTCAGAAGAGTGAACAAACTTTCTGCGTGCCTTCAGCGAGCAGGTGTAAGATACAAAGCTTTTTTCTGTCACCTGTTGTTAGCAGCGCAAGGTAATTAATGGCTTTGTGTTGCTCTGGGGTGTGTAGGTCCTACCGAGCGCAGGATTCCTGCCCCGTCTGCGGAACAGAGAAGTCCCGTTCTCTCTGGTCCCACCAGGTCACCCTTCCCAGCCGCGCGGGTGCTCGTGGAGCAAGGGATGCTGCTCTCCGAGCCTGCCGATGCCCAGTGCCAACAGCTGGAGGAGCCAGCCCAGCGGTGCCCCTTTTGGGGAAAACTTTGGCTCTGCATGGCTCAGGTGGAGCCGGCTCACAGGAATTGCCTCCACCGCACAGCAAAATCCTCTCTCTGTGCTGTCAGATCCTCACTGCTGCCACGGGTTCAACACTGCAGCTCTTTTCTGCCCGGTTCTTAATAACTTTAGGCAACGGGCACCTAATTCAGGACCTTAATCAATGTCAGCTTCTTCCATCATCTAGTTCACTGTCAGAAAGAGCCCTTGCTCTCCGCTGAGCACAGAGGGAGCCCGCCAGAAACAGGCACCTGATTTGGGCAGTGAGGTGCCAAAAGTCAGTTGGGACAAACCCAGTCTACACCCTCAAAAATCACTAATCAAGCCTTTCCCTCATTTCGTAATCTCCTGCAAATATGAGATCTGATTAAAAATAATAGCTCGCTCTTTTGGGAATCTTCTGATAAGTTCAGGAGAGCCGGTGACTTTGCTCAGCATTCAAGTGCCACCTAAAGCAACATTTGTTCTTAATGATTTATGTAGATGCAAACACTCTAGCAAATTCTTTGCTCTTGGATCTCTGCAGGCAGAGACGAGCCAGATACTGCACTCTACATTTAACCAGAAGCCAGAAGAGAAGGGAAGGGAAGGCACATACCAGATTTACTGCATATACCTTCATTGGCCAAACAAGGCAGGCAGCCAGCAGCCTATTCCATGCAGCAACCATGGCTTCGTCTTGCTTTTGCAGCCAAATGAGAATGGTGAGGCACATGGCAGGAGGTTCTATTTTGCACTCTTGATTCCTATTACGAGGTTCAAAGTTTTTTGTTTACATGCTCAAAGAAAAGAAGCCAAGTTTCTTCATGCTCGTACTTACCTGGGTACAACTAGCAAGAAGGTTTGTTTTTCTCATCTAGAAGGCATTTGTCTGTAACCAGTCACTTATAAAAGACTTTTGGGATCTTTTTTTCCATTCCTCTGATCTTTGAATATTAAGTGGCAAGTAGAAACTGATTCCCTAGTGAATACAATACTTTCTGCTGCCACAGACTGTCATGTACTTACCGAAAACATTGATTTCCTTTGGACCCAAAGATATTGCCATTTTTCTGATTGATTGAATGTGACTGCATATTTCCAAAATATACAAAGGTGGGACAACCACAAATGTATAATTAATGAATTGTTCTGGCCATATTTACTACAGAAGTTATCTGAGCCTTGGCTGGAACACATATCCATTCTGGTCTGGGCCAAGTGCATGCCAACATGTAGTATATTTTCATTAAGTTACATAATACGAATGTTTTTAAGAATCACTTGTGTTGCTCCAGTCTGCCTGCCAGAAGTGTTGCCCAAATCCATTCCCTATTTAATCGTGAAGGAATGCTGTTCAAAAGATTTGGGGTCAGAAGTGCTCAATAAATCAATCCAGGTACACTCCTAATGAGTGGTGAATTAAACAGCATTTGTTTTAAGATCAGAGGTCCTCTTGGGAGATTATTTTTTATTGCAAGCAGAATTGCTCACTTGCAGGTATCAAGAAGCTGGGATTTAAGGCCTGTTAGGAAGGTCTACAAAAGAATCTGGAGCTTCTTTACTGAAAGCATGTGATTATGTCCAGACAACAATGATAAATAGGTGAGATTCATGTCCTCCACTGGCATACCCCGTTTCCTGAATTAAGGGGAAAGAAAAATTTTGTAGCTTCAGCTGGGATTAAGTTATTCTGCATTTGTATCTCCAGGTTCTTGTCTTGCAGACCACCACACAGGGATTCAGAACAAGGAGTGTGGAGAATATTGCTGAGGTGGAGAGGAGGTGTTTGGAGTCCACGCTGGCCAGCGGGAACGGCAGCTCGCGGCGACTGCCGAGAGCACGGCGCTGGGTCCCGGCGGATGAGGTTGTCCTCTGCAGCGCTGGGCTTCTTCCTCTCCTGGGGAAGGAAGGCGGGAGAGGCCAGGGCTTTTTGACACCTTGAAGGACAATGTGCAAAACTGCAGGCAAGATGCTTGAAATGGAAAGGATTTTGCTTGCTTGGAAGGTCTTGTTTATTTCTAGCCTTCTGTGGTTTTGAAAACTGGTGTTTTTTCAGAGCATTAGAAATGAACAATTCCAGCTTTCCGGTCACTGTCTAGCTTCCCGTCAGCCACCCTTGTCCGAGCAGGCCAGCAGGCTCGCTTGTGCATGAAGGTAGCAAGTGGGTGTAAAATGTCCCCATGCAGCCTAAGTAGCACCGTGTGGCTGCTTTGCACAGGAGCAAGCGGGAGTCCCTGAACGAGCAGGAGAGGATCAGATCCCACACCAATAGCTAGGGAGTCACACTCCATCCTAGGAGAAGTCAAGAAAGCCATGAATACGAAAGGACCTCACCACACACCATCCTTCTATATTATCAGGAAAAGTGTAGCCGGTTCCCTCTGGTGTCTGGAGAAACACAGATCCTTCCTGTTTGCACATTATTATGTTTTTGTCACACATTGCTCGTTGTGATTTCATTTCATTCTAGTTTAACCAGAGAGGCTGACATTCCCTTTCCTGTCGTAGTCCCACATTTGGACAGAAATGCCCCACAACACAGCCATGGCAGGGGATACAGGGATGAGATGACTTCCAGGTGGAGGATGTGGGTGCAGAAGTTTGAAATACCCTCATAAGGAGCAAGGGCTTTGAAACTACAGTTTCCACAGAATATTTGGCAACCCCTGCTCTGGAACTCAATTATTAAATTCAACAAAACGTTTTTTTAAAAAAGTGACTTAAGGCTAGTGTGGGTCAAAACTTGGCATTTTCTTTCTGTGGGAAATCCTGACATTTCCAGACAGGGTTTTTTTCTGGATTGGAACAAAGCCTAAAAAAGTTTTACCTTTCCTGCGGTAATGAAATTCTGAAGATATTTTGTTCTGGGAAGTTCAAAACATTGTTTTTCACTTTTTCTGAAACCAAATGCAGCAGACATATGCTCACCGTGGGGGGGCTGTCTCCTCAGATGGCTGCCAAGTCTGAAGTGCAGTGGAGTCGGAGGAGACTCCGCAGCATCCCCGGGCTGCTCCCGCAGTGTGGTGCAGAGAAACCCCCCAGTCCCATTCCTTCTGGGCCGCCCAGACCTGCCACGTGCCCTGCGGAAGCCTGGGAGCTGCGGCTCTTGACCCAGAGCTGTGCAGCCCATCAGGTGCTGCCAAGAAAGCTTCGGTCTGGGGACAGCAAAAGTTTCCACGATCAAAAAAATTTTCATGAAACATATTGGATTTGACATATCGCCATTAATCAATTACCAATTCCTGACTAGTTCGGAACTGTGGTGGGCAGTAAAGAACATTATGGGGCTTGGACACTCATAGTGGTTCTCCTACCAGTCACCCACGGGAGAAGGGAGATATATCAAGGAAAGAAAGGAAGAACGAGCTTCAAAAGCTCTGAGGGGTTCCTTATACAAGGCCAGGCAAGGTCACTGATAGAAGCATGAGTGTGCAGCTCGCATGGCACAGGAGAAGGGCTGAAGATCTAAAACATAGTCTGGAGCAGGCACGTGAGTGTTTAGGTTATTTATGTTGGTTAGGCATCTACATCTTTTCACTGTTCTAGATCTCACCTCCTTTTGAAAATGGGGTTTGGACTCATAAGTTATCTGGGCACTTTTAATAGCTTTGACTCAAATTAGTAACTCTTCCAGGAGTAACTTTGGTATTTGCACATTCCCTGTTTTACAGTGGATATTATTTATCCCCACATATGTCAGTTCACAAGGACAGACCATCCAGAAAAAGACGTGGATTATTATATAGCAGTGATGGATGGTTTCTTTATAGAAACCACTTGCATGTGAGAGAACAAGTGTTGTGCATTAAATACATTCTCTGTATTACGCATACATAGAGTTCATACCCGTCGTTGAAGTAAAAATCCAAAGACAGAGGGAAAGAGCAAGAAAGCTCATGAAATTACATGAGATATCCACATAAATAATAAAGAATACACCATGATTTTTGCTGTTACAGTGAGCACCTATGGAAGTCGTGGTGCTTGAGAAACTTGGCAAATGGGTTGGCGTGCCTGGGACTTTTTGTTCCTGTACTGAAGAAGGTTGAACACTCTGTGTATTGGGGAGTTGGTTACTCATAAAGCATTAATAGCTGGAGAGGTGCCAAATCATTATTGTTTTTTCTGGAAAGGGTATTATTCAACAAGATAAGATTTTCTTTCCATGTGTCCATACCAGCTCAATGTTGGAAGACGAAACACATACCTAGGGGATTACAGCTCCAGAAACACCTTTTCCAGGAAAACAAGCTGAGTGAATCACTTCAGACAAAAATGTGTTGAAATGTTAAACAAGTGCTCTCTTGATTTAATGTTCTTGTTAATTATAAAAAAAAGTTTTATTAAAATGGAGACAAGTTAAGACTGATATTGTTTTATAGAACTATTATTTTTAAGGGAGACAATGAAACTGGGCACATGACCTCAAACTATTCTGAAAAAGGGGTAGAAAACATATTAGGAAAAAGTTGGTCCTGTATTATTTTCCAGGGACTGAACAGTCAGAATTGTCATAGCCTCGTGTCCTTGGTTCCGCTGGGAGAGTTAATGTTCACAAGAAACGGAGAGGGGCACAGCCAGGACGGCTGACCCCAACTAGCCAGCAGGATATTCGATGCCATGCGACATCATGCTGAGTATAGGATAGGAACTGTGGGAGCTGGCCGGGGGGGGAGGACGGATCGCAGCTCGGGAACAGGCTGAGCATCGGGTTCCGGGTGGTGAGCAATCGCGTTGTCCATCACTTGCTTTATACAATCTTTTATTAGTATTATTGTTATTATTGCTTCTTCTCTCCTTGTGTTGTCCTATTAAACTATCCTTACCTCAGCCGATGAGTTTTTACCTTTTTGTTCCCATTCTCCTCCCCATCCCACTGGGGAGGAGGATGGAGTGAGCGGATACGTGGTGCTTAGTTGCCGGCTGGGCTCACACCACCACACCTCGTGGTTTCTGCTATGGGCCAGCTAACAAAGACACAGCTCAGCAGACCTCCAGCTAGCAGAGTTGTTTTCAAACTTGCCAGGGTTTCTCTGGACAGGTCTTGAACCTCAGAGATGGCGCAGCTTGGCCATACCTTCAAAATGAGACTCATCCCAATGCGGAGGTCCCCCAGGGACCCTCCGCGGCACGGGAGTCTTTAGTTTACAATGCAGCTGAACTTAGATGGTCACACAGGCTCTGTGCAGTGTCCCTCATTTAGTCTTTTAAAATCATTATTAGGCTCCTTCCCATGATGATTCTGTTTCCTGAATTCGGTGCACTCACGAGGTGGGAGGGAATGGGAGGATTCTCTGTTTCCTTCCCTTCTTGCACAGGCTCCCCGCACGCATATATATGTGTGTGTATATATATATTTTTTTCACATGCATATGCACAAACTGGGGGCTGGGAGCCTTAAAATGGCAAGAGCTCAGTGCTGGGGGCTGTTGACAGGACAGGGAAAAGAATAGCTGATCCAGGAGAGCTCCAGACAGACCCCTGCCAGCGGCGGAGGAGGGTGAGGAGCTGTCTGCACCAGCTGAGATTTCTTTGCCAGTCACAACCAAATTTGGGAAATTCTTTTGTAAAAATTCTTTGCCTTTAAAAGTTGAGAGAAATGGAGTGCTTGTGTCCCAGAAGCTCCAGGGGCCAGCAGAGGTAGGAAGAAAAGCAAGATTTGGGCTCGGCGAGTGTGAAGAAAGACAGAGAGTTTCTGGGAAGGAATATCTGACGGCACAGATATGTCTCTAAGAGGTGCTGTCATGTTTCTGCTCCTTATTTAAAAGAGCTGGAGTACTTTGGGGCTTTTTTGGACAGCGAGGGGGTGGTGGAGAAGTGGTGGAGAAGAAGAAGTCTGATGGCAGCAAGTATCTGGCATGATAGTGTTGAGGCTGAATCTAATAAAAATAGCAGCGTAGATATCTCAGGCCTTTCTGCCAAGCCGTAAGGGTGTGATTACTTTGCTTGGAATATGCTGTAATCTTCCCTGAATCCACACATATTTCAGGTGCAGGAAAGCAACTTTCTCCACAGTTTTCTCTCAGTCTGGGCAGCTTCACCAGATTTTCCAAGCTGATGCTTTATTGTGTTTCCCTTTTCTGTTTCAGCTCTTCTTGTAAAGCTCTTTTATTTAAGCCCTGGTAAACTCTGGTAAGTAGAGAGGTTAGCCCTTCCTGCTGCTTGACATGGGGCATTTAGTTTCCTGGGTCTCTGGACAGCAAGTTTAAGTTGGCAACACCGAATTTTGCCAGCAGGAAATCAAACCCAGCCCATCAGATGGCCAGTAAATAACTGCCGAAGGATTGCATGAATATTCAAGCATATATGGGCATCTTTAGCATGTAACCCTTTAATCCAGGGAAATAAGCCAACCCTACCACAAGAACACTACATAAATGAGTAAGTTTTGGGCTACATATACTTACAGGGTATTCCGCCATGTATTTAGAGAGAAAGAGAGACAGGGGGAGGGCAAGAGTAAACTCATCTGTGGAAAGCCAAATAAGGCAAGGTAAGAAACGCAGAAGCCCCATCACACAGGCTTGTGCTGGCTGGTGGCACAGCAATTTCATCCCAGCCGAGGCTGCCGGGGGCTCACAGGCAGCTTCAGCAGCAGGACCGGCCTGTTGACTTCCCATTAGAAGTCACCCCCCCCACCCCAAAAAAGGCACAGGCCCGTAGTGAAATCCTTGCCACCAGCAGAAAACGCCCTTCCCTTGGCCGAGGTGCAGGGCGCTGATGTGTCAAGGCACCTTCCCACGCAGCCGCAGACGGTGGCCTGCCCTTTCCAGCCCTCCCTCTCCTGCTTTGCCTCCCTTGGGGAACTCCTCTCCTCCTGCAAACTCAGGCAGCACAGACCTCAGCCTCTCCGTTGGCCCCACATGGCTCTGATTTCCAATTCTGCACAAGCAACAGCCACCAGCCCTGGAAGCCAATTAGAAAGTCTGTAAAATGCCGCCGGTTACAAGGCAGTTTTCTGCTGAGTGCATGGCCTGGTACTGATCACTATGGGCTCTAAGCCCAGGCTTTTCTTCTTTTGCTTCAATTACAGGGCCTTCAAAGCGTCTTGTGTTTTCAGTTGCGATTGTCATCACACTTCAATGCAGCATGTGCCATGGCACGTGCGTGAGCACAGCTGGGTTTCTATACAAAACCAAAGATATTTGCTTTACAGGCCTGTACATACAGTCCCCACAATCTGCCAACAGCCAAATGTGTTGGGCTACCATTTCTAGTGGAAGATCAAAGAGTATATTTAAATGCTTCTAATTCAACATCCAAGTAACTACAGACAGTCACAGGCAATGGGGGTGGCAGGGGAGTTGGCGAGAGGGAAGGAGGTATTAAAAGAGCATGTTTGCTGGGTGTACACATGCAAATTTGGCTGGCTGTGCGAGCCCGCCGGGTGGGACATGCTTTTTGGGTACTGCATCCAGGAGAGTGTTCCCACTGCCCAGGCTAACCCCCCCTCTTCCCACTACGTGCCCTGGGGCTGAGCCACAGGACCTGGGCAGGATGCCCCGAGCTGCAGGAGAGCCCATCCCACCTGGCTGGGGATCAGCGGCGCTCCTGGGAAAGGGCGGATGAGCGCAGGGTCTCCAAGCCCACCCATGGCACTCAGGTGGGCAGCCCCTGGACCTCCTCCTGCCCCAAGACAAGCGAGGGCAGCTTTGTCTGCGTGATGAAGACCTGGCTTCCCGTTCCTGCCCTTCCTGCGGACTGGTTTGGGCCTAGGGAGTGGAAAAGGAGCGTATTTCTGGTTGTTTGGTGGGAATCACCTCTCCTTCTTGCTCCATGGTTCCTCTCCAAGCTACGAGAAAGGTTTGGCAGAAGCCGGGAAGAGCCAAGGTACCTGAGGAACAACAACAGCCACTTAGAGGAGAGAGGCTGGAAGCTTTTATCTACTCATCCTGCAGGCTTTCCTCTTTATGGCTTTGTAGCAGGAGAGGGAAAATCTGCTTCTCGTGTAGTAAACAACAACAGGAAAAGCACCTGAAAATGATGACTGGAGCAGATCAAAAAAGCGTTACATGGAAGAGCGTGGAAACAGCTCCATCTCCTCCCCTGCCCCAGTGAGAATGTCACACGGGGAGGTAATGGTGCTGGAAAGGACCTATTTGTTGTGCTCTTTGAATGTCATCCTTTCACTTCTACAAAATAAAGCACGTGTAATGCTTGACTGACTTGTTCTATTTTTTAGAATACAACAAATGATGTGTCCATACTATAGCAAAATCTACAGTATGTGTTTACTGGTGTTTACTGGTATAACTTATCTAAAAGTTAAAAAATTAATCAAACTCTCCAAATTTTAGTGTACAGAGTGGCATGCTCCAGCAGTCCTGACCCAGAGCTAGGAAAGCCGCCCAGGCCCCAGTTTGCAGCTGCAGGTGTGTCCTGCAGGACAGGGCTCTGGGTCCTGAGTTGCGGAGACATTCTGGTGCAGGTGCTGAGCCGGCATCTTCACGGCACAAAACTGCTGCAGGTTGGGAGCCAGCGCCGGAGCTGGAAGGGGTGATATGATGAGGGGACACCCGCAGCAGTGGCAGAGCAGGAGCTCTGTGGGCCATGGCTGGGGTTATCCTCGGTGGCTGCAATCAGCCTGTGATGGATGTGGCTGCTCCCCTGCAGAGCTACGCAGAGCAGCTCAGCTCTGGTGTTCTTGAAAAGATTATTATGCTATCCCCGGTTTAGCTGAACACAAGGCGTCTGCCTTAACTTTGGTTTTTCTTGGGCTTGTTTGGTTTGTCCAATGCCTGTGATGTTCTTTAAAATGTCTTTTTCTCGTTCAATGAATGTGTACAGTAGCAATTTATCAGATCAGAAAGGATTTTCTTTCTTCTTTCTTTAATGTATTTTAAAAACAAAATGTATCTCTTTTCTTTTCCAGGGTTAACATAAGAGACCCAATCTTGTAATAACCCTGTTTCCTGGTAATGATGTAGAACAATGGACAGTGGTATGGAATAATTCTTTCCATACAGGAGTTATAGGCTGATTTCACTGCTGGTAGAAAATACAGGACTGTAGGAATTATCATAGCTTTAACCACTTCTCCACGGTTTGTGGATTTTCCTCTGATCTAGGATACTGTATACATAGCTGGGAAGTTGCAGCTAGATACAGTACCTGTCAGTTTGAATTCTAGCAAACAAGTTGTACCAGATTTACAGTGTCCTGGTAAATGACTCCTTTTACAGAATATCTGTGCTCACAAAATAGGGTGTAATGTCAGTCAAAAGCCCAAATTCACCCTCTTTGTCCAGATAATAGGACTCGTCCAGAAGCTAGAAAGGGAGCGAGAAGGTGGTCATGTGTAAATATTGGAGCTTGCTTTCTTTAGGCCACCACCGAGTTTAAGGGATATCTTTTCATGGACTGTTCATTCTGACTCACTAATAATTTGAATTAAACCATCAGAAATACATCAAATTGACACTGAAAAGCTGGTGGCTGTCTGCAGGTATCAGCACGCAGCTGGCTGTTTTGCAAGCAGCGCTTTAGTAGCAGGGATACTCCCTCCTTTCTCTGGGGTGTAGGTACACCCAGGGTCCCCAGCCAAGCCTCAGGACCTGCGCTGCCCACACAGGCGACCCTGCCTCTGCAACGCCGGCATGGACTGGTGGAAAAGCGGGAGGATATCTTGTAGTTGGGATGGGATGAACCAAATTCCTCTGCATAGCTGACTGCTTAACTGCATTGAAGAAAATTTAACTGATTAGTTAAAATACAACCAAAGTATCTTTAGCAATCTGAGCTTGAGGCTCTGGGCTCCTTTAGAAGTAGCTTCATTCTTCAGCCTGGAGATGCCTGGGCTGTGTATGCAGCCTCTCCTCCCTGCCACAGGTAGATATTTGGGATTAGGAAAGCACAACTTTTCATAAAAATGGCAGCAGGTAGTGCCCTGCTGCACCCACAGGCTCAAAGGGCCGTTGGCGAAGCGGATGCTGCTGGACCCGAGGGTTCTACTTCTGCTTTTGTTTCCCAACCCACTGGCAACGGCGACTGCTCGGCATTCACATCTATTTTTCCAGTTTGTTTTGTTGTGACTGGTAAAGCAACAGTAAAATCAGCTGCAGTTACGTCAGATTTCATCTTAGTGGTATGGAGACAGAAAGCTGCTCACGGTTCATTAGCAAAGGTTGATTGATTAGAAGACATGAATTAGTTTTCTTTGTCCCACTGCACTGTCTCCTGACCTGCCAAAGAGAAGATTTGCAGGACACAAAGGTCCTTCATTTCACGGTCAGGTTTTTCCCTCGGTGGTACTGAAGGCCTGATACCACACCAGGAGGGAGGCTGGGAGCAGATGTGCAAGGTGTGTGCGTGTTAGTGTGAGCTTGAGATGTGTGCGAGAGGTGTGCGGGAGGGTGCAAGGCGTGTACACGTAAGCGTGTGAGATGCATTTTGTCTGCAAGATGCACGTGAGCGTGAGTGTACCCTCTCCTCCACCTCCCGTGGCTCCTCACGGCCGATTTTCATCTTGCGTTGTGCAGCTGGACTCCCGGGAGTCAGCTTTTTAAAGGCGCATGGTGATGAATCAGCTGTAAATTAAGCACCCTGTTAGGATATGATCGTAGCGACTAAATAAATGACTTCTCAGTCGGTCCTCTGGAAGTAAATTAGTTAGTTAAGATATTTTAAAACAAATCCTTACTGGTTAATGACCAGATTTGGTTTGCTCCAGTCATCACCGATTGCTGGAATAGGAAAAAAAAAAAAACTTTACAGATATGAGTCATGAGAAGAGCTGGGATATATCACTAACACATAGTTGACAATATTTCCTGCATCGGTTCACAAACCGCCAGGATGTCCCTGGTGAACTATCGCGCTCTCAGGGGGAAAATGTGTGCTGTCAGTCATTGGCAGCATAGCAGGGTAACCAACAATGAAACAAAAGCCTCGGCGCACCCAACGGAGGTTGCGGGATGCTGGAAAACTCCATGAACAGCTGAAATGCTGCTGACGAGCAGATGATCCCGAAACTGAATAAGGCACTGGGACGCAGAAGGCTGGCTCGTTTGTGTGAAATCCTGTGCTAGCCCCTGGGAAGACCCCCTGCGTCCTATGGAAAGGGCACGTTTGGTAAGAGAAGAAACTGTGGGCTCATGACAGCGTTTCAGATTTATAAACAGAGATTTGGGAGAGAAAAATTCAGACTCCACTTAAATGCATTGAAGTAAAACAGATTTCTGGAGAGAGAGAAAGAAGAGTAAGGGGAAAAGTTGTACTCTAATAGAGCTACAATAACTTTGTAGCGAACTGCTCATCTCCGCTTTTTTTTTAAAAATGCTGTTTGCAAAGGTAAGTTTGTTTTCCTACAGTGACACACAATGAACATACAATATTCCAAACATTACCTACTGACTGATAAGAAGTGGAAGTTATGCTGGAAATGCCATATTTTTACTTTTTTTTTAGTTCTTTTTTTTTGTTGTTCTTTTAGCAGAACAAAATTGTGATGAGGGAAGTTTGACTCGATTTATGGCAAACCACTTACTAGTCCGATAACATTAGCCTCTACATACCCCTGGTGCTTTGCAAGAATTTTTGTCCCTAGGTGTCCAGAACCAACCAGGGTTGGACTCCTGGCCCAGCCACCTTCCAGGATCCCCTTGGATCTCATGGCAGTGAACGGCTGTGCTGCACCACAGGAGCTAAGCCCTCTGAGGAGGCTAACTAGAAAGCAGATCCTTTTTTGTGATATTCTTTCTGTTTAGAAAAGCAGGATTCCATCTCCTGTGTAACAGAAATACTGGGAGAAAGTTCTACCTTTTTTCTCCTAGCAGATAGAGTAAATGAAATGAGTTAATAAGAATAAAAAATATTCATTAAAGTTGTCCCACTTGGTTCCTTCAAGTTCTTTTGGAACTGCACATTAATATCAACACAGACCAAAGGTTTTGTTTGCTTATTGGGAATAAATAGTGTAGTTCCTTTCCAAGACTCTTGTACTTCTCTTCAATAAGTTACCTACGTATGTCTTTGCTGATGATCTTAAAACCCTTCATCCTCCACGCAAGTCTTTAAAACCCAGAGAGTGAACATGGCCACATCAGTACCAACCGTGCCCCATGTGAAAGCCGACAGCTGATTCCATTGCAAACAAAATCTTACTCACAGGAATGTTCATGAGAAAGTGAACAGGAAGGTTCACTCAGCTCCACCTTTTAAATGAAGATTGACAGTAGATATGAAAATGACTTTTGTTTCCAATTTCATTCCATATGGTTATGGAGTGGCTGCAGGATAAAGCTATTTGTATCTGAAAGGGAACATTCTTTCTGTAGATATGAAACATCCAAGTATTTGCAAAACTTTAAGAGAAGTGAATAATTCTGGTTTTACTACCTTTTCAGCTGTCCTGGAAATATAGACCATCCTGCACTAATGAGTTCCATTTCAGGAGTCTTTTTTGTTTTGAAAAGCAGATGCAGAAGTTCAACCTATAGCCTTTCCAGATAAGAGAAGGAAGCATGCTTTTATGCACACAAATATAATATTCTGTCAATAATTTGCATATGGATACTTTGCGTGCATAATTACATGCCTGTGTCATCAGCGGGGTATTTTGATGTTGGATATTCAATACTTAGTAACCACCCAAGTGCACTTATCTTTGCACTGTATCATTATTTTCAAGCTCATCCTAATTGGAATCCTATAAATATGATTGTTAAAAAATGTATTTTATTAAACAAACTGCTGTACTCTAGAGGAAAATGCAGTTGGCTCTGGGATGAGACACTCGGTTCTGCAGAGATAATGAAAAAAGTCTTATCTAAATTCAACTGGATTAAGATAAAGATACGTCAGTAAATTGAATGCAACATCCAAGACTGGATCTCTGACAAGAAAATATATGCAATTTTATGAAGCTTGCTATTTAGTGGAAAGGAAAAGCTATTTGCAATTTAGCATGAAGGGGAAAGAGCCCTTTACCGCAGTCACCCTCTGCCCAGACTGTGCTCCCAGCCTCCAGATTCTCCCACCACTTATCTCCTCCCCCTCCTCTGCTCACCTTTCCCTCTTCCCCCACTGCCTCTTCACCTGGGGGCCAGAGGGAGCTTCCAAACTCTCCTGTCTCCCCCAAAATTTCGTCCTGAGGCTCTTTGTGATGGGGGCAGGAAAGGGAGAAATGCGGGTGGCGAAAGGTGGTGGGAAGCTGTCAACCATGACCGTGGTGCTGAGGGTCTTGGGCATCCCAGGGGGGTGCAGGATGCCCTGAGGCTGCTCCCTGTCCTTGGGGACAGACGGAGAGGCTGGGTGGGCATGCTTGGGGTGAGACATGGGGAGGGGGAGACCGGGGTGTTCCCGGGGTATCCCATGCATTGGTGCTTCTCTTTCTGCATGGAGAGGCAAGAAAGGGGTGAAGAACATGCGAGGTGATGACCGTCAACGTGATGAAAGGAGGGATGCTGGGAGGCGTGCTGCTGTGGCAGTACGTGGGATGAGCAGCCAGACATGGCCTTCATAGCAGACGGTGGCTTTCATGGCAGAAATGTTGGGTGTTGGGAGCTGCCTGCAGCACAACATCGTACTGACGGAGCCAGCAGCGAGTGGTGCAGAAGGGAAACCACGGCAGCACCCGAGGTCAGTGCCAGCTCCAGAAGGACCTTTCTGTCCTCCCCCTCAGTCAGTCTGACTAACCATACCATGTGAAAATGTGGAAGAGCGATACCTGCTCCTCTGTGACCAGGCCAGGATCCAGCCCAGCCGGACTTCTGGGTGGCTGCAAGCGGCAGGCCGAGAGGCGGCAGCCCTGCAGAAGATACAGATGTCCTTGTCTCTGCCGTTCCGGAGCCCAGGCCCACGCCAGCCTCATTCCCCCAGCTAAGCGTGGACCTCTGAGGAGTTTCATGCAGCTTTCCCTGGAGAAGGTCCATCAGCCGGTCCCAGCACTTCACTGGAGCAGATAACAGTGTCTGGAAAGACCGTTGTTATCTCTCATGCCGTCTGGAGGCCGGGGCTCCCTTCCTGTCTGGCCTCCAAACCACGCTCAGCACTGTCTGCTCACAGCCACGGCCACCACCGGCCGTTTGGGAGATCATCTCCCGCCTCGCAAATCCCTCACTCAAAACTACCATCTCCTTTGCTTTCTTCACTTTTTTCTCTTCTTTTAAAAAGAGAAGTGACATAAATTTACTCTCGTAATACGCATCAAGTGAGGACCATCTGCGTTACAACGCGCTCCCTTTACGAGAGATGGAAACAGCTTTGACATGAGGTAAAATGATACCCATGGGAGAGGGAGATCTGCGTCCCCCTCCCGGGCTCCTGCTATTCCCACAAAAGCACTGGCAGGCTCCAGAGCCAAGGGCTGGCCCACGTGGACCCTGCATACTTTGCTCTGAGGACAGCGAGAGGACATGTTTGTGGGTGAGAAGGCACACGTATGCCGCGTCCCAAAATGGCTTCAGTCGGTGTGGTGCGTAAAACCCCGAGTGAAGAGTCCGGCAGCCTGGGCCCTGCCTGCCTCTGGCCCTCCCTCACGACGAAGGTGGCACAGGGCCATTCTCCTCTCTCTTTGCTGACACGGCACAGCCTTCTGAGAAAATACGCCTTGGAGGTGTCTCGCAAGGGCTGATATTAGCTCTACTTGAGGAAGGTATTTTCAGCACTCAGTTTCCCAAATATTGGGTTCCTTGGCCTTTTCGTGTTGCCTGAGGTGGGCTGCAAGGCCATCCCAGCTCCGGGCGGGATGCAGGCAGCCAGAGCTCCTCTTTCCAGGGCTGCCAAAGCACAGCTTCCTCGACCGACGGCAGCCACGACACCTACGCAGCAAAGCTCCCTTGACCGACGGCAGCCACGACACCTACGCCCGGAGCCTCCAGCAAACAGCTGAGCACAAAGCCTCAGGGCATTTGTTTTGTATAACTTTAAAAAGGAGGTGGCTGGCCAGCTCCAAGCCGCTCAAGCTCCCTATACCAACACTGCTGAGAAAAAAACCAAACACTTTGAGAGGTGCCCAGCAATCCTTAGACTCCTTTTGCTGCCTCTTACCCAGGACCTCGACAAGCTCCGGGCCGTGATGAAATCCTGACCACGACTGAAATCACTAGGTTAGCCACAGGCTTCAGCGGGACCAGGACGCCACGAAAGCAGAGGATTTGGCTTCTCACGTTGCACATTTCTTATGGCACATGCGAGGCGATCGGCAGAGAACATGCAGATCTGAGTTGCGCAGGCTGCTAAAATACTCACCACTGAATACGAGTGTTGCTCAGAGAATATTGTCATCTGTGCAGTTTGCTAATGCTCACAGCCACTGTCAGCACCCCTTCCCTTCCACTATGACTTGCTATGTTACTTTACTCTTGTCATGCTGCTCCATACAGAAATCTCCCTAATCCGTTTCAGGCAGGCAGTGGGTACCAGCACCCCCTCGCATTGCTCGGTTGTGCTAGTTCCTGAGGATTACAAATGAGGGCCATCTGTAGTCCCTACTATTTGTGGAGATGAAAAGGAGCTTAACTTAATGTACTTTGGCAGAGTAATAGGGAAACATCAATCACAGAGTGACATGTTAGTTCATATGCACCAATAGGCTGATGTTTGTAGCTGGACACGTTAAGTGGATCTGTTTCTTTAAAGACGAGTCCATCACTTACAGACAGGCATTCGGAGCTCTAGCATACAGGACACTTTTAAGAGATACTTGATAAAGAGCTTGAAAATGTGAGTAGTGACATGAAGCTAAACTCTGGCTCATTTTCTTCAGATTCCCTATTAATATGAGCCTCATAAAGTTGAAATTGGGGTCACTTGGACGGTTATTTTAGCTAAAACAGATGGAGTTGTGGTGGCTGCTCCTAAAGAAGCAACTTTTACCATAAGTTACCACACACTGTCTCTGGGATGAATATGTTTTCCTGTACTACATCATCTGGGATTGTGTGGTAATTGCTGGACCAATGCTGATTTTTAAATGGTAACCATGCTAATAATTTCCACTAAAAAACTATTCTGAGGTAGTTCATGGCAGTGAAGAAAAAAAGTATTTTCCTCACAAATGCCAGAATCAAAGTTTCTTAATTTACCTCAAGAACATAAAAACTGAGCATCCTCTGAATTACTATTTCCCCCTTGTAACAAAATATCCTGCATGAAGAGATTATTAGACCCCTTGAACTTCCCTTGTAAGTAGAGCACACTTGTGCGAACAATTCACAATTAATAATTTATTGGGTGAAGCTGAGCACTGTTTTGACTCGTGAACTCCTCAGGAGCGGTTCAGGACTGCCTTGTTATTGATTGTTATGCAATTTTTTTCACAAATTTCTTCAGTAATTCCATCTCCAGGTGGTTTGTGAAAAATCCATTCCCATTACTTAAATTCAAAATTCATTTTGCGTCAGGTCAGCAGCGCAACTCAGGTGAGGTGACTTCTGTCCCCTGAATTCACGACACATAAGATTATAGATTCATTCCCATTTTCTGCTATTGGATATGCAGTTTCTAAAGAAGTAAAATCCTTGACATATGTAGGCACTAACCAGCTAGGGAGCAAAGTTGCTGTTTGTTATCACTACTTTTAGTCATGTTTATTAGCCTACAGAGCAACCAGGACTGAGGGCCCCCTCCAGCAGATGCAAAAAGGAGGCGGTGGGAAGTCTATATTTTCCCAAGGAGCTTATGGCTGCAACCAGGACCACAGGTGAGGAGGTGAGGAGGGAATGATAGCAGGAAACATCATGTTAGGACATTATGGCTATGAAAGGTGGTAACGTAAGAGGGGGATAAGTTACAAAGAGAGAAAAACAAGAAGAAAAGGTGTACCAGAGGCAGAGGCACGGGGGAAGAGGACCAGATGTGGAGGGAAGCTAAGGTAAAGAGGTCATGATGAAAAGGGAAGGATGATTTCTCCTCCCGCCTAAGCATCAGCCGTTACTTGCCAAAATGAAGCACGCAGTGGGAACCGCCTCTTTCAAAGTTGTTTTCGTCTGGGGATCAGGAGAGGGAAAGCCCAACAGCTCCCAGCACTGCCAGGAACAGCCCGGGCAGGTGCTGCGGGAAGTGCCCCCCAGCTTTGCTAATGCAGCTCAGGCATGATTCAAAAAGCCCCAGCCTTCATTAACCTTGCAGTTCCTCGAGCAAGGCATGCTATTTGTACTGAATAGTGCCAAGTTCTGCAATGAGAAAAAGATGTAGATTAGCCCAGAGAATTCAAGCTCACTTTGGTTTAAAGCAGAAATGAAAGGAGCCACATTTGTGATTGAAACCGAGTCAGCTCTTGATCACCTGGGAGCAGTGCATCCAGGTTGTGGATTAGCTATGCCCTGATAAAAATATTCCCAGCCATCTTCCCCCCTGCCCCCTGCCCTTGATGTTCATTCTTCATCATAACTTCATTTTTCAAAGCTAAATATACTAAATATGTTCTTACAGTCCAATTTACATATGTTCTGTATTAGTCTATTGAGAATAACATCGTGAGTTGACTGGACCTGGAAAAAATGCGGATGACTTCAGTGGACAGTACCAGTGACTTTTTCCTCAGTGCATATGGAGGTAAAGGCTAGATACAAACAGCAACTGATTTCTATTAGCTGGCTGAAAAGCACTGTGAGCGCTTAGCTTTCCACATGCCCAAATGTCAGCTAAGAAATCACTGCTCGCTGAAGCAGGCTCACAGCGCTGTGAATTCTGAGCCCACCGTAGGAGGATGACGGGATGCACTTACAGTTCATCTCTCTGTGGTTTTTTTTTTATTTCCAAAAGTCCTTTTGCAGTGGGCACGCAGTACAAAGCCGGCAACTGCTAACCTGCATCTGGTAGACCCCAGGGAGGTGATGTTGGTGCTCTTTGAAGCTACCAAAGGCAAATAACCGCAGGATGGAACCTCACCAGCTGTGTGAGTGACAGTGAGGGCAGTCATCACGTTGCTCTCCCCAGGCTGCTGAGTCAGGACCAGGGGCACAGCAGGAATCATAACCAGGTCCTCACGTCCACACTCATGTGGAGCCCCGGTAAGGGCTACGGGTGGGTGGCGTGGGCCAGCCTAGCAGTCAGCATTGGAAAGCTAGCAAAGAAAAAGCAGGCGGTGAAAAGGAATTGGAAAAGAAGGCACATCTTTCACTGAAGGCCTGTTTTAGAGGCAAACCCAAACTGTTTTAAATCAGCTGGATCACAATATTTAACAGAGAGCAAATATGGATCTCAGTAAGACACCAGATATGTAGCAAGGATACATTTTCCAGGTGCAGTAATGTAAGGTCAGTCGGAAATCTATCAAAAAATGTCATACCTGATAAAAGGGAGAAGCTGCTATAGGTCTTGGTAACACGGGCAAATCATAAAATTGTAGCAGTAGAATGTGTCTTTTAACGGCCCATCAAAACACCAGCATTCCTGGCTTTTTAAAAGCAATGTTTTATTGTTTCTGGAGAAGATCTGGAAGCACTCTCTGAGCTGGGCTGAGATTTAATAATGGAGTTAATGCTGCGTGTTTGGGCTGTCACAGGGCTGAAATGTCAGGGATTAAGTGGGTCTGCTCCTTGTGCTCCTCTGTGGGGTTCCCTATGCTGCACTGGACATCCTTGGAGCACAGTGTGACCACCGCAGTGCAAAGCTGCTGGTTATAAAAGGAAAAGGCTATCTGACTGCTGCACGAAACTAGGACCATGCACTATCTACTTTCCAGCTAGTTTAGAAATATATAAAAAAAAAGTGCCCCTGATCGCTCCCCTCACCAGGCTCGCAAGGCTGTCCTTCATTAGCATTGCAGGAATTAATAAGATTAATATGATTTGGCCTCCCGAGTAATGCTTTGAAACTCATTTTCCACTGCCCCCTCCCTCCTGCTCATCCTTGTGCGCCCAGCTCTCCGTGCTGCGACCGCTGCCAGCCTCGGGTCCCGCTCCCCTCTCTGCCCTCTCCTCTGACTCCGAGAGCAAGTGTCCAGCGCTGGGATGACCCCCTCACCCTTTTTGTTATGCCAGGCCCTGTTCTGGCCCCAGGAGCTGTGTTACACGGTAGGAGTGTCTGCTGCTTTTTTCAGTTCATTAATTCTGATCAGTTCTGCAATGAAGAAACCCAGAAAATGGTGTAAGATTTACAGAAGCTGGGATATCTGCCATATTTTGTTCCAGAACAGGTCTAAGCAACGTAACTGAATGACCGTACTTACGCTCCTAACGTGTCTCAAATATCGATCTTATTGCCTGCTGCTGAGTTTTGAAGTGATGATTTACCTGACGTATGCCACAAGCTAAGGTCTGCTACCTGCAGTTCAGCTGATGTATCCAAACTCTTAATTATAGGGTCTGTCAACCCAGTGGGACAAATTCGGTGCCTGATCCATCAACATTTTTTTCTAGACAATCTGTCATGAGTGAGATAAGACTTTTTGAAGGAGAGAGCAGAAACGGGAAAGGAAGGAGAATGGTAAGAAGAGAAAGATGCTGTAAGAAGGAAAGGAGAACTTTCAGGAAACAAGATATATTTAAGTCAAAGGAAAATGTTAACACAAGAACAAATGGACATTAATGGGTCATGAAAAATGCACTCTGGAAATAGGAAGAAGGAACATTAGAGAGATGAGGTTCTGAATAGTCTTTTGTAGGAAGAACAGGAGAAAATAGCCTCTTTTTTTTTTTTGTTTAAGAGGGAGTTGTTTTTTTAAGAGGGATAGGGTTTTAAGAGGGAGTTTAGGAAAGGGATTACTTAGCGTGATTGCCTGTGACAGTGGGAGACTAGACTAGTGGTCCAAGAGTCCCTCTTCACGAGTCTGAATGGCACTTAATGGCAAGAAGGAAATAACAGGAGAAAGAGTCAGAAGTAGGTAGTGGATATTGTTCTCTCAAATGTAAAGAAACAACTTTGAGGGCTATCTTGTGTTTAAAACACAATGACCAAAACTGTTAAGGACTGATCTCTGTTGTCTTTTCAAATGTATATTCTTTACCTGTGAAAGGTGCAGCAAACAGAATCTCTTTTCCTTTTGGGCAGTAAATGATGTGTTCCCAGAACAGCCTGTGTTAACCATCTGTTTTAGAAATGAGGGGGATCCAGCAGTTGTCCTCAGTCTTAGACAGAAACCTACCGATACAGGGACTTCTTATTGCTAATCTTAGATCAATACGGTATCACTCGCAGAGATGGGAATCCAAGGAACGCATAGTCCATACAATCTAAATTTGTATCAAAACGTGAAGTATCATGGGATGTGCTTATACTTTGAGTGGATCTCTACTTCACAAGAGACAGAACCTCATTCTTTTTTTTTAATGTTCTTTTATATCCCTTTGCCTACCAATGACGGTGGTGAAAAGTCCTTTTTTTTTTCCTTTTTTCTCAGATACAATCCCATGCGCTGGGCTTTTTGCTGCTTCACAAGACCAGGAGCAATGGCCAGGTGCAAGGCCGTCCTGCATGGTCATACCTTTGTCCCCTTCCCTGGGGCAGCTCTCCTACTGCCCTGGGGCCATCTCTGTCCCTGGACGACAGAGGGAATGAATTTTGCCTTTGAGTTGCTCTCAGCGGCGTACGGGGAGAGGCTTGTGCCATCAGGAAGCCAGACCGCGCACCACATCGTACGCGTGTGCGGAGGCAGGCGCAGGCTGGCAACGCTGATGTCAGCAGAGGGGCTAATCCCCCCCATCCTCCCTCCCCAGTTCACTCGGGCCTGAAGAGAAAGACTAGCTTGGGGGGCAGCCTGCAAAGCCTCAGAAGTACATAAACACAATGAAGACTTTAAGAGAAACCACGTCACATCCCAGCAGATGTTCCCCAGCGAGGTCCGTGGGGAAGCGCTGTAGGTCAGTACAGGTCCTGGTGTCGCTTGCCTGCAGGAGGAACTGGATGTGAGGTTAATCTATGCAAATCTCAGACTTCATCAGAAATGCTTGTTATTATTTGGTTCCCAGCTTTCGACGTACACAATTCAATTACACAAAGTTGTCATCGGTAACGTTGTGTCTCTCCATTCTTGCCCTCGTCTTCTTAGTACGCATCGCCTCTCTTGACAGCAAAAGCTGTGCTTAAAAATCCGAGGGAATAAGTGTCTCTAGCTGGAAGGCTGCTGAAATTACTTGAAATTTATTTCTCGTCATTTTTTCTTAAGGGAAGAAAGAAGACGGCTTCCCCAGACACTGGGAAAAATCAGACTTGTCAGTTTGACTTCACTGAAGGGGAAAGACTCCAAAACTCCTTTAAGGAATCAAATAGGGAACACTTGGAAAAGCAGAGCTTGATTAAAGACAGCTAACATCAATTCAGGGAAAGGACATCATGCCTAACTAATTTGTTGGAATTCTTTGAGGAAATTACTGCCCTGGTAAGGAAGGGGAAAGGATATTATAGACTCTGTTTTTCAGAAAGCATTTGACAACATTCTCCACTGTTGGTTAAAATGTCTAAGGTCTGAAGTCATGGAATAGAAGGACAATGAGCATATTGGACTGAAAACTGGCAAAAGAGGAGGAAAGAAAGGGTAACTATGAATGGGAGCCTTTCATTTTAAAG
The DNA here is from genome assembly GCA_026212715.1 of Elanus axillaris. Lineage (NCBI taxonomy): Eukaryota > Metazoa > Chordata > Aves > Accipitriformes > Accipitridae > Elanus > Elanus axillaris. The sequence goes on from JANZLQ010000065.1 coordinate 816,933, forward strand.
AGGGGGATGTAAGAAGGATCAGGGAAGAAACCACATTCTGAGTTTGAAAACAAGATTTCCCAAGGTTACTGAAGACACTCCTGAACCTTGGGAAATACACTAATTAATAATGAGGAGCCATGCAGACAGATGGAGAAAGGAATGGTTTGTGTTACCACGGTATCTTGGAAAGCACATAGGAAGAGGAAGACTTTCTTGACTGCTCTGATAAAACGTATCTGTCACAGTTTAAATTCCACAGGCACAGGAAAAGACACAGAATTTCACACTGCAGAAACTAAAGGTGGCCCACCTTTCCCTTCTTCATGTTAATGATTACTCCCGTGCACTTAAGAGTTCTTTTTTTTAAGAGTGATCTTACCACATGCAATCGCACACAAATGTTATTACTTAGAGTCCTCTTGTAAGGCAGCAATTTCACTTCAGGTTAGTCTTATCTCATTACATAGCATAGGAAAAATAGTTCTGCCTTTGAGCCTTTGCTTTAGAAAAAAACCCCAAAACCTGCTGCTTCTTCACACTAGGGGCTTGTCTGTAATCGCATACACCGAAGCATGCGTTGAAACACATTTTAGCCACTAGACACGATAACCCTGTCCCACACGGTGTCAGCTCAATCATCAAAAGCTGCTGTTGCTCCTGAGTTAGAGTACATGTCTAGTCTGACCTTGAGGCATTGGACCAGGGAGCAGGTTTCAGCCTGGTGTGGTTTTTTTGGCTGCCTCCGGGCCGTCAGCACCCAGTTCCGCGGGCACCTGCGCTGATGGAGCTCAGGCTGCCCACACATCCCATTCACCCTTCAGCCAGCAGCATCTCAGGAGAGTCCTGCAGCCTTGACACCACTGCAGGAGACCGCCAGAAAGGCGTAGAGCTGCTCAGTGCACTTCAGCCTTGGCCCACAGCTAGCAGCCCTGCCCTGGGCTCTGTGCATGGTGAACCACCAGCACCAAGGCTCGCAGAGCAGCCTCCTTTACTAGGAGTTTACCCTAAAGCGGGCACACGGTCCCTGCTGCGGGTATGGTCTTCTCCAGGGGAGGGGGAAGGCAGCAGCACAAAGAGCCCTCTGCCTTCAGCCACTGTGCGGCTCACCAGGGGATGCCTGCAAGGTTCCTTCAACTCTCTATTCCCACCTTTCTGGCGTGGCTCACCCCATCTGGTGCTCTGCCTCAAGGAGAAGCAAGCTGATACTTGAGTTTAGCTGTCAGGTATGGTCCCTTGAATGTGTTTCCATAGACCATTTGAAAGCCATTCCTTTGCATAATGCCACCTTTGCTGCTAGGATATTATGGGCCGGAGCACTTCACTCTCCTGATTACAGCGTGCTTGAAGAGGAAGCAATAACTTAAGTGCTGTGATTAAAAGACTGCTTCTGATGGGCTTTAATGCACATGGGGGAAGGTACCTTCTTCTACCAGTGAGAGCACTAAGCTAGGATGCTTTGTCATACGTAGAGAATTTATTTCAGTAATAGAGCCTTAGAAGCTCCCATTTTTCTACGCAAGTTGATTTAGTGTGTGCCCTTGGAACCAGCATGTCTTTCTCTGTTTCCTCTCATTCCACTTTGGAGTACAGAAGGCACTAGTGAATTTTGCTTTGTTTCGTTTGTTTTTTACATACCTAAATGACCAGAAGGAAACAGGATATGCAGCAGTGGCATTACAGCAGGAAAATAGATAATTTCATCAGCATGTCTTACTGCTTGTCTTCTTGGGTAGGTTGTCTTCTTCCGCTTGTCTGCTGCCTTTTCTTGACTATATCTGTCTGGGGATATTTATATACCTCTAGGATGGAATTTGCCACCAAAAGAAGAATTTCCCTGGTCCTCCCCTCCCCGCCCCCAGCTCCATTTCTCACTTGTTTGAAGCACTGAACACCCTTGACTCCCAGTTCTCACTCTAGTGACTTGTGCTGACTTCTAGTACATTTGTATTTTTTGCCTTTACTCATTTTCAGAAATAATCCTTCCCTTCTTCCCTCTGATTTGAAGTATCATTAAATTCCACAAGCTTCAAGTTGGCCCTTCTGTTGTGCACACAGAAACAGTTTTCTCCATCACTCAGAGCAGAAATAGCACGAGTCAGAGATGTGACCCTTTTGGACATGAAAATACAGCTTTTTTTGCAATATGGTGGACCTCTCAATCTTCCCTTATAAGCCAAAAGTATGTAATGTAGGAAATAAATTACTACATACAATTCAGTAATATCTGCAAGCAGAAATAGAAGATACATATTTCATTTTAACTCAGCACCTTTTGCTGCTAGGACAAAGGCTGGGCTAGAGAAATTCTGAACACTAAGCCTGTAACCTTTGGAAAACCATCCCATCTCAGCCTTTCCTCTCTATATTAATTTTCTTCCGAAGCTTTTTTGGCAGTCTTTGCAGTATTTTCCCTGCGGATGATACTGCAACTCCAAGCATCTTATGGGAAGGGAGAAAATCTTTTCAAATACAATGCTAATCTACTCTAAGCAGATCTCCCTAAACTATTCCTTATTAATTTCTGCTTTATCAAAAGGTCTCTTCTCCATGCCCTTAGTCTGATTATTAATAGACACAATAACAAATTTATAATCCCACCCTAATTATTTTTTGGTTTCAGGCAAGAAAAGGGGAGAGGGTCGTGTATTTTTTAACATTAACTGTTGTCCCTCCTCTTATCAGGTTAATTGGGCTGTGCTAATGTCTGACTGGATATCCTGCCCAGAGGTGATTTAAAAACGGCAAATGTCATGATTTTTTTTCCTTAATGCTGGAACGTCGGCATTCTCATATAAATTATGGTGGTTGCTCTTGTCTCAGTGACATAACTATTTCTTTCACATGTATTCTTGGATAAACACCTACCCAGCTCTCAAGAACAAGGACCACGTGATTTCACAACAACAAAGAAAATAATCTTCTGCCAGCCCTTTTGCTCTGGCCCTGTAAAAGCCCATTGGTAGCCGGTCAGGTTTAAAGATGTCACCATCATGCTTGCTACTTCCACTTAGCTTTTCAGGGCTCTGCCTGGCATCTTTTCAAAACAAATCTTGGAAAGCACACAGAGAAACGCTTTCTTTCTGGAGCCCTCTAGGTCTTCCTAACTACACAGTGGCTGCCAACTGCAGCTAACAGGGCTCTTGCTCTTTTTTTCCCCCTTTCTCCCCCCTCTTTTTAAGTATCATTTCTCTCAGCCCAGAAGGACTTGCCTCTGCCCGTCCTACCCCCAGCTGCGGGATGTGTCACAGGGAAGAGGCAGTTTTGGGATGGGGGCTGGCACGGGGTGGCAGCAAGCGTGGTTCCCACGGCTCAGGGTGCTCTCTGAGGGTTAGCGCCTGCGGTGTTGACAACCCATAAAACTCAAAGTCCTTGAGCTGAGCAAACTGATAAGCAGTGAACATGGCAAGACAAAAATAAGAAAGAAGGAGTAGTGATTAAAGAGGTGGAAAGGCTGCTTTTACGATGAGGGTGTCACGAGGAAGGAAAGAGCTTTTGGTCTGGGAGAGGTCATTTCTTGGCTCTCTGGAGGGCAGATAGCAAAAGGACAGTCTTTTCTTTCAGGGCAGTGGCCTTGGAAGGGGTCCTGTCCAGTGAGGACCCGATGGGCAGCAAGTAAGAGCAGGCACCCTCATGGACATTAAGGGGTGGCTGTTGGTTGAGTTAAGCAACACTGCAGCTCTGCTGATCACCCCATCTGTGCATAGGGCAGGATCCAGCGCCCACCGGGTCTGGCAGCAGATGGACAGCTGACATTTAAACACTAATTGGGGTGGGACTCTGAGCTTCATTTCTCCTGTCAGAGACCACTGTTAAATGATTTGGCAGCTTTCAGTTTCATAGCACCAAGAAGCACTTTGTACAATACTCAAATATCTTTCATGACACTTGAGTTTGGTTGGTTGTTGCTGTCAGGTTACCTCTTCTTCAGTAAAGGAGGTCCATACTTCTTATTTCAGGTTTGGCTATTTTCTCTGTTTTGCCTCTGAGAAAGTCAACCAGGAGAAAAATGTTGCAGTGACTTGAAGGAGATCACGCACATAGATCTTGCTGGGAACGGAGAAGGTGACTGCATTGTGCTTGGTCAAGCAGACAGCTCTCAGCACTGCCAGAGTACCCCATGGTATTCCAGATCTTGTGGATGTGGGCCATTCACTATTTTGCCCGTATTCAATAAACTTCTGTTAATACTGTACAAATAAATTCAGGGAACTTTGGATGCAACATAATATTAGATAGATACAGAGCATTCCCTTTTGAGAGCTCTTTGTTATGATTTCAGAAAATTAAACCTTCACAGTATTTCCGAATTATACCTGGAGGAATTATTTCCCATAAGCTGAGGGAGCAGAAAGATGAATGTCCCTTCCTCATGCTCGGGTTGGGATAATGGATCCAGTGACTTGGCGGCTGGGGCTCCCACAAGAGTCTCCTTGTTCTCGTGTCCACCAGCTCTCGGGTGGCAACCAGCCCTGGGTAGCAGCCACTCTCTGATGCGCCCTGAGAGATGCTGAGTGTACTTGAGAGCACCAGCTGAAGCCTGGAAAAGGGATCTGGAGAGAAATAGGGGAGACTAACAAAATGGTAGGAGCTGCGGTGTTTTGTGAGTTGTTTTAAATAAAGAATCCATTTTAATCCTACTGGCCTCTTGCCTGCCTGCTTCATTCAAAATAAAACACGCTCTCCAGAAAATGGTTTTACATAGCCCAGCCAAGTTTCTGGTAGAGCACAGACCCCAGACATCCATAATTCATGAGCAAGGAAGGGTGTGGATATTTTGTGGGAACTGGACCCTCCATGAACAAGATCATTTTCATTTGCTGATTATGTCATGTAAACAATATGCTTTTAGGATTCAGAGGAACAGAACTGTGCATCTAGCAAAGTCAAACTGTTGATTCATATGCTGGAAGGAAATTAAATTAACCTGAAGCTGATGAGTTAACAATAACTATTAAAAGGAGGAGTGTGTTGCCCTTTGAAGTTTACTTTACCAAGTTTTAATTTCTGCTATGTATCTTTTCCCTGTTGAACAACCCAAATGCTGTTCAGCTTGCAAAATACTTGCAGTTTTCATTATTGTGGCTTAGATTTGCTATGCTGTGGCAAGGTTTGAGTGTTTGAAGCCATTCAGAATGCTTACAGTTGAGAACTGCCAGTAAATAAATTGAAATTTATGAAATTGCCAATTTATGCTTGACAGAACGGTATAGCAAAAAGGACATGGTGGATAGCCATTGGTTTTCCTCATGCTCATGGGTTTTGATCCTAGATGCTAAAACCTGATCCCTAAGATACATAAACGACACATACAATCCCTATCATCTGTGAAGTATGATAGATATTTTATTGTACAAAGCTGGTTCTCAGCACGACAGCTGATTGCCAAGTATAGTTATCAGGTGTGCTGCATTTACACCTTCAGAGCTCTAGGTGTTGGATCCACAAAAGCACTTGAATATGAAATTTTTACCCAGACTCCGTCAGGCATTCAAATCTCAAACCGTCATTCCTAAAGCTTATTTCTCAGCTCTCACCTAAGCCTAAAGATGGCAGGGCCTGCGAGCACTGAAACTCTGCCCTTCCCCTCTCTCAGCAGATGCCTCTGATGTGCCTAACCAAGGGAGGGGATGTCTCCCTGCAACCTTTTTCCCAAGGTGTGGGAGTCCATATCCCGGCTGCAGTGACCCGTCCTGCAGAGCTCACCCCCCAGGTCCGGCCCCAGGCTGCACAACCCGGAGGCTCAATCGCCTCAGCAATACCGGTACCGGTACCGGTACCGTGCAGGTGACTCTGTGAACTTATATGGCTGTCACTCCATGAATCAAAAGCTGACGTAGCTGAGGGGCAGCAATCTCCTATGATGTTTCAGAGGCAGAATATTTGCTCATCCTGTTTTCTAAATATCCATGTCATGAGTGACAAGAAATAAATATAGGGGCAGCTTCATACTGCAGGGTAACATCTGTGTTTCTCCAAATAGAGCCAGGGTTTTCTACAGAGGCAATTGTATTAGGCGTTTGGAAAGACCCTGAGATTGCTCTAACTGTGTACCAAGTACGTGGATTTACACTGAGAAATGCTGATGCCTCACCTGAAAATGCCTTATTGAATGTGAATGCAAAACCCACTGGCTGGCTCACATCCACAGGCAGTATTTGGCTATAAACAAATCATCTACTTCTCGTACAAGAAACCCTGACAGGCTGTTGGGATTGCCTACGGAGAGCCCATCAGAGCAGCACTTAAACCCTGGCATGTGGTTTCCCAGGCATTTTGTGCCAGCCTAAGCGGCTGCGCTGCCCGGCCGGCTGCGGCAAGTGTTGGCAGAGGGGTGGTCCCAGGAGCAGGGACCCCGGGGTGCAACTCCCCCTCTGACACCAGCATGGCCTTATGCTGATTTAAGGGGACTGCGAATCTCCATCCTTAGTGCTCAGCACTTTACGGTCCAGAAACTGTATCCAGAAGGAAAGAGAAAACGGCCACCCCACCTTATGGAAATGTATGGAACGGAGCAACAGGCTTCATTCGTTCCTGGGTCTTGATAGATACTATGACAGAAGCTAAAAATGTTTTGAGTGCCTCCCAGTTTATTGTGAATAACCATGGTGCATAACTTACTGGGACAGAAAGACACCGTGACAGGCTGTAAATTTTGTTGGACCTCTACATATTTAGCTTCCCTGGTAGTTAACCGTCCTTGGGGATACACTCATTGAGTGTTAACCTAAGAATCCTAAGGACAGCAGGAGAGGCGAGGCCGTGGGAAATGACATCTCCTGAGCTGCAAGAGGAGGCCAGCGTCAAACTGCGATCTCATTCTCCAGTCGCACCCTTGGCCAGCGCAGGGCATGTGGTGAGGCACACTCACGGCCACGGGCACCCTGCTTCCTACAACAAGAGATTTATTCTTTTCCCATGGGGTGGAGGCTTCCCTTCCTCTTTGGTGGTAGGACATAGGGTGAGCAGGAAAAGCTACCTGAGCAAAGAGAACTAGAACGCTCAGAAAAACACAATTACAATGGGACCCTCCTGGGGTCAGCATTTTTAGAGATAGATATGCAGAAAAAGAATTAAACAAGGACAAACACGGCCATGTATGAAAGGCGGATTATTTATACAACAGGCATTAGGACCTCTGTGGCTGGGAGTTAAGGAGATTACAACCACATGAGAAGGCTAACCTACTCCTGTAAGAGCCATTTATTCAAACAGAATAAGAAAATTAGCTTCAGCTCTCTCCAGTCTGAAGCCATTGTATTCACCAGCAAACTCCTGAGTGAGGGAGATAAATTGAAAAGTGCGCAAGGAAATAAAACAACCCTCTACCTTACAGACACGCACATCGAGCCGGGGTAGAAGTGGTGATTTAAATCATGCTTGAAGCCCGAGGTGCCTTATTACACACCAGCTAATAGGGAAACGAGGAGAGAGAGAGAAATAAGGTGCCCAATTCATTGGCCCAGCTGCAGGGAAAGGACTCCCCCACCTGAGGGAACAGGAAATTCATTTTTAAGACTGCATTGGGGATCATTCAGCTGGTTTTAACCCCAGTCCTTTGGGTATTTAAACTGCTCCTAGACTGGACATTAAACCTTATATGGAAAAGACAAATCTCAAGTTTTCAGGCGGTAGACAAGAAGCGTCTGAATTTTCACAAGATAGGGATATAGGTTGTACCTGAAAATATGTGTATGCTGGCACCGACACTAAATACATCTGCACAAATGGGGGAATTGTATGGAGTGACCTATTTTGCATTCAGAAGTGTGAAATTTCCAGCTTGCCTCAATGAGAGTATGCTCTGTAAGTGTGTTGCAGAGGTTTGGGACCAGAAACGGTGCACAGCACAGTGTACAGGGTCGTAAGTAGAAAGTTGGCTCTCAACCCTTGCGGCTTGGCCTGACCTAGAGCTGACTTGGCCCTCGTGAAACTCAGGATGTTGTGAGCATCCCGGCCCCGTGGTCCCCCCACCAGCACTTGATTATTTGTGCTCTGTGCGGGGCGGGGCGTCGAGGCGGGGGGGGAGTCTTGGCCAGGAGTACGTATAGGAGGGAGCCAGGATGCCTGGATCTGACCGCTTGCTTCAAAAATTTGCTTCAGTCTTGGCTTCTCCAGCTCTCACTTTTATAGCTCAAATCCCCGAAGTCCCTACTCCATATTTACTCCTTCCTTGGCAAAACCATGATCAAATTAGTGGAAGTTTTGACTGAGGAGAAGCAAATTTATACCCTGGTCCTTGGCCACCTGAGGATATATATGTGCTGGTGTGAGGAAGGGGAGGGGGAAAAGGGGACAAAAGGATCATTCACGGTAACTCCCAGCCCTGATCCCACACTCGCGGTGGTACAAGGACCAGTCCAGCCAGCAGCAAGCACAGACCCACAGGCTGCCCTGAGGCCAGCAACCTGGGTGGTTTGGCCAAGAGGATGGACGCACGCTTGGTACCAAGGTCTATCTGTCTGGCACCAACCCCCTCCATCACCATGCAAAGGGGGTGGCTCTGGAGGCGGCCACCTTCCCAAAGCTGCTTCCCGACCTTCCTCCGCCTTGCGGCACCACGTGCACATCCCAGCCTTCAAACTGGGTGGCCCTTGCCACCCCATGGCTGCTGGGGAGGAGATGGTCCAGCCGCACGGGGCAGCCCCAAGCCCCACAGGTTGGATGGTCTTGGCTGTGCCCACTAGCCATCTCTCATGCCCAAGTTGACTCTGGCAGCACCACCCGTCCGGGGGTAATGCCAGCTTAAAAACCTCCCGGCAGGCCCTGTGGCACAGTGGGCATGTCCTCTGTCACCTGAAATTGGAAGGAGAAGCAAAGAAACTTTCCTCTGTCTGAGTACAAGCCACATTTCCTCAGGCCGAGCATGGTCAGTGAAGCAAAGAGGAGCCATTTAAAAGCCGAAATGCTGCATGCAACTGAAATCTGTGTTTTTTCAGCCTGGGAGCCAAGAGTTTCTAAGAAGTGTGTAAAAAGTGATGAAGCAAAGCAAGTTTATACGCGCTGCACAGCCATCTACGTATGTGACATTTCTAAAGGGGTTTGCACATCTGCTGGAAAATGTTTGGGGATCGACAGATTGCAACAAGCTAAACGAACTCTCAGCCTTCGTTAGAGTGAAGCCGGGCTGCTCAGGGCTCGGTATAAGAAGTGCTTTGTGCATTGAGGCATGCTTGGGCCAGTTGACAGATCCCAACATTTGCAGTATCGTGGCAACCAGTGTATCACTTGCATCAACCTGTACGGCACTCTGCTGGGTCCCAATACACAAACCTCACACAAATATTTCAACATGTTTGGAGCCAAACTCTAGTCAATATATGAAGTCATTCCACCACAGCTTTTAGCCAATAGGAAAAAATTCCCTACTAACTTATTTTTGGAGGTTAAAAATAGCATTTGTGTGAGTGCGTGTGTGCGAGGTTAGTAAAAACAGAAATGAGAAAGACAGAAGCGAGGGTAGAGGCCGTTAGCATTTCTGAGCCACCTGGAGCTGGTCCCCAGCTGGGCAGGAGGGCTGCCTTTCCTTTCCTTTGGACAAGCACCCTTTGTTTGGTGGGACTGGATCAGGGATGGAGAGCAGAGGGCTTGTCCCGCCGGCCCCCTCTGCCCCCCGCTGCGCTCCTCTTCTCTCCGTGGGCACGAAGCGCAAGCTCGTGTCCCACTTCACAGGGATGGCCCACTGTGGGCATGGACCAAAGCAAGAAAAGGACTACCAGGGGGGTGGCACAGTGTCCGTGGGATGTCCCCATGCGCAGGTGTGCGGTCACTCGTGCTCCCCAGGGCAGGAGGAGCAGATCCCTCTGCCTTGTCCCCGCCTGCTTTGGGGTGCTCCGGCACCCTGCCCCTGCCTGCTGCACCTGGGGGCAGCCGGGGCAAAGCCACGTCTCCAGCATCAGCAAAACTCTTCATGTGGGAATATCACAGAGACCTCCAGGCAATAAATTTCCTGAAGGAAGATTACACTTTTTGGCAGCCCACTTTTTGATGTTGCGCTTCCCCTGCAGCACTCTGCTTTCGCTTACTGTGCGCAGTGTGTGATGTGGATTTTCATATAACGGTGGTGTGCTTGGGTTTGGAGATGCGCAGCGCCAGATGCTGCCCGTGGGCCCTCACATCTGGCGGAGGTATAGCGGCGAGGTCTGCGGGAGCTGCTCTCCCGCAGATGTGCTCAAGCTCTCACAGGGTGTGAAACTGCTCTTAAGGACAAGATTGTCTTATGAGCTACCTCTTGATCCCATCTGTAATCCCCCAGCCCTCAGTACGACGACTGCTCTGTTCGCTCATGGCTAAAATAATACTGGAGTAATGTTGCTGTGCTTATTCCTGCCTTTAATGTGATGGCTGTCTGCGCGTATGATTGCATCCCAAAGCGTTTCTCTGATCTCAGGGGTCTGCAAATGTTTAAGTTAACAATGAAAATAAAATATTTTCCTTATCAAAAGCTTGCCTTTCTCATGAACTGTGCTGGTGTGTCAGAGGGAGACATGGAAATCCTCGCTTTCTCTGGTTTCTGTCTGGTCTTCACCCTACTCCTTCTGCCAGGCCCCCTTTCCCCTGCTCTCCCCCTCCCCGGCTGCCTGTCCTCGCTTCAGCCTCTCGCCCCTACTCCGGCCTCATGCTTCCTTCTCAGGGAAGGAGGGAGACGTGGGGAAAAAGGTATGCTGGCTCCTGCACCGAGCCATTCCTCGGTCAGCCTCCAGCGTACCATAACTGTCCTGGTCCTTCCACCCATGTACCACAGGTTTTCTCCAAACCTGTGGGCAGGAGGACTGCCAAACTTTGGCTACAGGGTAGGAGGTGGAGGGAAGGAGCGGCATCCCAATGCCGTCCTCCCCTCTCACCACTCAGGACAGTGATGCCGACTTTACTCCGGGGAAGGTAAGAGAAAGATAATGCCAAACCGCAGCTTTTCTTTATCGTTCAAGGTCCATATTCTGGATTCCAAACAATTGTGCTCCACAGAAAAATAAGAAGAAATGACCTCTGCCCCTGCCCAGAAGACCTATGAGATATGCTTAGATTTCTCGGCTCCAGCTCATGTGAGCAGAATGTAAGTTACCAGTGTGTAATCCCAGTGGATTTCAGAAGAGGCAGAGTTATGCTGCTCTACAAACGGTAAGTGCATTCATTCATCCCATCAAATAATAGGCAGAACTAACGGATTGCTGTTGGCTTTGATCAACAGTGGGTAAAGGTGGTGTTGAGGTGCAGGTCTGCAATCTTTGACAAGAACCGCAGTGCTAGTGGGAGAACAAATTACTTATACTGAGTGTGATTCACGAGAAGGAGCCACTGCATGAAGGGTGGAGTGATTTGCATCTCCCCTAAAGGGCTACCAGGTGTGTGAATTTTAATTTTGCAGATTAAATGCAAGGGTAAGTCATGGGGTTCTTTCTAGACTAAAGTCAGGACCACATGGGGACAATTCACTAAACAGCATGGGGCAATTTTCCATGGGAGCTGATGTGACACAGCTTTTCACTTCAGGTCCTGCGAGAAGAGCTTTCGCTGATGTGACTCGCCCTGCTGGCCCATTGCTCCTAGGTTAAGGAAATTAGGAAGTGAAGTGAATGTTGCAAGGGCTGCCCTGTGGACCTCACCTTTGATAACAATGCTTCCTCTTTTTGTCGTTGGAAATGAGAAGAACGTTGTCTTTGATCATGGTCTGCCCTAACCTACTGTGCCCTTTTTTGAGCATTGCTTCTCTGTCATTCTGGCCCAGCACAAATGGGGAAGCTGCATGTAGCAACAAAGCAGAGAAAAGGTAAAAATGGCCATGACCTGCCTAGGCCTGACCTTATTCAGTGAAAAAAATCCCCCAAACTTGCCAAAACTTTCTCGTCTACCATAGCAGCAATAATTCTGGCCCTCCAGGGCGCTTCAACCTTCTCCTGCCCCCACCTTCTCCTCCTCTTGCCACAGTAGAAAGGGACCTGCCCTGGTCAGACCTGCTCCTCAGGACGTCAAAATATAAGTACATTTGCACTCCTGAGAAGTTTCCACATGGAAAATCTTGGTGTCTCAGGCAGGTCAAGTTTTCTGAGGTTTGCTTGTTTCTAATGATCTATTTCTGGCTTTGTCAGAGAGCCCGAAGCTTCCTTCCCTCCCTTACAATGGGGCGTGGGTAGCTGATCTTGGGGAAATACCTATCGTACTTTTTTGGTTCCTTGTGCTGTTAAATTGGTTTAGTCTCTCTGGGGGTCAATACCACAACCTTAGTCTTGCTGTTGAGTCCATCTGGATTGCCAGCATAGTGCTGCTACTCCTTTGCTGTGCCAGGGTCTTTCAAAACTTCCCCAAGTATCTCCTTTCTGCTGTAGGCTGTCAGCAGTAGAGGAAATCTCTAACTGCTTCTGCTCATCCAAAGCTCTTGGAAGTCCATGAAAAGGCTGCTGTTGATTTCTCATAGGGTTGAAGCTTGGCCTTGAATGCCTGTGTATGCGTGTCTCCCGTTTACTGCAGGGATGGTAAAAAAAATATGAAGGGTATGGGAACAACACATAACCATCACAGAACAGTGAAGCTTCGACGTAGAGACTTTTCTTCCGGAATGCAGAATACTTCACAGGGTGGCAGCAAAATCTTGTGGGTGCATTGCTGTGTCCTTTTAGGGAAGTACAGTCATGGCAACAGCCCATTTGCAAACAGAACTCTTACGGGCAGGCAGGAAAACCAGAGCCGGAGCCTCATTTGGTGGAAACTGGCATTGCTCCACTGATGCCACCAAAGCCGTGTTGGTTTACATCACCTGAGAAAGACCAGGTAGATCCTGGAGAAACTGCATACATGCCTTCTAGAGGGGGAGAACCCTGTCTTCTTGGGGTTTGGTTCATATCTGGAATTTCCCTAAATTCCATTCACATGAAACAAATAACTCAGAGCTCATTATTTCTTTAATCGGACACTAACTCCCTGTTTATTTAAAGCTCTGCAGAGATAATTGGAACTAATCATAATATGTAATGCAAATAAAGGCATTCCTCCCTTAATAGTAGAAGCAGATCTAAGCCAGTTGTTCTCTAACTGAACTCAGCTGGACTAAGATGAGTCTTCTGTACTTGTAGTGATTGCTATTCTGTCACTAAAGGGATAATGAGAGGAGATACTCTTGTTTTACAAGGCAACAATTGGGTTTGCAAAGGAATAGAATCATAGAATCATAGAATTATTTCAGCTGGAAAAGACCTTCAAGATCATTGAGTCCAACCATCATCCGTGCCCACTAGACCATGTCCTGAAGTGCCTTGCCTACGCGCTTTTTGAACACCTCCAGGGATGGTGACTCAACCACTTCCCTGGGCGGCCTGTTCCAATGTCTGACAACCCTCTCAGGAAAGAATTTTTTCCTAATATCCAACCTAAACCTCCCTTGCTGCAACTCGAGGCCCTTACCTCTCATCCTATCTCCAGCCACCAGACAGCAGAGACCAGCCCCCACCTCACCACAACCCCCTTTCAGGTGGCTGTAGAGAGCG
>JANZLQ010000065.1:830489-841459 GCA_026212715.1 Elanus axillaris
CTCAGCCGCTCCTCACAGGACTTGTGCTCCAGGCCCCTCGCCAGCTCCGTTGCCCGTCTCTGGACACGCTCCAGCAATTCGGTGTCTGTCCTGTGGTGAGGGGCCCAAATAAACCATGAGGAAGAAGTCCGAGTCATTTATCTCAGCAAGTGGAGTGGATTATTCCTGAAGATGAGGCATTCTTTTTGTTCTACAGGAAGGGAAACAACAGCATTTATATTATCAATAAAAACTATAGTCACTCTTTCCAATCATACCTTACCCTCAGATGCATTTCTCTGGGCTTAACCTGTACATGTTTTCGTTAACAAAGATGAGGATTCCATCCTCTGCACATGTCTGATTTAGCCAAATGTTGCATAGAGTAAACATAATCTTTCTTTTCTTTTCCCTTTGTGCTCATAGCTGCCGAAAGCCAAGCTGAGTTGTGAGCTTCAGCACTGAGTGACCAGAGCACCCGTGATACCTGGGAGAGCACCAAGTTGTTCAGGACTCCAGCAGATACTCAAGGGAGGGAAGGAGAAGGTTAGATCAAATGGAGCCAACATTTGTATAAATAAACATGTGGAAAACCTGGCTGATCTGTTGCTCCAGAGATACACAGAGGGAAAACTCTTTACTGAAGTAAAACTAGAGAGAGAAATTCAACTGCCCATAGGGAATGCTGTCCGCTTCACAGATACTGCCATTGCTTACAATGCTGCAGTATCGTCACGGAAGTGGTAGCATTTCAGGTGTTGCTCTAGAAAAATGGAATATGTCTTTCTTAACAGGTGGAAAGGTTTCCTGGCTCAGATCTAGCTCAAAGGCAGAAAGGGCTTCAGTGTATAATCATAGTCTTTGTGTTGATAACCTGGGGAGTCTGACTCCCCGGTGCTTTGCGATGCATCAGGAGCAGGGCACAGAGATTATTGCCATTGTCATTCAATGGAGCTAAAAGTACCTTAACTGACTTAAAAGACATAAAAGATTTCAGATATCTCAGGAGATCCAATACCTCAGAAGTAAAGACAGAGAGATAGAGCATATAGAAAATGGCAAAATAAAAAGCTGATACAAACCTTTATGAGGAAGGGCAAACCTTCCATCGAAGAATTTATTTCAGTAGGATCATATAATCATACCATTACCTGCAACATCTGAAAACGGCTTCACGTACAGGAGACATGCCACTCGTGTAGTTCAGGTAATGCATGGGCAACAGGGACAGTGGAGAAATCATTTTCTGTCTCTGCTGTGTCTGTATCACACTTTAGTGCATATATTATCACAGCTCTCTTCTTTTATGCAGGTTGTAGTTGATGCCACGCACCCAGTTTTCACACACTGACTTACATATTCGTCAAAGAGCCCTGAAGGGAAGATACTGTAAATCAGCATCTTCATTAGCTTGAGGTCTGCAATGGAAAGGGGGGAAACCTGCGCACATGGTGTTGGTACCTCTTTTACCAGCTTCATGGAGATCGCCTCCAGAGCCCACAGCCAGAGGGAGGGGACACAAATGAGGCACTTCATTGTGCCTGATAACTATCAAAATGGTAGGGAGGCTTTCCTGCATCCTGAGCACAAGATTGCTCTGGGAAGGTGATTTTTTTTAGCTCAAATGGGCACAATGTGAGTCAAATTGTTCTCCTGGGTAGTTACTGGAAATCGGTTTCTCCTGCTTATTGAAAACCAGTTGCAGTGAAATGCAAGAAACATTATTTGCAAAGATATGTTCTAAGATTGAGATCATGTCTTTATGCTTGGGACATAAGCTGAGCATTAACTTCATGTCAGCACAGCCTCGGTCACTCCTGCTTTGTTATTCCCTTTCTAGTACAGTCACATACAGGAAAGGGAAGATAAATTGGAGGCAAGATGAAAGGCAGATGAAGTGGTTATTGTAAATGCATTCTACATCTGAGACAACTCAGCTATGGAAATGGCCGTAATGCCAGTAAACATGATCTTACAGCTCTAAAAAGCTACTGGGTTTTTGTTGTTGTTTTTTCCAAAAGAACCTACATGCATCTTCCAAAATTACAAAGCAGTACTCCTAGATTTCAGAGGCTGTAATGTAATGTATTTATTTATTCTTTAAATCTTTAAAATATAAAAGTGGCAAAAGACACCTACCCAAACCCTCTAGGGCTAATATTCAGTTGAACAAATGCTGACTTTTATACATTACCCATCCACAACTGAGCTTGTCAACTGGATTCCCTTTATGGTCAACAGAGTGAAAGAGATGCTTCCACAGTACAATTTATCTCATCCTAAAGCACATATGTAACAGAGGCCAAATAACTCATACACCACCCCTTCCTTTCCACTGGCTGTAAAGTGGATCTGAAGCTACGTCTACATCAGACTGACACGGAGGAGTAGGAGCAGCTCGGTAGTGCAAAGCAGCTTGTGCGAAGGACCTGACATCCACATCTGGGGCTTTTATTCTGGACTAGCTCCACTCTGCTCCCGTGGCCTGAATGCCCATTAGGAGCTGGAGCACGTCCGATGGTCCCCTGGAGATCATTTCCTGGCTTAGCCTTCATCCAGACGGAATCCACACTCTGAGAGGACTCCACAACACAAGGTGTGGAAAATGGTGGCAATGAGGAGGATCAGTTCAGAATTGCTATCCAGATACAGCCTGAAACACCCATGTAGCTGCACCCTCAAGTACTTACTAGTTAGTCCAGCAGTCAGCAAAGCAGACATTTACAATTAGGTAACATGAGTTTCATTCTACTCGTCTCTAACTCATCTAAAATATCTCAATAGTCTCTTCACAGAAAACAGTGATCATCCAGCAAACCCATCTCCCTGTATAAATTTCATCTCCAGGACCAAGAACCTCTCCTGTAGTTTTTCTGAAAAGCAGAGCCTGACAATATCGTCTGAAAGTGGTGGCCCTGCAATACCTTGGTTTGGAGGGAGGGAGTCATGAAGAAAACAGGACTTTCTCCAGAGCTTTGTATCACCCGCTCCCCTTCGTTTCGTATAGATTAATGTGTGGTCAGGCTGGACACCCTGATCCCAGCAATGCAAAAGGGAAGAGTAGCAACGTGTGCCTTTGTAAAGACCAGCAAATATACCTTGCACATCTAGTGAACTACCTAAAGCTCAGATTTTCATAGGCAATTTGCACGTGGGGTTTCCTTCTCTGGTGGGCTCAAAGGACCTGAAAGCAAAAAGAAGGGTTTCCCAACTAGGCACACATGTTCTGAAATACCAGCAAGGCTAATGCTACATACAGAGGAAAAGAGTCCATTCACAGTTCAGTTCCTATGTAAATTTGGGGATGTATGGCTCCTTTTATGTCGAGCACTTGCATCCATTTTCCGTATATTTACATCTCCAATTTAACACTATTGCAGAACTGCCTATGGCATACGTGTGGAACAGCACAATGCACAGATGGCTGTGCTTTTTTCCCTTTAATGGGACATGAGCAGCAAGTAAGCCGTATAGGCTGTTAATGCCATTATATATTGCCTATGTTATATAGGCATGTATGCAATATACCGTCACCTCACCACCCAGCAACAGCCTGGCACCCAATTACTGCCTAACTCTCACTGCATCTTTATAGGAAGCCTTTATATAAAGATCTTTTCCCACTATACTTTGCTCATGCTGTTGCAAAGCTGGCCCTTAAAATTTGACACAGATGTGCAGCCGTGCTCCTAAAGTGACCATTTTGGGGATTGGCTGCTGCCATTTCTCCCTCTTTTCTAGCCAGCTGCTAAGTACACTTAATACTCGCTACGTTTCTCCCAGCTCTGTCCCTTAGTTATTTCTCAGGGGTCAGCACTTTGTATGGGGGCAATGCGTCTGGATCCTTTGCGTGGAGTACCAGTGGGTCAGCGCCCAAGGAATGACGGATATCTTCATGGAAGAGGTCGGTGGCGATCATACCGAGAGAGCCTGTGCTTCCGAGGTGCTCTCAGCTGCCTGGACCACCACAGCTGCGCTGACATAAGGGAATTGGCCATTTAAAGAATACGGTCAGCTTCTCCTTTGTTTTCTGGACAACAAGAAGTGGGTGGATATACCTCTAACTTGAAATATCTTCCCCACCTCCCCAAATATTTCCCAGGAAGCTATTGACGGGGGAGCCCCGGGGTAGCTGCAGATGCACGCTGCGAGGGATGCAGTGCAGGCAATGCTCCCGCCTGCTGAGGTGACTCCCGGCAGACACGTCTCTGCCTTTTTAATCTTTCTGAAACCCGGGATAACCTGGTTTTCAGCAGCACCGGAGGTTTTTCAGGAGCGCAGCCTCCTGGAGCACAAAGGCTCCCTGTTGATTTGACAGGAGGAGGACTTGTGAAGAAATGGGACGTGGGGAGACGTCAGCAAATTTTCTTTCCTTTAGGGCCTCTCTCTGCTGGCAGATTTTTTCCAGTGTCAGGGTACTCCCCGTCTCCCTTGGCCACCCTCTGGAGAAATGCTGAGCACCTGCTATTTCCATTAACTTCAGAGCGAGTCGCAGGTACTCAACACTTCTCCACGGTGACTTGTGGACATCCATGGGCACTGTGGGCACTTAGCGCCTCGCAGCCGGGGGGGGGATCAGGCCCTGGGAGAGGCTCTGGGGAACTCCACAAGAAGCTGTAGGACACATGTACTTCTGTGAAAGAAACTAAAATTGGCCTTTTCCAAAAAATACATATGCAACTGAGGCTCCAGGGATGTTGAAGTATTAAGGAGTTTGTAGTACTTTCTTGAAATTCACACCATTCTGTTGATGTAAAAAAGGTCTCCTGCGTATGAATTTTAAGAGATCTGACTGTGCTTTTCAGAAGGAGAAAACACACAATACCATAAGTAAACATATAAATCAGTTAGAGAACCTAGAGATTAAAGATTAGGTTCATAAAGCTTTATGTCCCATATATGGAAAGTGCCAAAAGTTGCTCTTAATGACTTTGGAAAAGGTATGCGCTTTTTCTGTAGTCCTAGCTCTCTTTCCCCTTGTTAGCAAATGGTTTCATTCTACAGTTGAAAAACTCACATGCCAAAAAAAGGGGGGAAAAAAAGGTGAGTGGAATTTAACCAAAAAAATAATAAAAGTCATTCATGGTTCAAGTGTTCAGCCTAAGCTATATTTATTCAGTTGACATTTTTTCCAAAAAGACCAATGCGTAAATTAATGTGCACATGGGCAGGTCTGAATTATACCCTGGCCATTTATAGTATGTAAGGTTTTATATGACTTTTTACTCTCTTGTTCAATAAAACAATAAGTAGTTATGCAGCAGCCAGAGGAGCCAGTGATTCATTTACTTCCACGGGATGCCAAGAACCTTCTTAAGGAAATACACTCACCGATATGTAATGAAAACTTTTTGTACTTTCTGTGGTGCTTCAAGGATTAATAGAATTTCCAAAGACAAGAGATGAATGAGATGCAGTAGCGAGCACTGCAGATGCCAAGGTTGGCCTAGAGGTGACCACGTGCAACTCGCCCTTCTCTGAAGCTTCACGCTGGTGTGCTGGTAAACACAACCAAATGCCACTTGCTGCCAGACGATTCATCCCGCACAGGCTGTTCGATTCCGCTTCTTCAGCTGATTTTGTCAATGTTACAGGAAATGTAAAGTAAAAGGCTGCAAATCAGCTCTGATGTGGTCAGTAAAGTGTGCTCTGCATGGTTTTCTTCCTTTCCGACAGACACAAATTTTCCTGTTGGGTGGTTTTAGCGAGTGGAGAAGAGGCAGTTGGGTTCTGGGCTGAAATCAAGCGCATCTCTAGGCCACTAAATATCAAGTTTTTCTTGATCTGCAAAGGAAAAAGGAATCAGCCTTGCTGATGGGTGGTCAGGTAAACAAGCAGACTGGTGCGAATCGCTCAAGAGGAAACGCTAGAGAGCTGTGCCGCTGGATAAATCCATTCAGAATGCTCTTGCAGGAATGTGCACCCGTCTCAACAGCAGTATATGAGAAACAGAAACATTACAAAGAAATGTAACATCACATAAGCAGCCACGGAACAGCAAACATACCAAGAAAGACTAAACAAACTGGGAGTCTTCAACTAGAAAAAGATGCAGCTGAAGGGAGATAGAACAGGCCAAAAAAAACCCCCAAACCCAGGGGGGTGGGAAATGATTGTTTGCTTCTCCCCACAAACAAAAAACAGGAGGCCTTCAATGAACTGGCTGGACAGAACAAGATTTAAACCAAATAAATCTCTTCAGGCAATTGGGCAGTTTGCTGCTGCAAGGATGTTGTGGTGACGGAATGTATACATAGGTTAAAACCAGGATTAGAGCAAATCCATGGAAGCCTGTTGATGGTACTCCACAATGACTGCCCAGATGGACATTCAAGGTCAAGTTGCTCTGAGCAACCTGATCTACTGGAAGATGTTCCTGCTCGTTACCGAGGGATTGGACTAGGTGACCTTTAAAGGTCCCTTCCCACCCAAACCATTCGATGATTCTACGAAACCTGCAGATAAAGATGTCCCTCAGCCACTGCCTGGAACTGCCGAGGTTTCATTTCTTGTGATGCCATGAAGTACCCTTTGCGGGCCACTGCCCGGTAAGATGTTCAGCAGTGTGACACACTGCAGCAGTTCTCCTGTTAAGCAACAAATGCAGGGCAGGGGTGGAAGCCTTGTCGTGGCCGAATATGCTGATTTTTCTTTAGATTATCACAGCAACGTAATAACTGATACCAGTCAGATGCTGAAGTCTTCGTAATTCAATAAAGAATTTATTTCAAATAGTGGAAAACCCTAACTATTCTTCTGCATAGAAACCAAAATAGGGTCTAGTCAATAGTTTGAACTTTTGGGCATTGCCAAAGTATTTTCTCTGGTTAATCATAGCTTGTGGCTGCAGCCGAGGACAGTGAGGGAAGGGTGTACTGAAGAAACGTGTTGCCATTAGCATTATTCCAAACAAAACCTGAAATGTGTTTGTTTAGGGAGACTGGAGGGAAGATGAGAATGGATCGGTGTAAAGATGCAACCTGCTTACCCTGAAGAGTACGAAAAGCAAAGAGATTTCTGCCCACGGCAGGGTCTCTACCCACTTACTCTCCTGTTTGTGTATGAGGGCAACACTCAGTTGTACTGATGTGGCTTGTCCAAGAGCCAGAGCTGAGGGATTCCTGGCCCCTCATCCTACGTGCAGGACAGGTTGGCTTTCCCGTCTCCTGCTTGCTTGCTTCCTTTCAGAAGTGCTCGTTCCTAGGGGAATGAACCCAGACTTAGGAATTCTTTAATATTTTTGGTCTCCACATATTTCCAAATGGACCTGGAAAATAAACCAGCCTGCGGGTGACAAATCAAAGATTAACTCAGGTAAGAAAACCTCCAATCATACATGCAAACGGTAACTCGTCACACATTAAATTCTAGATGTCAGAAAGTAACCGTTGCAGTCCAAGCGTGCTGCAGCTCCCTTGGAGAGCCGAGTGATAAATCTGTATCTTTTGCAACAGATGAAGCATTATCATGCCCTGGAGATTGACTGGCTCTGCTCTCATGGAAGTCAAACAAGGAGCCAGTGACCCTGGAAAAAGTCTTGGTCATTAACAAACAGCTGGTGACATACCTGTAAGACTTGTTTAATGCTTACTGATAAATGCTAATATATATTGCTAGAGAATTCTCTGAAAGGAAGCCAGACCTTGAATGGACTGTTTCCTGTAGAGACAGTCTGACTGGGATTTTCATTCATAGACCTTTGAGGTTATTCCAATACGTCTGACAGGACTATACACACCAGAGCTTCATTCTTCCCTCTCCTACACCGTGTATATCAGAAGTAACTTCCAGACACAAAGAATTCTCACCAAGGAATTGTTGAGATGTTGGCATGAAAAAACATATTTTTTTTGTTACTAAAATTAAGTCTTTTTTTTTTTTTGCTCAGAGTTTTCACCTGTTTCATATTATATTTAATGGAAAATCCATCTGTTTAAAAATGTTTCTGCTTTTCATGCTTATGGTAAAATATTTCAAAATTAAAATTTTGTCTATAAGCCAAAAAATTAACTAAAAATCTCTTCAAGAAACTGTGCAATGTTCAGGATTCTTTCTCAAACTTTTGGCAGGGAATCCTGAACTCAATGAAAATACTAAATTATTTTCTTGTTGTTTCAGTTGACTTTTCAAGTTCTCTCATCAAGTCTATAAGCTTGCTGAAGTCAAAAAAAGTTTTAATGGTATTATACAAATAACATTGCAGTTTTCCCCCATATTTTTTGATTTGCACATGACTAACCTCTCACTTCACAGCATCATAGCAGCCCCCATTGTCCCCACTGGTGATTTAGCAGTCACACAGAAATGGCAAGTGGACTCACAGCATTAGAGGTTGCTGGCCTTCAAGGCAAGCAGTGTTTGGCCTTTTTTTTTTCTGTGATGGGGGATAGACCAAACCTGACACTTTTAGCATTTAAATGATTGAGATCCACTGGACAAATCTTCAGATGATCCCAGGGAGCTGCTGGCATTCGTGTTGGAGTGTGGTCATCAGCATCACTTAGATTCTCTACATGGCAACTGCTATCCTGTGGATTTTATGCAAGCTTTGTACCCATGTTATCTGAGAGGACTTGTGGGGCTGTCCATCAGACTTTGACCCATGGTATGGAGGCCATAGATTCTGAGATCTTCCCTGAAATGCCACTTCACTCGTGACAAGGCAAATATTCTTCCTTGCTCTTCATGCTGTGGTCAAGGTCTTTCAGTATGGCCTTATAGCATAACATCCATTTTATTTTAGCAACTTTCATACTAGTGCAAGTTACGGAACTGAATAATTGAGACCGGAAGGGACCTCAGCAGGTCACCTAGGCCAACCTTCTGCTCAAACCCATGTCAACACTGAATTCAGACCTGGTCGCTCAGGGCTTTGTCCCAAAAGGTCTTGAAAACCTCCAACTACAGAGATTTTGCAGCTTCTCTGGACAACATCTTCCAGTGCTTGACTCTTCTGGCAAATGATGTAACTTATTCCTCTGGCAAGGAAAGTGGTTCATCAATAACCATGATCCATTCATAGGGGAAACTTTTGACTTGTGAACTCTATACCATACCCTGTTGTCTCTCAGTTTCTGGGAAGCCATTGGCATTTAAGGGGGATGTGGAGCATTTGGATTTCAGCCTGGAGAGGAAATGACTGAAGAGCATCTTGGAATTTGATCACTTGCTGTACTTTGCAGGTATCTGGGGGAGGGAGAAGCAGGGGATACGACTGAAGCTGGGACATAGAAGTGGCCATAGCATTGTGTGGTGTATCACCTTCCATCATAACAATGTGATGAATACGTCGTTAATGTTCATTTTGGAAAAGGTCAACTGGCTTTTAGCAAGTTTTCTCTTTTCTTTTGACTAGGAGCTTGGGGGTTCCATGGGCTGTTGCTATGTGTTTGTGTTCAGGTCAGCTTCTGGTGGGGCCACCTCTGACATTCTTACACCCTGAGAACAACCATTTGTAATTCTCTCATATCCATCTGTTACTTAAGGCAAGTGCAAACAAACAGTCATTATTAACACATTATTTACTTAAGGTAAAACAACAGCTATTTTAAACCACATGGACATTTCACCCAGTCCTCAAGAAATCGGCTCTTTTTTTTCTTTTTCTTTTTTTTCTTGCCAGCTGCAGCCCATCTTAAATCTCCTGGTTTGGAGAAAGGTAGTGGTTCTTCCACCTCAAGGGATGTTGGTTCAGATGCTTTTCCGTCATTTGGTCTTTCTTTGGAGTCAATATCATGCATGAGAAGCTGTAAATTTTTTCCTGCTAACGTAAGATCAAAATCTCCAAGCTACTTTGCCTGTGTTGGACCTCTTGGCAGCTAGTGATATATCTGATCATGGATGGTTGTTTCAGCAGCCAGGGATAGTGCTGTTTTAACTGCAACTGCTTGCCGGTGGTTCCTGCCCTTTCAGAGCACGGGAATACGCTCCTGGTGGTGGCTGCTTGGACTCATCGCTGAGGACTCTGAAATACGGGTCAGCTTTGCTGTCTGTGTTATTTAAAGTATAGCCAGCTGGGGAGATCATTATAAAATATCAGGTAGAGTATATTGACAATACTCATCTTGTATTTCACATGGACACAGCAAGTTCAGTCTAAGCTATGGAGGAATGTCTGAAGGTTATTGCTTTTTGGCAGCATTAGGGGTGTCTTGTCCTCAGCTTTGGAAAGATAGAATTATTGTTGCTGGATATACTGTCTTCTTGGCTAGAAGGGACTTATCTGGAGACTGTGAATCAGGTTAGTAATACTGGCACCATTCTTAGCATCTCCTTGCACTTGGAAAGCCTCGAGCTGGCTATAGAGTTAAAACGTGATTTCCAGCTATGTGCTTTGCCTAAGTAATTCCCCCATTTATCTCGCAACAGCCTGGAGAAGCATGACCCCAGAAGCTGGCTTATGACTTATTTACAGTACTCATGCTCTTCCTGTCCCGTGACACTATTCAGTCTAATAGTGTCTTTTTTATATTAGGTACTTTTTAAGACACAGCATATGTGAGCCTTAACGCTGGGTAAACCTCCAGCCTAAAAGTAGCCTGGTTATATTCAGGCTTGTGAATCAATTTGTCCACCATTTAGTAGGGTTTGCAGTCACAAGCCCTTTGGTATATCAGTAATCTTCTGAGAGCCCAAGAGTGTGTGATTTCCTCTTTCTGAAGCCTAGCTTGTTTTTTCTCCTCCTCACATCAAGAAAGGCTTAAAATGTGGGGTGTTTTTTCTTTCCCAGTGATGAAATTGTTGCAACCGCTGTTACTGTTCAATCATTTCTTTCTGTTGTTTTTATTTATACATCTGCTTTGGCATTTTTTTGGAGATTGGGCTGTCCTTTAATTATGACAAAATTGGTGTGGGAACTGTTACTGAGTTCCCTCCCGGGTTTTGGAGAGGATATGTTTGCAGCACTTTTTAATGCTGTTACTTCAACGGTGTATTTGTTTAACATTCACTCCTAAGTATTAAGTCTGGCTTTGTCTTGCACCTATTCGGGG
>JANZLQ010000065.1:841468-855374 GCA_026212715.1 Elanus axillaris
GGGGGGGAGCTTTATATACCTCGGTGATTTCTCAGGGTGTACTTATTCTTGCCTGACTGAACACATCTTTACAGACCTTTTCATACAGTTGCACTCGTGAGTTTTACTCTAATGGTATTACTGCACCTTCTTTTCTCCCTTTCATGGAACCTCTTCTCTAAAGTGTTTTTTTTTTAAATCATTCACTAACACCTGTGTCACCCCTGACAAAAGGCATATGCCCATTGTCACCTCTTCTCCAGTCCGAGCAAAGTCTACCTGCTTTTTCCCATTAGGTCACGGCCCCTGACCTTTTTATCAGTTGTGTTGCTGGATTTTTAGGCTGCCCTGGTTTATCACTAGCTCTTCTGAACCAAGGGGCCCAGAACAAACCAGACTACATGAGTTATGCTCTTGGAGTCAGTGGGACTGCTGGTGTGACTAAGTGCTCACCAACATGAGCCAGGGTCTCATGCCTGAGTCCTGAGCTGTGAAAAGGGGAATGCTTTATGTCACTGATTTACTCAGGTTCCCTCGGAACGTGTCCAAAAATAGCAATTTGCTTTTTTGCACACAGCATCCTGTCATGCACTCATGATTAATTTATACACCGTCACTGCCGGGTCTCTTCATTACTGCCTTCTAGCTGGGATTCTCTCATCGGGTATGGTATTTCTGCTGATATTATTTCCCCCCAGCTTCCCGTCAACCAGAGTAATAACTACAAATAAGCGATATTGCCCATATTGGCAATCCTGAAAGAAAACTTGGCTTTTGTGTTTCCTCGGAACCTTCCTCTGCTTGCGGAGGTCAGCTTTATGTGTTCAAACACATTTTCCGGGGAAGGCAGTGGAGCGCAGCACGGAGCGGAGGCAGTGGGGGAATTGCTCCCAGGTACTTGGGAAGCTGCACATCGATGCCTCTGCTGAAAACTACCCCCTTCACCAGCCAGTGTGTCACTAGGGCTCCGCCGTGATAATGCACAGGCTTACAACCCGCAGAAGTCACCGTTGACCTTGGGCCAAACCAGCCTCCTGGGAAGGAGCAGCAGGAGTTTTGTCAGTGACTTCAGTGTGAACGGGAGCAAGTCCTTTCTCTACGCAAACGCTTTTCTTCTCCGAGTGCCGTATTGTCCCTACGCTATTTTGCTCTAAATATACTAAAAGGCTCCCTGTTGCTACAAGTAGCACCACTCTGAATGGAAAGTGCTGTTAGTCTTGTTTATTTTGGCTGCAACGGTTGCGCTCCGTTGTGTTACGGCTCTCCACGACTTGTGTATGTATTATTCCTTGACTCATTACATGTAAGCACCAAGGGAGGAGCAGAGGCCAAATGTGATCCGCAGATGTCCACCATTCCCCCCAGCGCCTTCCCTCTGCTCCGCTGACGGCCCGCCGAGCCGGCCGCGGGATGCAGGTCAGCAGTGGCCATCAGGCGTCGGGCTGGTGGCCAACGCCGTGCTCCATTGAGCAATATTTGGGAGCTCTCGTGTGTTGTTTATCGCAATTAACCCTGCAGAGTTTGGTTTGTTTGAGCTACAACAATCAAAGCCGCCAGGGTTCAGTTTTCAGACGTTAGCGCTTGAGCAACCTCTGTATATTTACTTGGAGGTTCAAGATCTATTAAAAGGACCCATTCTGCTCTTTTGTCTCCTGTAAGCTGTATCACATTTGTCAGGAATGAAAGTACAATGGTTTCTTTGTATGTAATATATTGCCTAAAAAAAGGTATGTGATTGGAATGAGAGAGGTGTTGGCTGCAGTTACTGCCCGACTGGAGAGGGATGTAGTTTCTCTGATGTAGAACAATTGTGTAAGCTGAAGAGATGGTACAAATCAATTGACTTATTGCACATAAAAGTAAAGTTTGTACTCACAACTCTTTACTCACATGACAGATAACATCCCAGTAAAAAGAAAGCGCTTTACAAAGCCAGTGCACATGCCATTATCTAACATGGCTTTCCTTCTCTTCCCCCCCCCCCCCTTTTTTATTTTATTCTGGATAGTGAAAATCAAAATCAGCCTCACTTTTTACAAACAGCCTTGTGAGAGTTCCCAGCGCTTGGGGCCCACAAAACCACACTCATTTGTTTCCAAATACATTTTTTTTTTTCCAATTCACCTGTAAAACCAAGAAACAGTTGATTTTAAAAGTTCAAAACATCATTTCTCATGAAACGAACATTCAAGAGCATCTCCCAATAATCTTGACTGTGAAGATCTGAATGAGAGCCATACAGATGAGGAAACCTTTTCCTTTTCTTTAGTTTCATGTTGCTTTTCCACACACAGTTGTAAGACACAGGATACTGGGACTGGGATAATAGATTTAGTCTCTTCCTTAATATTTAGAGATTCTATTTATAAAGGAGAGGTGGAGTATGGGACAGAACTAGATTATCTCGCTTTGTCAAAAATGGACCATTTACTCATGTTAAAAAACTACCATTTGAAACACTACTTTTTTCAGCACTAGTAAAAAACATGAATTATAAATATAAAAAAAGTTCTCGCACATGACTGATTGTGTCATTTCTTGAAAACAATTATCCTACAGCATCTGTAAGCTGTAGGTCACCAGTTTTGTCCTGGTAGACTTATAAAATCATGCAGTAGTTGAGCCATGACTGTCCTACTCCAAACTGAAACCACCTTTTCCTTTCATGCTGAGCACTCGTATTGTCCTTTTCAGCATGGGTCCCACCAAAATAATTTTTATCAGCTATACCAGTTCAGGAGACAGATGGTATGCATTTTGGCTAAACGTAGCACACATCTGTATGAACCAAAGTTAAAATCAGTATGGAGAATTATTAAAATTGCATTCATTAGAGATAAAGTCTCTTCTAAATAATGATGTTGAAGCAGGGATCTAACATAATCTATGAATTAAGTTTTAATTTCTTACCTTTATTTCATCCAGCTTCAGTCTGCCTAGAACTTAGTGTCTCAAGGGCACAAACTCTGAACTGTAATATCTCCATTTATCTTTTGGGAAGTTTCTAGTCATCTTGCAAGAGGGGAAGCAAAAAAAAAAAAATTCATTTTATTGAAATAAGAAACATACCTTGTTGAGCACTTATTTCTTTTACAGTTTATTTTGAGAACCTCAACATTTTAAATAATGACATAAACTTTATGGCCACACCTTTGTTGAATATTGATTACGATTCATTATTTCTGAGTTGATGAGACAGTAAAGTTTCTTTTCTTAATGTGGGTGTTTGGGTTCTTCTTTCACGCTTGATATCTTCCTGGAAATTTTATTCACCTTTAAAATTCAACCAGTCTTTTCACCCCCAACTTTCTCATTGATTTGTTCCTAGAATAATTTGTGTCTGATCTGGCGCATGGACTGAAGTAAAAAGATATTTTCCAGGCTATAGAACTGCTGTGACAGTAGTATATGATCCATGCATTTTCTACTCAATATTTAAGACTTTCTAAATTCTATCAGTATCAGTTCCTTGGCGTTTTCCCATCTGAGTTGCCATATCAACCCTCACTGAGCTCTAGTTTCACAACATCTCACTGCATACGTTACAGTTGGCAAGGTCATAGCTTGTCCATGATAACACGTATTCATGAGTTGTGGTTCTTCTTACTGAATTCAGATTGCCAAACAAAACCAGCATAGCACGATCCACAATAGTAGTCAATATTCAGATTTGGAGATTACTCTAATTGCAGCTATAATTATCTCTGACAGCGTACAGGCTGTCTTGCAGCAAACCCTTCACAAGCATTTGTGTCACCTACATACTGCAGATATAATTGCCCTTCATTGGATAAACCGGATCTTTATTTACCACAGCAGCATGCCAGTTTCTAGAAACTTCCTGGAAATACCTTTTACTACTCAAGCTGCACAACAGAACCTGCGAATTTGACTTGATGCTTTCTCAACCATTTCAAAGTCCTGGGATCACATTCTGACTTCAGTAAAACAGTGTAAAAAAGCTGCGGTCAAATTCTTCATATTTTCATCTTGTTCTGAATAATGACTTCATAGGACAAGTTCTTGCTGGCAAGATAATACATTGTACTTAGCATTTTTATTAGAATCTTCCTGTTTTCTCCCTTCTTCTGAGAGTTCGGAAAATGAAGTATGTCACCACCATTCCTTGCGGTCTTTTGAAGAGTATCAACAGCTCCGTGATGACATGGGGAAACATGGTGCCATTCAGATTTGTCTCAAGTCTTTTTCCAATTAGTGAATCCAGACTGTGTGAAAGCTTCCTCTGTGCACTTCATCAAAAGTAGTTTGCAAAACGGTAGCAACAAAGTACATTATCCCCATTAGCATCAGAAAAATAGGTCCACTGAAAATCACGAAACTGGGATAAGCATAAAGGCAGGCTTGTTTTTCTGAAGTCATGCACAGGGAGAGCCCTAAGTCACAGTTGATGAGGTGTTTAATAGTGTCAGGCAATTAGCATTTGGTTCTTGTTGCAGATGACACTGGAGGCATGTCAATCCAACCAGCTAAATTTGATCCACTTGTTGTTGAAGGTCTCGTCTCCTCCTTTTTAATCAGCCATGGTTCAAGTGCTTCCATTTTTGCAATTTTAAAATCTATACTTTGGGATTTTTCATTCCAGTCAGTCACTGATCACTTAGTAAGAATGGCACAGGATTAAAGAATTAGACCCGCACAATACCGAAGCAACTAGCTGGCCCCTGGCTTTTGTGTAGCCGCTTGTTCTGCCTAAAAGGGTCTACAATGCGGCAGATGGGAGAAAGGAAACAGCCTTCACCTGATCTGTTCATTGCCCAGAAAACAATTGCTTTTACGCTTTGCTTATATAACCCCTGCTTTCCTGCCTCAGCCAGCGATCCTGACAAGGGCAACAAGACAAATAAGATGCCAGTTGGCGGCCCCTTGACCCCCAGGGCTAATTGCACTGGGGTCAGAGACTCCACGATGTCTGGCCTCTCCCCTCCTTTTGTGCAAGGAGCTCGTGAAAAACCCACAGGACAGGGAGAGGAGCAGAACCACGGACAAAGCTCTGGAAACCATCCCAGCGCCTGGGCAGCTGGGATCTGCACCCACCCCCGGTGGTGCCCAGCGAGACCAGGTTGCTCCTCTGCCACGTGCAGGAACGTGGCCACCAGGCGTGGAGCAGCCCAAGCTCCTCTAAACAGCATCCCCCTTTGCTGGGACCACGCTAGGGAGGAGCAGGGGCACCAGGCACGGGATGTGCCCAGGAGGGAGCGGATGCCTGCGGATCCGGAGCTGGCGAGACCAGATTGGTCCTTTGCTTGTCCATCATCTCTGCCCTTTGCTTGTCCATCTCTTCCCTTTGCTTGTCCATCTCTGCCCTCCCTCCCTCCCCACGGGAGCTCAGAGTGTCTCTCCACAGGCACTGTACTCAGAACCACGGAGAGAAGGGATGAGGAGTCCCTGAGCAGCAGGCGGGAAGGGGGCTGGAATCTTTTGGGAGACGTGGTGGGCAGCAGCCGGCTGGGCTGTGGGAGAAGCGGCAGGAGCTGCGCCTGAAGCCAGCACACAGGGTTTGCTTTTACACTAAGGGAGTTCTGCTTGTGGAGGCCTTTCTTCCCCAGGGAATAAAGAAGTCAGTAGTTGTCATGTGAAGAGATGCTGAATGCAGCCTTGTCTAAGAAAAACTAGGTAATGACCAGGCAGCCAGAACCATCGGAAGGGTATGTTAATCTAATGCTGAAGAGGACAAACAGTGAACTATCAGGGAACTCTTCCTGCTACAACACTCAGTATAAAAAATATACACATTGTTATATATAGCTATACATATGTACCTATACATATAAATAAATGTGTGTGGCTTGGTTAATTCCAGTCTGCTTCTCAAAACCAACAAACAAAAAAGGCTGGGTAAACCCTTGGCTGGGTAGGAACTGCAGCAATAGAAATGTGAAATCCAGACAACAGACTGAATAAAAGAGGGTTCAGTCTTCTATTTGGAGACTTTATTCTACGCTGCAAAAGATTCCAGTTACAGTCTTAGATTAATACGGTAACTGAATAAGGCTGTATCTACAGCCACTTCTAGACTGAGCATTGCTAGAGACCAGCTTGGCTTTAGACCACAAGAGCTGCAGAAGGCAGCAGTACATGGTCTTTGAAACAACTGACGGAAACCCCGGAGAAATTTGTGTCCCCCTTCACTGGTAAGGCAATGAATGAGATGCAGAAAAGCAGCAGCAGAACGCGGTCATTCAACAGGTAGTCCAGTCAGTCACCATCGTAGGTGAAACTCTGCGGAGGATACAAGATGATACGTGGGCTTTGTTTTTTGGACAGTGAGCTGAGGTGTGGGTGTGTGGTCCCATAGCAAGGAATCCCAGAGATGAGTGACAGCTCATCCAGCCCCCAGCCCTTGTTACCTCTTGGATGCTCTCCTGAAGGAGGATGGATTATGGGTGGGAGTGGGCAGCGATGTAGTTCTGGCTGTTCTGGTGGGCTGGATCTGGCCTGCGGTCACCATTTAGCCACCTCTAGGGTACAGGATCCCTTGAGGTCCACGAAAGCCCTACATATCTCTGAATTTTCAGTCAAGCACCCAGCATGACACGAGTTAGACGTAGCAGAATGCCACTGGGAGGGATCACTGTAGACAGGTGCAAAGGTGTGGACACAAACCTAGTTACCATCATCTTGCATTGCTCAATGAAGTGGAGACAAGAGAATATAAATATCTGTCTTGGTACATTAATGCTTACACCATAGGTACCAGCATCTCGGAAACAGTGCAAAGGTAAGTGATTTTCTAAAGTACACTAAGGGATCCAGGACTCCTGTGATTTCATTTTCACTTCCAATAATGGCAGTAATCACAAAATCTTACCTGCTAAAGCACTTCCTAGAGTAAAACAAATATTCATCCAGAATTGTTTCCTAACGGTTATTAGATGCTCAATGTTAACAATTACTAGATGCTTTGATCAGACAGTGTGAGATTGAAACCTACTGTATAAGTAGATAATAACAGATGTCTTACCTGGGCATAACACTAAAAGCTACAAGTAAAACTACAGGCTTCCACAGAGACTTAAACAAGGAAATGAGACTAACACAGACTCTTAGTAAACCACTTTTTTTGCCTTTTTTTTTTTCTATATTGTTAAAGAAAAGGCTGTTGTCACTACTAAGGTCACTTAGTTTACTCTGTAGGGGATTTCTATCCTGTTATAAAGTGCCTGCTTATCATATCACCCTGTGCAAGACCAGGCATCAGATTGAAACACAGTGCTGTATGTTACCTGGCTGTGAACTGCTGTAAGTGGATATCTGTCGAGAGCAAGGGGCAAGTCTGCTGCAGGGAAAACTACTAACAAGACCTTGTGAGGAGTGCAGGGCAGGTGCCTTTACATTCTTCACTCTGCTGCTTGACTTCCCTTCCGAAAACCTGCTCTTTGGTCCCCGCGGCACGTAAATGACTCCACCTTAGGCTCCTGCACACTTCCCTTCCTCGCCAGCACGGTAACTCCTCTCTCCGCTGTGTGACGAAGTCATGCTGCCCCTGGCTACCTGGGAAGCCTGGCTGGTTATTTCATAACCACCGAGGATGTGTGAAATTGAAAAATGGGCTTCAAGAAGATGGGCAACATCCCCTCAGCTGCAGA
Source organism: Elanus axillaris (assembly GCA_026212715.1). Taxonomy (NCBI): domain Eukaryota; kingdom Metazoa; phylum Chordata; class Aves; order Accipitriformes; family Accipitridae; genus Elanus; species Elanus axillaris. The sequence goes on from JANZLQ010000065.1 coordinate 849,055, forward strand.
CGGCAGGGAATCCAAAGCGCTTTTGGTGGCCCAAAGCTACAAAAAAAGCATTTATTACCCTTCCATGGGCTTGCTGTCTGCACTCTACAAGTTACGAGGAAGATACAGGCTTCCACGAGCTACAGCCTCACACGTGTGCTGTGCACATACACACAAATAATGATAACAATGTATGTATGGTATGTGTAAATATAGCACGCTTCTTTGAGATTGATGGTGCTCATGATCAACCCTAAACCTTAGTATACGTTTCAATTTTTAATTCATTCCAAAGCAAAAAAGGAGATCTATACAGAAAAACACTGTAATCTGGAAAGAGGTTCCTGGTTCTTATCTTCAGGGAGCAGAACACCAGTATAGAAGCAAAACTGGACTCTACTCTTGCCTTTCACAGTCATTTACTACACAGCCTTGGGTGAGCTGCACTGTAAGTGCCCTCACCTTTTTGTGCCTGTTTTCTCCCACAGCCTTCGACTTATCCATAAACCATAAGCTTTTCCCAGCGGAGGCTCTGTGCTCCCACCGTCTTGTACAATTTGTGGCAATCTTGTAGGCATTTTGTGATACAGAGTAATTTGACCCGGAGTAGCTCAGCGCAGTGCCTGTTCACAAAGCCTGAGTAGTCCATGCAGGTAGAAGCTTGATGCACGAGAGAAAAGCTCAGGATGGGATTACTTCTTAGTACAAAACCGAAATTCTCACCTCTGCTCCAATCCCTTTGTACAAAAGGGTTGCACTCCGAGCAAAGGGGATCTGACTGGTTTGGGAAAGAGTCGCTCGTCCCCAGAGCAGCCCAGCAGCCAAAGGGTACAGAGAGACTGTGTCAAAAAAGCTTTTGTCAGCTGTGCGTTGTGCTGCTTGGAAGATGGGTCTTACTATCCAAGCACCTGCAATATTCAAAAAATAATCTAGGGAAGCAATAAATTTAAAATATCCCCCCAAAGCCTAGGGTTTAACGAATATATGGTCTAGTTCTCCGCTTTTACCGCTTCCTGTGTGGCTGCAGCGAGGCTCTTGGAGCGACTCCCAAGCACAGCCTGCGTCAGGTAGACAGCAAATACAAAGCAGCATAAAAGACAAAGCCATTACACAGTTGAAAATGCCCCTGAAGTTGCTCTCCAAGCCCACGAAGCCACCTGCTTTCTCAATTGCATCACTGCATTTGAGTTACGGAAAGACTTTGAACTCGTGTAGAGTCTGAGCCTGAAAGGCTGGGCGGGAAGCTGAGGGGCTCAGCCCTGTCCAACGCTGCATCTCCCCAGAGAAGGGTCCTCTGGACCCTCGTTCGAGACGTGTCAGCACGCCCTGGGCCTTCTGACGGGAAAGGGATGATGTGTCTCGGGCCAGCTTTGAGTTTCAGTCCCTCCCGTCACACCGAGACGGGTCTGAAGCGCAGCCCTCTTCTCAGGAGTGGCAAAAATAACACTTCTCAGGAAAAATAACACTTCTTTCCCCAGGAACTCTGCTCCCTATTAGGCACTATTTTATGAATTTTGTTAAACCTCATTGCAATATTGCCTTTCTTTTCAGAAAGTTGTGGGAAGTCGGTTAGCTCTTTGGCATATTCAGCTGATCGAAGTTAGAGGAGCTGCTCTGCAACACAGGCGTGAGCCCGGGCTCAAAGACAGCCCGTGGTCCAGAAGGCGTCCCCAGGGATCGGGACAGCAAACGTGAGGTCTAAAGCCTTTCCACAGCCAACGCCTGGGTCCTGAGCACCAGGCCAGGGCATTTACAAGCAGAGCTTCACCTTTTGTATGAGCAAGGTTGCCTGCACGGTGCCGAATTCCATCCACAAATTCCAGGGCTCAGCTGGAGCAGCAGCGGGAGGTGATGCTGCAGGGTCGGACCCATCCCTGGGCGATGCTGGCCATGCGGCGCGGCTCTGCGACCGCGGGAAGACAATTCCTTACATCTGTGCGACCCCGTGAAACCCATCGGAGCTTACACAGGCGTAACTGAGGCACAATTTGGTCCTCATAATCTTTATTACTGATGATGACGGTGATGATGATGTGTGAGAAGGAAATAGCACAAGCTTGACCTTCACGCCCCAAGGGGAATTTGCAGAGCTGGCAGATACAAAACCCCTCAGCTTTTCACTTGTGAACTGAGCAAATTTGTTCTGGGAATCATTAATACATAATGCCATTTTGAAGCCAGTTTTTGGAGTAGAATTGCACATTTGACTATCCAAATCCTTCTGTCATCCCCACACAATTCTGCAACAGGGCTGGGACTGAAAGAAGTCAATTGTACTTCAGAAATTACAGGCAGCCAGTTTAAATAAAGAAAAGTATCTGCTATTTGGTGCTTTCCATTCATAATGTGATTCCGCTCTGTTAAAATTCATTAGGTGACCTAGATCCTGAGAACCCATTCCTGCAAATTGCCGAATGCTTCCTGGGAAGTGCTGCGAGCTTTTGACTCTATGTAATGGGACTTGAAAGAGGTCAGCCCTGGCCAGCAACTGTCCCTTACGTCTCTTCAAAATGCCATGCGTCTGTTCCCTTTCCTCGAGGTGATGTAGCGCCAGCCTTAATGATTCTCAAGGAAAAGAAAAAGCAAAAATACCAGACACGGAGTTAAAACCGAATGAATTCATGACCTCTTGCACAAGCCCACAGTTAGGTCGTGCTCCAAGTAAGTCCTGGACATGAACTGGCAAAGGGCTGCAATCCCAACCAGGTGCAACAACTTAGAGACCAGTCTCAAAGCTTTTACTGACGTGCCTAATCTTAGCACAGTCTTTGCTAGTCTTTACTGTCCAAGCTCTTTCCATCCACTTCCATTGTACTTTCATTCCAGCTGAAGACCTAACAGCAGATAGGAGAGGATCGCAACTCATCCAAATTGGAATTTCACACAGCATTTGCGGTTTTTTGCACGTGAACTCTACAAACACTGAAGGGCTTTGATGTGTTTGGAGTGCAAGCTCTCCATTCTGGTACTAACCCTCCTTCATTAGAGCTCTGCAGACATATCCGCTCGGCTCGCAGAGAGGAAATCATGTGACATTTTAATTTACCAAGGTTATTGTACTCACTCTGTACTCAGTCTAAAATTAAATGGAGGGAAAAAGCCTGGGCTGATGCTTTGCTACAGATGAACGGTTAAAACCACAAGATGTCGGGAAATGCAAAAGTAAGGTTCTAACAGCAAACTGTAATATAGCTGCTCATCCTCTGTATTTTGGAGTCTCTGTTTAAAAAAGATGTAAATAATTAATACTTTGGGCTTTAAAATAATGAAAACAGGAACTGAAAGCTGTCCCTGTGTGGCTGAATAAATATTCTCCTTGAACGCGTAAAGGCAGTGCAGGGTGCACATGCCTTTTGCCGATGCCGCTGCTCGCCTCTTCTGCCTTCCCCTCCCTCGCGGCTGAGAAGCAAAGGCTGCCGCAGCCCTAGTGCCCCATTCACCATCTAGGGCACGATGCCTTATTTCACTCTTGTTTTCACGTGGAAGCTTGCCTTTTACTTTGGGTTTGCCCTTTAACTACAACCCGATTTCAGAAGGGGGGGGGTGCGTCTCTCCTCAAGCCCATGAACAGTCTGGCTGGACTCTCCCATCGCTGAATCGTAACTTTCCTGCAGGCTGGGAGATCACATCTACCAACCCCATGCACGTGAAGGCTGTCACTTGTTCCACCTGTACGGTTTGATATAGAAGAATAATGCTCTGTAAAGAGACTAATTGCAGTCAGCCCATGGAAAGACGTTCAAGATTAATATTTCAGCTGGTTTTGCTGTAGCAGTGTTCAGAAAACCACTTACTGTGGGAAAAGTGGAGCTTCTTTTTCTTCTGCTGTTCCCATAAGTGAAAAAAGCTGAACAGATCATTCCCCAATTTTAAAACTAATTGCAGTGGCTGAGAATGGACAGTTTCAGCCCCAAAGGGTTTTTTTCAGAAGGTTACAAGACCGTGGAACAATGGAGTTAGGATGGAAAATGTTTATGAATCTCAACTGAAGTGACCATTGCTATAACACTTTGTGAGGCATTATACTTCAAAAGATCAAAGAGCAATACAGAGCTGAAAATATATTACTGTCTTTTAAAATCGGCTTGTAAGACTTAAACCCGAACATTTAATGTTGGTCTCTGGGAAAAGAAAAGAAAAGAAAAGGAAAAAAAAAAACCAACATACAAAATATAATTAAGATAATAAATGAAAGGCCTTTCTTTTCATCATTTCTATAACTACCTTAAATATCTGCTGGAAATGATTATATCAGCACAGGCTGGACTATATTAAAATAATGAAGAGTGAAGTTTTCACTGTGTTCCCATTTAATCATCACCTCACAACTTTACATTTTAATGTCTGACCTTAGGATATCCTCTTCCACTATCACATTAAGAATGTTGAAAGGAAACAGGAAGGGCCACAAGGGCCGTAGTTTCCTCAGAAGAACAGTGGCTATCAGCCTAATGGATTCTGAATTTCTCAGACAAAGAGCAGCAGCGACTCAGCCCACAGTCAGTTATCAAATGTTCGCACAATACGAGCCTTTCCTCTAATTAACAGAGTTGCCTTCAATGAGGGCACTACCTTTTTTTGCATTATGTTACTGGAAGCAAAAAAAATTCAGCTGCATGGTGGGACCTAGGCTATAAATAGCCTGATGAAAACAAAGTCCATTTAGTTGCTTTTAAAAAAAATAATAAAATACAACAACAAAACAAACCCAGTAAAAAGGTAGGAAAGAAGACCTGCCAAAACATCAAGAACTGTGACCTGTTGCATCTCCTCCATGGTTCAAAGCCTAGATGTGAAGTAAACTCCTGAAGCCAGTAAGCAAGTCTACGGCAGGTTTCTGGCTGTCGTTTCTGTAGGGAGAAGCTGAACTTTGCTGACGCCAGCACAGGTGAAAAGGCAAGGACTGGCTGCTCTTCCGAATGAAATTTGTAACATTTCCAGCAGGGCAAGGGGGAAGGAATTCTAATGGGTGAAACCAGGAGATGAGTTATTAAATGGAATCCTTTCAGCAAACAGGCTGCCGTTAAAACTGCGTGTTCATGTAGGGGGTGAAGAGGGAGAGGAGGGCAGCTCTCCGTCATCATACACATCATATAGGGCCAAGTGGCTGGGAAGTCTCAGCTGTTGTCTTAAAGTAGTTCCAAATGTGAGAACTGTCTTTGGTTTCATGCAAACATGAGTGCTACTATCCTACTATCCTATCTATTAGATCCTACTACCTAGTATTACCTACATGAAATCAGTTTAACATGGTTTTCTCAATGAGAAATAGATGACGATCCATCCTGGGAAAAAAAAGTAAGGAGCAATTTCACTTTCAACAGCCCCTGAGTTCAGCTGCTTATGGGAAGCGCAGAGCAAATGATGCTGGATGGCCGGGAGGTTTTGCAGACAGGAGGAGCTACAGAGTGAACTATGGACCACAGTACTCAAGTCCCGTCATTTTTAAATTGACTTTTCTTTGGTAGTATCAGGATGTTTGTACTACATTCATGGAACTCCCTCTGGTGTATAACTTCACACATGAAATTTCTTGCCTTATTCTTTACCAAAGAGCCTGTGCACGGAGGAGCTACTTTCACGACAGTGCAGAAGATGTGTGACGTGCGTTTCTTTTACAAAGGGAAAGAATGACCCTGGGTCAGATCACGGCCACGGTAGGGCTGGGAACCAGGGGAACGTCTGTGTGACGTGTGTCCATTAGTCCCAAGTGGCAAGGGTCACTTCAGGGCTGGCTCTGTGGCCCCACCAACAAAGGTGCCAAGCATCCCTAGTCTCTCTCCTTTAAACAGGACCCCTATCTGAAAGAGCTAACAAAATTTAGCCTTGAAACCAGGGTACTGAAGAACTAACTGGTGTTTTACTCATCGTCTTTTCTTCACAAAGCTCTTCCCTCTGTCCATCTCATATTCAGTTCCCTAGTAAAAAGGCAAAGCACCATCAAAATCTGAGTCTTGTTCATTGCCAACCATGAACCATCCATCGTATGGAAAGAAAAGGCAAGTGTGTTGCGGGTGAGGGCTGGAAAATACCTGGCCTTGCAATAAAAGCCTTTGTTGTGGTAGGGTAAAGATATATATAGGTGGATGGGCAGATTGCTTCTGATTTTTCGTGATAGGCAGGAGGCTCGATACCCAGCTGATCATTCTCTTTTCTTTATTCTTTTCTTTATACTTCCTTCCCTTCCCTCTCCCTTTCTTTTCTTTCTCTCTTTCCTTCTTTCTTCTTTTTCTTTTTCTTTTTCTTTTTTTCTTTTTCTTTTTCTTTCTTTTTCTTTTTCTTTTTCTTTTTTTTTCTTTTTCTTTTTCTTTTTCTTTTTCTTTTTCTTTTTCTTTTTCTTT
>JANZLQ010000065.1:865150-881537 GCA_026212715.1 Elanus axillaris
CCTCCCCCCCCCCGCATCTGGTATAAAAGGGGGGGCCCGGGGGGGCCCCGCAGCAGGTTTGGGGGGGGGGGAAACCCAAAAATGGGGGGAGGGGCAAAGCCCCACCCCCCCATTGGCCAGAGGGGTGTCAGTCAAAACGGGGGGTGCCCCAAATCCTGGAGAGAGAACACCCTGTCCCCCCCTTATAAGACACTTATCAGGGGCCCCCCACTTTAGTGTTTTGGGGGAGCTCCCCCATTTTGGGGACCCCCCTGCAGCTTCAGGGACCCTCAAGGGGGAGGGTTTCAGGGGGGGCAGCCCTCATTGTTCTGGGCCCCCTCCCAAATTCCTAGACACCCCTCAGGTTTTGGGGACCCCCCCATTTTGGAGGGAACCCAGAGGTATCCTGAGGACCTTCAGGATTTTTTTGGGCAGGGGGAGCCCTTATGTCAATGTTTCAGCATCACCAGGACCCCAACCTTCCTGGGGGGGGCACCAAAACATGTTGCACCTCTCAATTTTTTTGGGGGCCCCCCCAGTATCTTGAGCCCCCCCAAAACCTTGAGGCCCCCAAAGTTTGGGGTGAACCCCCAAAAACCTTGGGACCCCCCAGCACTTCACATTTGCTTCACCGCCAGGTTGTTTCAGGGAGGTGGGGAGGTGTTGTGCCCCCCCCCCCCCCCCCCCGGGGGTGGGGGGGGGGGGGGGGCTGCGGTCTGAGGTGCCGGCTCATGGTCGGGGGGCTCCTGGAGACACAAACGAGACCGATCCCCCCCGACCCCTCCCCAGGGCTGGGCCGCGGGAACCTCCCGCCTCACCCGGGGGTCGGGCCGAGCCGGTCAGTCAGCAGCCCCCGCCCCGGCCAGGGTGAGGCACCAGTAAGACTGAAACGCTTCAGTGTGTCTCCCAGCCAAAATAAAATATTAGTCGTGTCCCCCCCACCCACACCCCACCCGGGAAAGTATTTTTATTGAATCCTATTCTGCGTTGGGACGAAGACACTGAGAGCAGCGCACAAAGAAGTCCCTCTGTATCCCCCAGTCTGGTGGCCCGAACAACTGCGCTGGAAGTTTTCCAGCCTTGCCCAGTCAGGGACCATAGGCGTTCCTGGAAAGCAATCATAAAAGTGCGTGACGAGCACACGTGGAGAGCCCACAATGCGAGACAGAGGATGGGGATTTATGGCTTCAGGGGCTATCTCACAGTCCCAGAAGATTCCTACAGCTCTTAAGAAACCACAGTCGGCCAGCTTCTAAGTATTAAGTTTAGAAGTAATCAGCTGTTAATAAGATTCTTGCGTGTGCGTCTTTTTCATGGGAACCTTAGGAGAGACTTCAAGCACCCTCCAGAAGCAGAACCTTCCGAGCCGAGACTGCGATGTTTAGGACGCTGGATACAAGTAGATGCCCCATCCTTCCAATAACATACACTGACTATGTGGCATAATAAGAGACCGGTTAATTCATTAAATATACCGTGCAGCACTAAATATAACAGCTCAGCGAATAAATGGATGGCATTTATTGTTCTATGCACAGGACTTGGTTAGACTGCAAAAGAAGAATTACAACAGCAAAGATCTAGGCCTGTGTCTCAGTTTCCTTACTGGTACATAGGGGATAAATCTGCAACACTCATCTTCCGAACAGATTTATTGTAAGACAAAATGTATGAATTTGGAAAATGCATTGGTATTTTCGGAAAGTGATAAAAAATATGATGTAATGTATTCAAAAAAATCTTCCGTAAAACAATATACTTGATGTACCTAATTTGAGCTGACAAGTTTTCCATAGGTTGTCATATTTAATCAGCATGTATCAACTATTCTGAGATGTAAAGTGGCATAAACAGCAACTTACTCCTAACTGGTATCATACAGATATTGGAAGTAATAACACGTTTAGATTCCTTTGGCTTTACAAGGCATTTAGCGGTGACAAGAACAAGGAAATGATGAAGTTGCAGGGTGAAGCTATGAAGTGTCTGGTGGAGCCATTCATAGCAAACCTTTCACTTTTGGAAACCATCCTGCATGCACATTGTAGCATTAGCGATTATTTGTGTGCAGGTATTTAGACCTGAAAATTGCAATAACAGTGTCTTATGTTCTTTTTTATTGTTTCTGCAGGATAAACGGGGGTGTGTTTGAATGTGTGTGTGCAGGTGTGCACGTGTGCACATGTATGTGAGCTGGTAACATCGAGATGGTGTCTGAAGCTTCTAGTGAGGAGGACAGGTTCAACAGGTGAGCCTTACATTTTGCTGTGATTGTCACACGGCCTCTGACCTTTCCCACCTTAGGTAGAAGGAATTCATTGGCCTAGGCCATGTCTGGTTCCCATAAAAATGAGTCCTTCCATGTACACCTTCCGGCTTCTGCTCACACATTTTGGAATGAATTCTTCCTTGCAGAAATGCTGAGAATCACACAAATGTATCAAAAAGCTGGTACCCCTCATTTGGAACAATATAGGATCATGGAACAGTTTGGGTTGGAAGGGACCTTTAAAGTCATATAGTCCAACCCCCCCTGCCATGAGCAGGGGCATCTTCAACTGGATCAGGTTGCTGAGAACCCCATCCAGCCTGACCCGGAATGTTGCCAGGGATGGGGCATCGACCACCTCTCTGGGCAACCTGTGCCAGTGTCTCACCACCCTCATCGTAAAAAATTTCTTCCTTATATACCTAGTCTAGATCTACCCTCTTTTATTTTAAAACCACCTCCCCTTGCCCTGTTGCAACAGGCCCTGCTAAAAAGTTTCTCCTCATCTTTCCTATAAGCCCCCTTTAGGCGCTGGCAGGCTGCTCTAAGGTCTCCCCGGAGCCTTCTCTTCTCCAGGCTGAACAACCCCAACTCTCTCAGCCTGCCCTCATAGGAGAGGTGTTCCATCCCTCCGATCATTTTTGTGGCCCTATATGCAGCTGACAGTCTTAATTTTGGCACCCTTTTTTAAAAATATAATTTTTTATGTTACGTAGCCCTATACCAGAACAGTATCTACTGTAATTCAACAACCTTAACTTGCAACTTCATCCCATATGAAGTAATGATAACAGAGACCTCCCTGTTTCCTACTGCGTGACTGTAAATATTGTATCCAGTATTTCTCTACCCCCTCTAGACTGTATGTCTAGACGTACACAGCAGAAAATCCCTTTTTGAATGTATTGGACACCACTTGGTGTGGCTGCTGCAAAATGAAATTTGCCCAAAATTGCTCAGTGTAATCAGTATCTTAACACTCCACTGCGTATGTTACAGGATTGTCACAAAGCCTCTGATTTCATCACCCCACAATGAATGTGGTTGCAGCAAGTAATCTTAATACCCAGTAAAATTATTTTACAGACATGAAAAAGCTCTCTTCCCCCTGGTATTGAGGAATTTGTGGGTAGGGCTTTGCAGACTTGCAATATTTAAATGAAGCTTATAGACAAAACAACAGATATGTTAAACACTTCTAATAACATGGTCAAAACCCACACGGCTCCTCTTAAAGGCAATCATGGAATTTAAACAGCAAAATAAGGTGCTCGATTAAATATGGAGTTATAGGGGGAGACCTTATTATATCTAATTACTTGTAACACACCTGAATACTTTTAACACAGAATCTCATGACTTTAAATAGTTGCACTTCTCCAAACAACAACATAGATTAGCAAACAGATCGGTATGTTTACTCAGCTTTAAAACAGTGTTCTCTGAAGTCAGTGATGACTGTCGCTTTTTATGCCACCCTGGTTTTCACAAAATTGTAGAGCTGTGATCCACAGCCGCATAATTTTACCTGAAAGAAAACATCAGTATTTTGACCATTTTGTTCTGAAAGTATTAACTGTGGTTTTCATGTTAGCTCTTTTGTTTTTCTTTCTCTCTCAGCATCTTTCCTTACATCTTTGGTGAAGGAATTGCAAAATCGTTAAATGACCCTAATAAAAACCGAACCCAGGTTCAGAACTTTCTTAACAGACTAATTCCATCCAGTTTGTGACTTCATGGTAATTTGGAAGGAGCTGTAGCATGATTGGCAGGAACATCCCCCCACCCACATACACACACACACCCCGCCGCTCTGCCTGTGAGCGTGGGAGCAGAGCTGCCCCTGCTCCCGATTTCTTCGAGGTGAGCCCAAAGCTCCGTCCTTCCAACACCCCACTCGGTAAACTGCATTTTACAATTATTTCCTTTGCCTTAGAGGAAGTGGAATAGTGGCCACAGGTATCCTGGCAAAATCCTCGCAAAGGTGTATGTTAGAAGTAAAAGAAGTTATCTTCAGAGAAATATCATGTATGGTCCTCAGGGCGACTTCTGCAAACCTGGAAAAGGATTCTCCAGCTGGGTTTCTCCTGCAGCTTTGCTGCTATGGGTCTGCTGGGAAGACTTTATAGCCCAGTCTAGTCCTAGTATAAGACCCCACTTAATTAAAGGGCTTCTCAGCCATTCATCCTCCCAGCGCTCCTGAGACCTGTGGAGTTCAGCAGCGTTACTCATGCAATGCTGTTTGAGAGGCAGGAGAGAAGGAGGACGATCTGCCCAAGACCCACAGCCGGCCCGTGGCAGAGCCCAAAGTAGATCTGCTCCCAGTTTCTGCTCGCTCTTCCAGACCTTTCTTTTTTTTGGCACACCCCCAAACTCATTCTGCGGTTCATGAACCTTAACAAACCTTTCAATGAAGCTTGCCTGGATTTTGGATTGGTAAAGAAATTTGAAACCAAGGCAAGGCTTTGTGTTGGTGTGTGCTGCGCTGTGAAAATTTCACATGCCTGTTTTTCACCCCACTTGTTCAGCCGTAATAGCACGGCACAGCGGGGCAGAAAACTACAAGTTTTACTGGACGGTCCAGTTTATAAGAAGAAGGTGGCGAGAGTGGCGGGTATAGAAAATGGCTTTTCAAGAGTTTATGAAAGTTACCACTTCCTTTGGGAATCCACATTCCTTGCAGAATCTATTCCTATTCCCGCCCATACAATCCCTTTGTTTTTATTGCAGTGGTCCTATGTATCTAAGAATTTGGCACTATGTATTTGTTAAGAGACTCTTCATGCGTAGTTTGAATTGCTCATAAAATCCTGTTTTCTGCAACCTGTATGGAGAAATACAGAGTACCTAGGTTAACTGAAATCAAAGGAAAGCAATTGTAAGTCTTTCATAAAATTTTAAACAAGAAAGGTTAAAGGGCTCAAACAATAGTGGTTTTAATATGTCCACGCTAGCGCACTCTTGAAACCAGTTTGCCAGTCAACCATGAAAATGTGCAGCCTGAAACATGGTTTCTGCTTGCACTGAGGCAACCAGCCTGCTAATCTTCATCCCAAATGTAGACGTAAAAAGCGCACAGCCCGTGCAAACTCCTACTCAGCACAGTAGTCCTTATTTATTCCCCTGGGGCTTTTTACTGCTACCACCACAGTCTATAGATGATTAGATTAGTGGGAGCAGCGTTAGACTCGTACATGAGATCAGGTCCTACGTTGTTGTTCTAGGGAGCAAGAGGGTACAAGAAGCTCTTTTACTTTACCTTCGTAGCCTGTTTGCGTTGTGGTTTAAGGAACAAAGCTCACTGTCAAACCGCCATTTTAAGTTTTATTGTGTCTCCCCAAGCTGTGCTAAAATGGAAGGTAAGCAATCTGCCTCGGTCACAGTGTTGCTGTATTTTTCATTTTCTCAGTGCAGTGAAGGTGGTAGGCAGACATCCGCTTTCAGATCCAATTGTGCTGACCAAAGAATCCACCATCTCTGGCTGCTTCACACTTCCCACCATCTGTTCAGCACTCCCCAATTCTGCCAGCGGAAGGACTTGCGGGAGAGTTTAGGCAACCCACGGCAGACAACGGCTGCGGGGAGGGCTCTGTGCGCTTCCAGCAGCCATCTGACTTGAAGGAGACTGTTTCCCACTGCTTAGCTCTTTTTGTTAGCCATATTAGTTGGTCTTCAAAAAAAAAAAAAGACAAAAAAAGACACCACCTCACCCTACAGAACTTGCAAGAACGTTGCTTACATTCTTACCCCCTGCTACAGCAATATTATACACAGGTAAGTGGGTAAGCAGACAGATAGATAGGTAGATAGTGATAGATGATAGATAGATAGATAGATAGATAGATAGATAGATAGATAGATAGATAGATAGATAGATAGATAGATAGATAGATAGATTGATTGATTTTTGTTGCCCTGTAAAGGCACAGTCTTAATAGCCACCGCACACTTTCACAAGCAATCAGGTTTCCTCACACTTTTCTCTCAATCTGTATCTAAACATCCCAGAACAGGCTGGGGAGCACAAACTGCTCTGTCTAAGGAAGCTTGTCCATTTTCTCCACCTCTGCCTTTCAGAGGAAGAATTCATTCTTACTGAAGAATTCATTTTCCACTTCTTCTCCAGAATACAGCAAACGCAACAGGGAGAAACGTTGTGCCTTTAAAGGGGGTCAAAGTAATTGCTGGAGATGCACACAGTTTAGGTGTGTTTTGATGATTCTGGCATGAAACCCATTGATCTGACCACTCCTTTTGTCCTGTTTCCATTCTTCATGACATACGTCGTGGATGGTTAGCACATTTTGTTTCAAGTTTCCTGCTCCCTTATTTTATCTCCTTCCTTGTATGAACACAGCAGTTACGAGAAGATATTTACCCTCCATACGTCGCCCCTCCAAGGAGAACACGTCAGGCACAGCTTTCAAAGGCACACAACATGAAACAGTATATTAGAAAGTTCACTCAAAATTGTTTGTTGATAATTTGAGATCTTTCTTTGACAGACTGTTTTTGACAGGCACCTTCACGACAGCTCTGCAGCATCTAAACTGAACTGCACATTCTGCTGCATAAAATGAAAACCACAATCAACAGCAGCAGGACATCCCAGCAGCCCAGCAGATCAAGGAATTTTTTTCCTAAATCTTAGCAACTTTCTGACTCCAGAGCCATATTTTTATTTTCTAAGGGTATCTCTAATGCTGACATCAATTTAGCACCGAGCATTCAGTCAGTGCACAAACCCCGCTCTTGCCAGCGAAAAGACATCTGAAACAACATTTTCGTCAAAAGGATAATTAATGCAAAGCTATTACAAGGCTTGATCAGAAATGGTAGCATTAACCTTTCAAAAGATAAAGGTTGCCCATAAGTTGACCCATCACAGACGCAGATTATGATTCCCAATTCTGTATTTTTGTTTTAATTATGATTTTAATGTGATTTTTATGAATCATGATATCAGAGCTGACTGCAATGGACAGGGACATAGAGGGTTGTCTAAACCCTTCTAAGTGTGCCGAAAGTTTCTTTTGTCTAACACACCAGCTAACTTCTTGATTAGATAAAGACCTGAAAAAACTCCTCTGCTAGAGAAGATGGCAATCAAATGTGGAAATCTTCACTGCTCAGAGCACCCTGGGGTTTGCTAAATATCTGCAGATCTGCTTGTTGTAAGTGACAATGTTTATGCTTGCAAGTGAATTCCAAGATAGCCTGGCTTCCTTGGGGTTTAATCTCAGCCTTTTTTTGTTTCTCTGATTAGTTGGAAACTGTAGCGGGTCACCCCGGCTCTTTGAAGAATGCAGGGTCTCATTCCAGGGTGAGGCCCAACAAATTTGTGAATGAATGAAAAGTTAATTGAGGAAAAGAGTAGAGCATACTTCAGTCACAGTTAATTTAAGCAAAGCTGATAAGTTAGTAAATAGAAACACCAGTGCATTCTTTCAAGTAGAATTTTTGCTCTTACTGATATCTTAGGTGCTGTTGCTCTGGCCCTTTTAAAGATTGGTGCTCGTCGTAGACACTTTATTATCTAATCTTCTGCCCAGGGAGAGATTCTGTAGTGTTGAGTAATTACAAATAGATTGAGCTCTGTTAGAAAGTACAGTTACAAAAATAAGAGGAAAGCTTATGCCCTATAAACTTGGTGATTTTTTTTTTTTTGCTTTATCTTCTTAAAAGAATAGTTTATATTTTTTTTACTAACAAACATTGTGGAAAATAACATGAACGTCATACGTCGTTATTTTTTAGGAAGGTGAATGAAACTGTTGAATCCTTCTGGATCTTTATTCTACTAGCAATATCTTTTGTAACCACTTCAGGATTGTGGCCAAAAACAAAAATGTAACGATGGCTTAATAAAAGGCATCTATTAAATTTAAAACTGTTATAGTAAAGCTAAAAACAAAATGCAGAAAACTCATATGCAAGCAAATGAAAGGCAGTCTTTCTTCACGTGTAGAGAAGTGGAAGCGAAAGCTGTATTTTGCTAGAGGAAGGCTGCTTAAGGAAAGGGCATAACTGTGAGCCATGCAATGAAGAAAGGAGAGCGGTGAAAAAGCAAGGGCCACAGGCAGCAGCTTTTAAAGCCTCTATGGCAACATTTTTTATGAGTCAGAGAAGCCACAGCAAGCAGCTGGAGATGGAATCAAACATTTCTTCAATTTTAAATATGCTTTGGACGTAGGCAGAACTTGCCACCCACACATCTCAGAGCACCCTGCCATCACTAATGAATTTAGTCGCCTGCAGTCCTCAGAGGTGAGTGTTATCCTCACTCAGCAGATAAGGAACAGGGAGCAGGAAAAGGTTAAACGATTCGCCATACGTCACGCAAGAAGACTGCAGAAGAGTTAAAAATAAAAGACAGTCTCAAGGCAGAACGAGCGAGGCCGTGGAGCAGTGGTACTGGCAAACCGGCGGGGAATCATGCTTCGGCGCAGCCGAAGGTGCCCGAAGCTGAGGACTGGAGGGTGTTTCCTTGGCTCTGCTCCCATCCTCCAGCTCCAGGGCTGAGATCCCGCTCCCAGGTGCTGCAGAGGGACACTTGCAGAGTGACTCCAGGTTCGACGCAGTCTCTCCCTGCGCATCAGCTGCTTGCCTGTCCAAGGTGGTGACCGTGACACAGATCTATGTAAAGCCTTGGAAAATAAGGAAAAGCAAGAGGTTTTAACTCCTTAGACAAGGTACTGAAACTTTGTGGATTCATTTGATTTTCTTTCAGGTCTAGATTAAGCTCGTTGAATTGGATTTTAAAATCATAGACGAAAGAAGTGAGAGACTCCGGTTCATAGATGTCCCATGTACAAATTTTGCAGGTTTCTAATGGAGCCCTACAAGAGCCCACGTCTTCTTCCTTTCCTTCTCTAGCAAAGGGAATGCCTGCAATTCACGTGTGGTCTTTCGGTTTCCCCTCGGAAGAGCTGGGCCTGCTGATCTGAGTGACTAGACATTGCCCTCCGTTGCTTTATATTTGTGCATGTGCATCTGCACAAGCTGATCTGCAAGAAAATTTTATTTGGGGGTCCCCCCAAGCTAAAAACATTACAGCTGCCACCACTTCTACTAAAAGAGGAGCCATCTGAGCCGTTACAAATCCAAATCCTGACACATGACGGTGTGAAAGGTGGCGGGTACAAGTCCACTGCCTACCTGTACACAACAGCTACACGACGAGTAATGAAAACCTGATTTAATTAATGTATAATCATATAATAACACTTGCAATGTGTTCTAAAGATGTCTATACTGGCAGAACTGGTTTCAGGGATGTGAAAAGAGGCCCGAGCTCCCAAGCCTAGTGAGGCAGCAGTTCAAGACAGGCAAAGCTCAGGAGGAGGAGGGAAGAAGCTGTGCCTTAGTCTCTGCTCAACTCCACCCCGTGTCTAAGGCACCGAGTCTTCAACTGCACCTCACCACCAACTTAAGTCACTAAAACCCTCCCACACACCTTGTTCACTAAGTCAACCCGTTTAACTTTTGTGCTTCAAGAATGCTGGACACAGAAGACATTGTTTCTGCCGTCAAGGGGGTTACAAACCAGCTACTTCGCTGCCCCATAGCTCAGCTGAAGCAGGTATTTGTCTTACAAAACTAGAAACAAGAGTTGCGCTCTTTCTGCTGATTCCAAGACATCATTATCAGCAAAATACACAGCAACTGATGAAATGAGAAGCTAAAGTTTTAGTTGCAGGGGCAACTTCTCGCAGCCTTAGGTCATGTTCTGTTCCAGTAATTGTGGTCAGTCCTATGCATAACCACAACTAACTCCCACAATTTTAATCGTTTTTCACCACGGATACAAAGTACAAAGGTTTGTTTAAAAATATGCTGGTTAAACCAGGAGTGAGCCCACTTCAAAGGCCTTTTCAAAATTGCATACGTGGGTCCAGACCCCCCCAAAAAGGCACCGGAGAGTTGCCCGATGCAGTGCTTTGGTGTTAAGCCCCTGCCCTCCGGAGTGCAAGGCAATAGGCGTCTTGGCCACGATTCTTGCTGCTGCCTCTGCTCCGAGGATGCCGGTTCCTCCCCAGGGCCCCAGCACAGCCCTCCCTAGCCCTGCTCACTCTTCGTCCCTTCTCCTGAAATGCCAGGAGGGCTTCCCTTCTCCTGGAGACCTCCGCCTCGCTCCGGGCGGCTGGTTACTAAGCCGTGGTGCCAATATGCTGCCCTGTTATGGTGAACATAGCGGAGATTAGACCATTCACCCAGGCTGGGAGAGTTAGATGGGGCTTACACCCACCTCGGACCACCCAGCCGAGAGCAGGAGCCACCAGGGAAAGGCTTCGGCTTCCCCACCGCGGCATGGGCAGAGTCCTGGCGACCCGCTCGGGCTATACGTTATCCACTCGCCAGCCAACTGAAAATAAGTTAAATGCGTCTGGAGACGGGGACCAGACCATGGTGTTCTTCGGTCTCAAGCCCATGAGACTTCTGCACCGTCCTCTTCCTCTGCTGCGGCTGCAGATGGCTTTTGTGGGAAGCCCGGAGCAGGAGGCTCGTGGTAGAGCCGGGAAGAGCCCTCCTGAGGAGCAGCTGCCTTAATTTAGCTTTTGGCCGTGTGGCTGGGACCCGAGACGTGGGTGCGGAGCGACCGCAGCCCGGGCCAGGCAGAGGCTGGCAGCCTGCAGCAGCAGCCCCGCTGCCTCCCCTTCCCCCTGCCCCCTCTTTGGCTCCCAATGGCTCAAAACGGGAAACTCGGGAAAGCCAGGTCCTGGGAGTGGAACACAAAGCACATGGAGGAAAGATGCCGCGCTCGTGTCTGCCACTGCCTTTCGCTCTTCGTTTGAAAAGGGGGGATCCTTGGAGGCTTTGTTACATTGCCCTCTTTCTTTCTCCTCCTCTCCTTTTAAAGGTTTAATCCTTATTTCCATAGCTTCCCTGCTATCCGCTGCGTTGGTGTGGTTTTTTCTCCATAACTGGAGAAAGCGTATTTTATTTATTATCGCTTAAGACACCGCACTTTTAAATGGCAAGACCTCATTTCCCTTCAATTTTATTTCCCTTCTAAACTGCCTTCGCCCACCCCATCCCCCAGCTGTGGGAAGGAGCGCTGCTTATCCCGGGTCCAAACCGGCTCGGCTCGGCTCGGCTCTCCTCTCCGGGCTAAGGCGAGCGGGAAGCGAGGCAGCGGGGGCAAGGGGCACACAAGGAAAGGAGGGATCAAGCCCTGCGTGCAGAATTCCAACAGAGACCCCGCAAAGCAGGCAGCTCCATTTAAACTTTGACCTTTTCCCTCTCTCTGCTGTGATACACAACAGGCACTTACCAAACCCAAGCTGGTGAAATAACAGCCTGTTTTGTTTTGTTTTGTTTTGTTTTTACTATTGATGAAGCTGTGCCAGAGGAAAAGTCAATCTTTTTGATCTTTTGTGAAGCCAGCAAATGCCTCCATGTTACCAGGTTAGCCATAGGTGTGAAAAATATTTACAGGGTTCTATTTAAAACTAAATAAAAATAAATTAAAAATCAGTGACCGAGTCTCCTTCCACCCTCAAAAATAATAAGCCATGCCTTCTATTCACTCTTCTTTAAAAGTTTTCTTCTTTTACACAGAGAAAACTGTAATTCCCCCTGGGGAATGCACTTTTAATTACAGCTACCACTTGTTTTTTGGTTTTAATTACAGATTCAGTGCTTAACGGTGTTATATTTTAAATTAGTCGAGTTCTCTAATTCTTTTACTTTCTTTTATTTTTGAGGTCTTTTAAAAGTCAACGGGATAAGTCTTTTACGTCTCTCAGTCAGTTAAGGAAAACAAATGCCATTCCTACTTGATGTTCTTTAAGCTTCAGTGATTTTGTTATTTTAACTTCTCTTAAAAGTAAAGAACTTTTCAAGATGTCAATTCTCCCACCAATAAAGTTAATTAAAATGTACATTTAAATGAAAGAGATAATTAATTCACACCATTCCATTTGCTTATTACTTGACAGTCAGGGTGTATTAAAAGCTCAGACTTGTGAAAAGAAAACACAGAGAAAGAGGCACAAATAAAACAATCGGCATCAAAATATCATTTTCTGTCACCATTTTCCTATGTTCCTATAATAAAACTGTCAACCGCGTGAAGTTATTTTCTGCTTTTTATGAGCATGGATTATCCTCACTTTCCAGTGAATTAATTTCACTGACACTGTAAATTTTTGTTTGTGCTCGTTTTTCTTTTTAATTTTAGTAGTCATGATAGTTATGGCTATTTCTATATTTAAACATCCCCCTCACCCACCCACACCCCTGAACGGCCGCCTGGACTATCAGTAACTTTTTCCAGTTAATTCTGTATAACAAGTCAGTGTTTCCTTTGTTTGAAAGGTGACTTCTAGAACCACTCGCTTCCAAATAGGAATAATACCCTTTTCGGGTTCTATTATTATTATTTTCTTTACAAAAAAATCTAAGCCATTTGGGATTGTGGTGAATGGAACGTGTTTTGTTTCAAGGCAAATAAATAATGTTCGTGGAAAGTCTAATAACTAGCAAACCCCTCTTTTCTTGTGCAGGGGGCCGTATCGACTGGCACGCAAACTCCCTCCGGTAAAGCTGGGCAGCGCTGGCCTTTTGCGGGATTCCTACTCATCCACCGTCGCCAAAAGAAAGGCACAGAGAAACAAAGTTGGTTTTCCCAGCAGCTTTCTCAGGTCCCCCTTGGCTCTGCCCAGAGGCACCTCCTCGGTGCCGCTGCCGGGCCCCCCGCTGCCCCCCCCCCGGCACTCCCAGGGCGCACCCCGCTTTCCTCCCCGGATCCCCGAAGGAAATCCACAGCTTCCAAGAGGCTGAAGCCGTGCCCCGTGTGCCCGCCGAAGCCCCGCTAGCAGCATTCCCAGCCTTGCAGATGGGGGAAGCAAGCCCCGGCAGCTGGAATAAAGCAGGGGGGCAAAGCATGGCTGCTTGTCGGAGCGTCGTGGAGAAGCGGGAGATGTCGCTTTGGTGTTTGTACCGTTGCTTATTTTGGATGGAGAGAGAGGTTTGTGAAGAGGTTTACCTCTAAGAGAGAGGCCCGCCCGGGAAAGCAATGCGGGTGATGCGAAATCTCAGCATTTGGAGATCTCCCCCTTCACCCCCAGAGGCAATCGGAGAAGCCCTGCCCGGTCGGCTTTCCAGGGAAGGACAGGCCAGGTTACGGAAAAGTGCAGGCTCAGCATGGCCAAAGCATCTACCTAAAGCCTCCTTTATGAAGCTGTTCTTCAGAAGCCGTGAGAAGTTGCTAAGCTGAAGAGCCTTTGCGGTAGGAGCTGTCTTTGGCAGTGTGAACACAGCCGATCTGTTCCTGATGGCATGACTGGCTGGGAAATTTTGACTGCAGAGACTCAGTGTGACTGTCGAGAAAAAAAAATAAGTGAAGTACAAAGGCTATTTTGGGCATAATAGCCAGTCATTCCGGACACTAAGGAAATACTCATAGACTCACACATCGCAGAAGGTTACATATTGGAGATGCTATGATGGCTCAGACTGCCTCACAGTTTCCATTTAAAAGTTCTGTTTTCAAGGATTTCATGATTCACCCGTAAGCATTTACTCTGGGGCGAAACTAGATGTAAGGTGTCCCTTGAAAAATGGGAAGAGAGCTGTAAAAAACCTACTACCCAAACCAAGTAATCTGATGCAAAGACAGTATTTTATCAGTAGAAGTTCTAACAGAAAGCGGTTCGTAGTAGAACAACATGATTGTTTTCTGCATCTCTACTTTCAGAGAGCATCAATATATTGTATCCTTTTGATATTCCACCTCCCACCCAGGATTTTGAAAGCGTGCACAAACATTAATTATTTCAGAGTTGTTGTCAGGTACAGCAGGAATTATTCCCATTTGACACATGAGGAAACCAAAGGCCAAAGAGATTCAGCTTGATAAAGGAACTAGTGGCATAAGATGACGAGTCCCAGCTAATTCTCTAATTCTCCCAGCCACTAATTCTCTAACTTCTTTCTTCCAAGCATCGCCTCCTTCTTCAGGTACAGATACGTGTCTCTTGCCTTTGCAGCAGAAAAAAGAAGGACAAATTCCTTTGATTTTCATTGTGATTTTGAACGGTACTGCAATAAATATGTGCTACATCACCTTTGAGACCGCTGTACTCAAGGTTTTTGTCTCTGCAGTGAACGATTGACCATAACAAAAATAGATGTATTGTGATCCTAGAACATTTGAGCTTGAATCTTGAAAGCGGACAGAGTATTGCGTTAGAGCTGGCAAAGCTGTGCAGGTTACAGGGTATAAGGCGGTACCTGTCCCGGAGGAGCTTTCCCACACTTATCTAAGTGGAAACACCCTTCCACTTAGCACTGGTCCTCAGTCCTGAACACCTTCAGAAACATCAATTCATTAAAAATTTAAAAAAAAACCCAAACCAACACAACATTTCCACCCTGGGTGGTTTCTTTCGAGTCGTTAGGGCACATTTCTCTGCCCTTTTCAGGCTTTTTTTTCCACAACATAGAAAGGGATCTTGCGCTCCCTGATCTCTGCATATAAATAGAAGATCACGGGGTTCCGGGAGCTGGAGCTTCGGAAAAAAGTCCCAAGAACTGGAGATGGGCAAATAGGAAACATCACAGTTCCACTTTGGATGGGCTCGCAACCTCAGATGCTGCTGTAAACAATTTCATTTCTGTCAAGCTCGCGACCCCACTTGTAACTTCTGTGACCCCACTTCTGGTCATGACTTTTAATTGGGGAACTGCTGCTGGAGATACCGAATTGTTTATTTCAAACACCGTACTCACAGCTGCTAACTGCTCCCCCCGCCCCCCAACAAATGAAAACACCAGGACCCAGACTCCGAGAAAGTTGTGAGGTGGAAAAATTTTGCAATATGGTCATTTAGAGCCTTTTCCTTGAGCCTACCTTTCTGTTTTAACACCTCCTCCCCTTCTGCGGGATGCACGGTAAGCAAAGTAACGGTGACCTCCTCTGGAAAAGCTCTGGTAAAAAAGAAACGCAACACAGAAGCCATGTGCTATCTGATAGTGCTGAGAACTCACGGCTTTTCCTTAATGTAGAAATTCCCGGGGAATGATGCCGGTCCAGCCCAGCCCACACCTTCCCCTTCCTCCGGCCGAACCCGCAGTGACTCCCCTTGCCAAGAGGCTCTGTCCCGGCCCCTGCTCCCAGAAACTGCTGGGAAGGGAGCAGGGGACGGGAGAGGTGGCTGCCCTGGCTCCCAGCTCCTAAATTTGGGACAGGTGTAGCTCCCACATCGTTCCAGCCAGCCAGCCGTGTGGTATACGGGGCATTCCTGGGATCAAAACCGGGCTGGTACCATTTGGTGGAAGGGAAGAAAAAAGGGAGCCAGAGAGGGATCTGGTTTTCGGAGGAGGAGGAAGATCTCTCTCCGTAAGAGCAGGGGTTGGGCTGGTCCTTGGTTTCTCTTTTTCCGCGAGCGCTGGCAGCCTGGGAAGCGGCGGAACGGGGCAGGAGCTCGCAGGTAGCCTGGGAAGCCTCCCCATGGGCAGGCTGCGGCTAATTAGAGCCGGGATCGCCTTGGCTCGCCAGCTGCCAACACCGCAGCTTGTCTGAGTGGCGCGTGGCCTTCGGTGCTTCTTTATGATGCATAAAGAAACCCCGAAACGCTATTTTTCTTTCAGTGCTAGGAATTCAGGTGTTGTCCAGCTTGGAAATCTCCCTGACAACCAAGGGAGCAAGGGGAAACAACGACATTACGAGAGTCAGGAGAGTGAAAGCCGAGCAACTGAGAACCATTATCAGAGTTGCCAGCTCCAATGGTTTTCCATAGAGGCTGGAGGATTTCAGACCCTCTGAAGGTTCTGGGGGGATAAAACCATGTCTGGAGCTGCCCTGAGTGGTCCTTCCCTGTCTCCCAGCCGCCTCCCGGGGAAAAAGTCACCCCGAGGTGCTCCAGCTGCAGCCCTTTGAAGGACCGGAATGCGCTAGGCTAAATTATGTTTGGAGGAAGGAAAGAGAATTTCGGAGGCTGCAGGGATGAAGGAACTTTGCGCGTGAAAATTAACCCGTATTTAGACGAGAGAGGAGCGCGTAATTACGTTTCTGTGCAGGGGCTGGAGGAGTTCCGGGGGAGGCAGCGTGAATGCCTGCGGTCCCTCCTAACAGCGCTCGCCTTTCCAGCTTTCTCCGTCGGTGCCGTGGGTAAAGTCGGGAGTTGGAACCGC
>JANZLQ010000065.1:886608-920019 GCA_026212715.1 Elanus axillaris
AGTCGCTACAGAAGAAGAAAAATTAAAAAAAAAAAACTGCTTGGCACCGGGCTGAGGGTTTTCCCCCACCTGCCTAACATGATACCTTGAACTTTTCAGTACTATGAGAAAGTTGGATTTAACCTTACGCGATCAACGATTTTGTTACTTTATGCTGCTTAGTGGTGTGCCTTGATTAAACATCTAAATACACTTTGACGGTATCATACTCATTGTTTTCTCGCCCGGCTAAATGCGCAAAATTGGAAGTTACCGAATTGGGTGAGTAACTGCTTAGTAGCGTTCAGGTTCCTCCCCCTGCCCCAGTTTGTGCCCGTCTAGCAGCAGACAAATGCATAAAGAAGCTGCTACCCAGGCCTATCTCTGAGCCTATTTTGGGATTCCCCTGCTGTAAAAAAAAAGCCTGGGAGCACACAGCGGGCATGCAGCTGGAGCAAGCCGCTTTGAATGGCGGGTTGTGCCCTGACGCTAACGTAGGGTAGTCCCGTGGCTGCTCTAAGTTTTGCCAGGGGCTCGATCAGCCGCAGCGAGAGGAGGGGTGCGAAGGCAACCGCGGGTCACTTTGGCATCTCCAGTACCTGGGGCGTCAGCTGCGTTATGCCAAGGACAGGCGTTTAGTCATTCTCGGAGTTTTTGAGAGAAGTTATAGTATTTTAGCATTCTCCACCACACGTAGTAACCCTTGAAATGGCTTTCCGCTTGTACAGTCAGCAATGGTCGGCTTCAAGTATTGCGGTAGTAAAACGGTTACTTATTATGTGTGGCCACATGGTACAGGTGGAGCTTACGGCAACACCCCGCTCTTGTTTGTGCCGGGACGTTATAAAGGCCGTTTCCATTCGGCGGATTGTAGCCTTCCAGTTACTCGCACTTTACATCGTCATTTTCTGTCTGGTTTCTCTCCCAGAGTGAAGTTCTCAGGAGCTATTTCAGAAAAAATGATTCAGCTCTGTTTAAATACAAAGAAAAAATTGGAAATGCTAAAAGCGCTCGCCTGTTGTTTTAGGTTGTAACCGTGTTCTCAACAGGGTTGGTTTTGCAGTGTTGTGGGGTAGAGAGTTAAAAGTAGGCAGGAACCTGGGTCAATTAGGAGCAAGCGTTTTAGTGTCACACTTGTACTTGGTGTGATCACTGGGGCTGGATTCTTCATCGAATGAATGGGTTATTTAAAAAAAAAAAAATTTTTCCTTACATCCAATTAACCCGGCCCGTGCTGGCTAAGAGAACTGTCGTTGCATTGTAC
This sequence comes from Elanus axillaris, assembly GCA_026212715.1. Classification (NCBI taxonomy): domain Eukaryota; kingdom Metazoa; phylum Chordata; class Aves; order Accipitriformes; family Accipitridae; genus Elanus; species Elanus axillaris. Next base: position 887,852 of record JANZLQ010000065.1, read on the forward strand.
ATTTGCACATGGAATAGGAATCGTATTGTAGGAATAGGGCTACCATACATCTGACTTTTTTTCCCCTTGGATGACAGCTCTCCTTCCCCTCGCCCGCCCTCCGGGTCCCATCTGGGTAACCTTTTCATAATTGCACTCTGTGTTTTAAAATCTCTGCCAGAGTGGGAACTGGGGCTTTTTGTTTTGTTTTCTCTCTCTCCCTCTTCCTTCTTTCTGCTTGGTTTTGCTACAGGGAGAACTAGACAAGGGGTGGGCTTGGTCCTGTGCAGTTTCTAATGAGCACCGGGGCAGAGGCGAGCAGTGCAACGGCCGCAGCGTGGAGGCACGAGGCGGAACAGCTTGGTGGAGTTTCAAACCTCAGAAAGGAGTTTAGGGGGATCGTACTCAGGAGGGAGGATGCCTTGGGTTGGGTTGATCAGGAGAACAGGGCTAGCGCTCGAGGGGGCTTTGGGCACGGGGAAAGTTTGGGGTAGTGTTCCACCAGGCTGGGAAGTCTTTGGGGAAAGGTACAAGAGGTTGGGGTTAGACGACCCCCTCGAACTTGGGGTTTGAGGATCTCTGGGTCAGGAAAATTTAGGGTTGTCTCCCTGGGCGCTTCTAAGAAGGACTTCAGCCTGTGGTAAGGAGCACAGTCAGGGCTGCTGAGTGCCGTCTCCCACCATAAAATAGGACAAGCAGCAGTGGTGAGCAAGCCATATGGATCTTCTACAAACCCGCTGCAGGAACAGATCACGACGCCTACGACTGCTGTGATACCATCGAACCTTTTAGACACAGCCAGTAAGGTCTGGGAGGCTGTAAATGGGAAATACAGTCCCTCTCCAGCGCTCTTTCTCCCTCTCCCTCCTTCCATTCCTCCTTTGTTGGGCTCTTCCTTACTAGGTAGTCTTGCTGGAAGAGGAGGATTTATGCCTGGGAGGCTTCATCCTATGGCAGAGGATGCAGGACAATGTATGCTGAAGGTGCTGGGAATTAATCTTCGCACCCCTCCTACCTCCATCCATATGCCCAGCATTCCCGCTCTAGCACTTTGCGGAGGGTAAGGAGAAACACCTTAGCTCAAACAAGGAAGAGAAAGGACGTCTCCGCTGCCCCATCGTGAAGGTGGAAAAGGTGCAGGACTAATATCCAGAAGGCTTGGGAAAAAAAAGGAGAGGAAGGGGCACAACAGGGCCCGTTGGCACAGGGTGGTGCGTAGTGTGGCACAAGCTGAGTAGCGTGGGTATCGTAAGATTCCAAGAAGATCCTCCACCTTTTTAGGCTAGGAAATTTAAAATTTCACCAACATTTTAATATTTGCATACTTTCTGAATGATAATGCTAGCGACACCTGCCCTTTGTCTATTTGTCAGCATACACTTAAATCTGAGGCTGAAGTTCCATCAGTTTGGGGGGGGGGGGGGTGTCCCCTTTTTCCATGTTGCTGTTGAGTTTGGACATACCTCGTTTCCTGTCTCAATGCATCCTTACCGCACTACTCTTGGAGAGGAAGCAGCGTTCCCAGATCCAGCTGGAAAAGCACTTCCTACTCCCTCTCCTGAATACACCGAAGGCGGATTTACAGCGGACCTGAGCTCTCCCCGTACCGTGCTGCGGTACCTCTTACGGCACGCGATACAGGAGACGCTACGATGCAGAGCATCTTTCCCCCAGCACCATGTGTGCAGCCTTGCACCTAAGCTATCCCATGCACGTGTCTTGTGGATCTTCTCAAGAAGGTGTCCTTCCTTCCGGACCCGTCCCTGTCAGAGGTAATTTGGGCTAAAAGGCACTTCTGACCTCAGACTCTGCGAAGGTGCTCGCGGGCAAAGCTGGTTAGTTCTCGGGGAATAAGCTAAAGGTATCCAGCATAGATGGTCAAAGAAGCTCAACGGTCACCCTGAAAGCGTCCCTAATAGATGAATCTTGGCATTCCGAAGTCTCTGGCGTGGTGGGGAGGTGATCCCAGACCTCCCCGGTGCTCCGTTTGCTAAACATGAGCTCTGCTTCACACTTACCAATACCACCCATTTTGTTCCCCCCCCCCTTTTTTTTTATTCTCTCCCTTTAGCACTTTTCTACTCCTTTTACTCTTCATATTCTGTTTTCTTTCACTTTTCAACTTCAACTTAAAATGCTCTATTTAAAAAAGTAGGGGCCAGATCCTCGGAGCCAGCCAAACCACACATGGTGCGGGCCCAGGGTATGGGGAGGGGGAAAGTGGCTCTAAGCCATTTTTCATCTCCCTGGATTCTAGGTTGACTTGATGCCAAAGTGGCCCCTGGCATAACTGAGAGCAGGAATGGTCTAAATTACACTAGTTAGAACAGTTCCCAAGGGCCTATCCTATGCCACTTGCTCCTTTCCGCCTTGGCCACCTATGAAGGCCTCCTACACAGCCTTGTTCTGTGCAGGGATTTCCCACATCAGGGAATGCCCAGCTGCCCTATTACGATACAAAGGTGATGGAGAATCATTCCCTAAGCATTTCCAGTATAAATAAAGCAATTCTGTTAAAGAAAATTACAGAACTAACAGAATTTGTTAGAATTTGTCATCTTAATGACTTTGCTTGAGCATCACATTTTTCCTTCCTACCTTCTGTGCGTGTTTGACAGGGAAAGGGCTTGTTTTTAATTAGGCTGCAAAGTCTTCAAGGTGGGGGCTGTGTAGGTTGAGTAAAGAACTGTCTGGAGAACAACAGAGAAAATGTGTTATACCATTAGAAAAATCAGGTACTTTTTTTCTTTGATGAGAATATTGCCTGTGATTCTAGTCCTGCCGTTTCCACAAGGAGACTGCCAGTATGGAGATGTGACGTAAGGGCTGGAACACGGGAAGACTGCAGTGAGACTGAAAGGATTGGAACCGATCCACTCAGAAGAGAAGTAAGAGAAGTTATAATAAAAAAATAGCTAAATACAACCTTAGATTTGACTGGGAACTCTCTTTTACAAGGGGCATTTCTAGTGAAGGATGGCAAATTGTAAACCAGCCCAAGAAAGAATTTTCTGATACAAGGAGGTATTGACTGTGGCACTTGAGACTTTACCAACATCTCGTAGTGAAGAATATAGCAAAACATTCCAAACATGGTAAGAAGAACATCCCCTGTTATAGTTAATGGTTTAAAAGTTGCGTAGTTTGCATAGGGAGTAAAACCCTTATGCTTCATATGGTTCATTACGGCTCATCGTTTAAGACAACTTTTTAGGGGGTGAAACGCAATTTCACGATGGCAGACTGTCCCACGGCTTCCTAGAAAGGATTCCCAGCAGCCAGCGCTGAGGCGTCTTGTTCCACTGGTTGACACAACTTCCTTGGACTAAGCAGGGCTCGGGTATGATTCCGTACTCCTGCGTGTATGCAGGGAGAGGGAGACTTGGCTTTGTATTTGGGGAGATCCAAATCCTTGTTTGGGACCACTGAGCGCTCTCACGTTATAGACAACTATAATTTTGATCACAACAAATATAGTCAGAAGCCCACACTGGGACATGGTGGAATGCCAGCTGAAAAAAGAAGACAGTCCTAGAGCTGGACAGGTTATCTTCAACATGTGTGGGAGAGGTGGGGTTTTGAAGCATCTGAGGGCCTGAAGTAGCCTCTGAGTTTCAGCTACCATCCAACAAATCTTACCTTCCTCTTGAAAGCGTTGTTCTTCGTACCCACGTCTTCTACCTTTATGATGGCAAGTTTCCAAAAGGATTGTGGTTCGGTCTAAATTTGACAATTTTAGCCGAAAGCTTTGTTATGTGCTGTTGTCCAAAGGAATTAGAATTTGAGCGAAATTAACAAACCCGAGTTTGAATTGGCTTTGGAAAGACTCGTGTATTCCTGAGCTGCCGTAGCCGTAGCCCGTAGATCTCTGTCCTGCTGCTTCTGTTGTTACACATACCTTGCACCTGTATTTTGGGCACCAGGTACCAAAGCTGGAGCTCTGGTATATATCCCGTGAATGTTTCGCTCCCTGGCATTATCTGGAAGTCATACAGCCTGCTCACATGGAAACCTCACTCAAAGAGTTGAGGAGAAAGGTTAGTGACGTTTTGCTCCGTGTCTTCCTGGAATGATTTGTTTTGGAGAGAGGGATTTGTGGGTGGAAATGTGAATTTTGCATTCCCTTTGCTTTCTGACCCTGTCTACGGATTGTGAAGATTTACAGGGCAGGAAGGTTGTCTTGTATGTAAGAGCCGTTCATAGGAATGACTGTTGTTCCGCTTTCCTGTGCCTGACTGCTTTAGTTAAACAGTGTTTGCTGGAAGTTCTAGGTACAGGTAGAGCCACGGCCCATGGGAAGCTGCCACAGCGGACACCTCCTTCTGAGCAAGGAGAGGAAGGCTCGTCTGCTGAAAGGATCCTCTCTCATAGCTGTTTGCTCAGAAGAAATTACTCAAATCAATTGAGAAACGAAAGACGTTTTTTCCTGTCAGATAGAAGAGAACTTACTCCTTGAGTTTCTTGAGCTTCCAGAACTGTTGTGTGTCAGGGTGCAGAATGGCAGCTGCATGACCAGACTCTTAAAGGGGTGTTACTGTCATCAGACGCCTCTTGAAGAAATAAGACGCAGGTCACATCTGTCGGACAAATTTTTCCTTGGTTTCCATCTCCAGGGGTGGTCTCGTGACCCGAGGCTCCACTGCATTGCATTTTGCTTCACGTTGTCAGCTCTGAGAAACTGGAAAAATACCTTCTTGCATGATGGATCGCTTGTCCAGGTATTAAGCTACAGGCAGCACCAGATAGCTGGTGTGCAGACTTCTTGCAGGTCGGTCGGTGTTCAGTTTTAATTCAATTCAGTGAGATTTTATTGGCCTGACAAGCTACCCTAGCACATGCACATGCTGAAAGTTTAGCAAAATCACACCTACTAAAATTGCCCTCTTTTATAGGGCAATTTGTGAAGCACTGGTAGCACTCAGGTGGCATGTTACAGTGTCAACAGAGGCTTTCTCAACTTACTGCTGCCACTGACCAATAAAAGCACTAAGAAAGACTTGAATAACTTCTATTTTTCACAGATAGCTTAAATAATCATGTGATGGCACTTTCAAGTACTGAAGTCATTCTGCCATGCTTTGGGGAAATCTTAAGGAAGTCAGTCATGTTTTATGACGTCCGTGCTGAGCTATCTGGGCACAGTATGTCAAATCTGTGGTAAGACTTTGTGTTCTCCTACCCAAGGAAATCACAGCTCCCTGCGGACAACTTAGCCTTACAGTAGATCAGACAGATAGATACTGTTCTAATTTTATAAGGGCAGAAACAGAGTTGATATGGTTTGAGCAAAGCCTCATTGCCTGTCTGTAGCAGGACCCAGAAAGAACCTAGATCTATTTTTAACTACAGGTTCAGAAAAAAGGTGTAAGGCGAGGTCTAACAGAATTGGTCTAAATGCCTTGAGAAAGATGGATTTAGACGGATTTAGATCAAGGGATCTGAACTAGAATTCGCTAATGTCAGGCTGATATAGCATCTCTGTCTATCTGAGCTGGAAGCCTCTTTGGATGTCTAGTTCGGCTGTGGATATGCAGACAACAAGGACTATAATAAGGAAGAGCAGAACCTACAGCCAGTACATCACCAGGGTTTATTGCATGTCTCGGAGGGAGATGGGATCGTGTTGGATGAATCGTCTTTATGAATTTGAATTGGTAAGTTAAAAGGGAATAAAATACATTCTAAAATGGAAATGTGTTATATAGATTGGAGAAGGAAAAATTCATTCAGCAGGAAACTCCGATATTTTGATGTGTGTTTTCATCCAGAGCAGGGATGAGATGTTAAAGCCGTTACCAAAGAGAATTTTTCCTGGGAACTGTTACTCACAGTATCAGAATACTTCACTGCAACACTTTCAGTCAACTCCAGACACAATGACATCATTTATACATGTAACAAAAATGAGGGACACAAGTAGGTTTTCAGTCAGCATTGACGCCAGCGTTCGCAGGTGCCGGATTTGTTTTTCAGTGCCAGTTCCGCACGTTGGTATCTGCATCATGTCTGATTCACCGCAGAGCCTGAGTCTGGGGGCAGCTCTTTCAGCTGAGACCCACTTATTTATATGTGAGAGTTACAGAATTTTGTCCGTTAGGTATGTGAATTAGACTGTGGGTTTCATTAACTGATGAGCTGAGATCTCTTAATGATGCCCGAGAAGCCCTAAGGAGGCTGTGACGCTGGCCACAAAAGGATCCTCCCGTGCCCGATGGATGCCCAGGTCACCAGCCACCTTGTGCCAGGGGTCAGACTGCTACAAGCCCCATGTGGACGATCCGAGCTCAAACACACCTGCCTGGTCTTGAAAACTCAAATCTTTACAGTACAGTAGCATAATCTATGATTCTAGCACAGAGGAACGTCTGGTACGGTCTAGCTGAGTGCATATTGTGGCATATGGGAAAGGCAATGCAAAATACTAGGAAGGACAGGGCACAGCGGTAATAGTTAGTGGCAGCTGCTGATTTTGCCTTTCATGTATCGGTTTTAATTGCATTGAAATTTGCTCTGAGTCCCAGTGGTTGTTCTGCCACTGGTGGCTTCATCGCTGTGGTGTGGGCATAGCCACTCGCGCAGATGAGTAGGTGTGTGCCACAGCTGGCAGGGTGAAAAATCTTTTAGAATGATAATAAAAATGAAGTTAAGTTGACATTGCTTAGTTCGGAGTACCCATGCTTTTCACAGCTCTAGTAGCTGTGATTTTTTGGATTATGTTCTAGAGGAAGGAATAACTTTATTCTTTTGCCTCTTACGACTGTGAGCAGCTCGACCGGATTGACCGATGGCAGTGGGAATACTCGGGGGATCAGAACCACGCAGAAGTGTCACCGTTTGCAAGGAATTTGCCCAAGCCTCACGTTGAAGTGTTGCAGATAAGAACTTGGATGCGCTGATAGTTGTACGTGAACCTTTGAACGATGTCTGCCTGCAGCTCTTGACTCAGGCCAGTGCGGTTTGTCCTTTGCCTTTATATGCACCAAATTCACCCACAACATTTTTTAGATATGGAAGTACTACATGTGGTTAGTAGCCAATTTGCAAATATTAAACTTCCCAATTGTTACTACAAAAATGGTTTTAGAAGAGGCTAATCATCATTATGGACTGGTTTTATAAAACATAAAACAGCTAGTTTTCAGCTACAAAACAGCTCCCACACCACTACTGGCTTCCAACTTTTAAAATGGCCAAACCGATGTTCTTGAAAATGTGCTGAGATGAATTTGTACTTACTTGGAAGCCTGATGTAGAATCATATGCAGTGTGACAGGCAGTTAAACCTCTGTGGGATGGGAGAAAATCCCGTGTTTTAATGGAATTGCTCGGAAGTATCCTATAGCGCTGCTCTATTCAGTTTTAATGCAGCTTTGTGTTGCTTCCTTCTTCCTCATTCTTCCGAACCCTAGTGCAGAGACTGCTTCCAGACATTCACCCTCACACTCGCTTAGTCTCGAGTGAAATAGCCCTTGTGATTGTTCCACATACATTTCTTGTTTTATACCGATCTTCCTAATCCTGCATCACCTTGTCTCCCTTGCGCCATCCTCGGAAAATCACCGTCCCCCATTTTCTCAATGCATTTTCAGCCTTGATACTCTTCGCGAGGCTGTGGGAACCACAGTTCCTCCCATAGCGATGCTGGTCCGGACACACAAGCAGCCTGTTTTCCATCCCCATTCAGATTCTGTCCATGTGCATCCACCCTAATCTCTTGCTTATCTAATACACATCCTTTGGGCAAAGTCTGAAATGAGGGTAAGAACTCAGCGGCTGGAAAGGTGCCAGCATGCCTTCCATGCTATAGTCACTTATTACCGATTTGAGAATGAAATTTTCCAGCATATAATTACCGAGAGGGGCAAGGTCCATTTATTAGAAGTCCCATTCTCTCCTCTATCAGTTACAGGTGTTGCTGGGTAATACTACTGCAACATGCACCTGTTATTCCCATTTTTCATGCTATGCCTTTTCACTTGTAATTCTAGTCTCCTTCGCCGGCCCTTGTGAAACTGTACTCAAACAAAAGCCACAAATGGTGCAGTTTAACCTTGCTCCGCAGCCTGGGTACAGCTGAGTGCTCAGAGGTTTCCTTCTTCTCGCTACAGCAACTGTCCTTTTAGAAAGTTGCCTGTTCTTGCTCGCTGCTAAACGAATGGCAGGCATGCTTTCAGAAGAAATGAGCAGAGAATAAGCATCAGTGTACTGAGGTGGCTCCGAGATGCTCTGATGGCTCAGAGAGAATGGCCATGAGAAACTGGAAGGGCAGAGTGGGAAGCTGGAAGGTGAATAAAGGGTGGAGAAGAAACGTTACTAGGAAAAGCTGTTGGTTGTAGTCTTTTTGCTGAATAGACATGTGTAGGCACTGAAAAGAATGTCATTCCTGCCAACGCTTTATGGTGGTTATCTTCCCCAAACTTCACCCACTGATCAACATGAGTTTTTCACATAGGAAACAACTGGACGAGCTATTGCTGAGCACTGAATAACCTGGGGTCCCAGAACCTGCTCCCACTCAGCGGGGCTGTCACCCTGCCTTTTCCCTCAGAGACCCCGAAAGTGAGAGAGTCCTGTATTCAGTAACTTGGGTCTTACTGACTCAATAAAAAAACCCCAAAATTCCTGCGTGTTTAAGGGTAGTTAGAGCTCTTCATTAGACAGTTTTGGACAGCAGAATCACAGAGAAATGCAGATGGTAGTCGGTAGCTACTAGCCTAATGATAGAGTGCATTTGTAATGATGGCAACTCATTATCCCTATAGCTTAGCAATTTTTAAGCAAACGTAAAGAAACCTGAAAGAGAAGACTAACGTAATACATTCTGTAAGAAGAAAGGACTTCCCATAGTAACTTTTTTCTTTCTAATCCTTGGCTATGAGCTGCAGGCTGTTACTCTGCCCCAGCACATCTGTGCATATTTAGACACTTTGGTATAATCCATGAGAAAAATCTTCCAAACATGTTTGTTGTTTGAGGTTCTGCCCTACCACTAGGATATGTTAACTAGTTAAAGTGAAGCCACTAATTTAGATTGTTTATAAAGAAGTTTATTGTTGGTGGCTTTTGTGGAACACATTAATTGTATAGATTTCAGAGGCATGATGCTTCCTTGAATTGTATGAAGCTCTCAGGTGGAAAAAGACCTTCTTAAGTTAATAGAGTCTGGTTTATCGCCTTTAAAAAGTTTGTCTGTCTGGTCCAATCAGTCTCTTGTCACTGCGGAAAAGTGCAATACATTCCATTTATGTCAATTACTGGAGTATGAGGAGGAATATAAAAGAGATTAAGATTCAGTAAATCTACAACACATAGAAATATGTTACTGTCTGGCTGCTGTCACTTTTACAAAATAGGTAGAAACTGGAAAGATTATGGGGCTATAATTTCAGTAAATCCACTTCTTTTAGAAGTCTGCAAGTTGGGGCAGCCACCTGAGACAGCTAAAACCTCAGTGGAGCAAAGAAGCTGCAAAAATACTGAATACTTTTAACGTGAATGGGCGGTTCCTTCACCATGACAAGAAACATTTATAGTGCTCCTGTAAATCTTCCCAAGTGCTTCACATTTTGCTAAATATTTATAAGATCTTCGTGGGGCGTCTCGAAGGTTTTTTAGGAACGGCTCCTGATTTAATTTTTGGTTTTAAGGACGTGCCCTTCCTGGTGCTCACCCTCCTCTGATTCTGTTGAGACCAGGGATTGATGACCCTTCGGTTCTTGCAAGACTGGGCCCTATGAGAGAATTTCTTTGGTTAGTTAAACTGGTGTTCTAGAAGCTGCTGAATTGTCTCCCGTTTTGCTTTCTGTTGACGGCCAGTTACTGGATAGAACACACTTTACAGATTGGTAGAAGCGCGTGAGAGTCTATCGGACAGAAATTGTCCGATGGCCATGAACTGTATATTTAGTTCTGGGTTATTTGTTATTTGGCAAGTGAAAAGGAGGAAGGCGTTAGTGATGTTTTGTCATGTTGCTTTGCTCAGATTATGAGAGAGAGGTGGTAGCTGAGGAATTGATGGCAATGATATTGGTTACGCTCGTAAGCTTGCTGTCTCAGCCAGGTTCTTCGCGTAGTAAATACACCAGATAGCTGTAGTTCAGAACCTCAGAAAGGCCCAGGCCATATCAAGCTCTTCTCCTACATTACTTCATGTTTTTATCTTTAGCTCCTTTCCATTCCAAGTGGACTTAAAGACAGACTTTTCTAATCTGTATGTAAAAATGAGTTTGGTAACTTAATGCAGAGAAAATGAAAAAGGAATGAAATCTTTGAGAATTGATTGGGTTTGTTCTTTTCTGTACTGTTAGTACCATCTGTCCAGCTTTGTTGAGCTGTATTAAATAGCATTTTAGAGCTGGAATAAAAAATGTTATCCACCTTTGGATCAGCTGTAATTCCCAAGTATTTGAAACCCTTATTACTCCAGGAAAAAGGAGAGTTCTGTAAAAGAATTTCTGGAGCTATTGATGGGTTTGAATTATTTTCCATGAGAGAGAGAGAGAGAGTTATGAAAGGTACAAGCCTGACAAATAATCAAAACTGAACTAACCTGTTTATCCTTAGAACATGCACAACCCAGGCAGCAGCTGTGGACATTACTTCACCACTAAGCTGCCAGTATGTTCACACCTTGCTCTGCAGGGAACACAATTGTTCACTCTCCGCTGTGCTCGTATCTTTGGCCTTGCTTACAGGGACGCCAGTGATGATCTAAGTGAGCTTGTCCATCCGAAGGAGATAGAAAATTAGCCATTTGTCTTAATCTTGTAAGCAGCCTATCTAAAAATAAGAATTAAAACGCTCTCTTTTGAGTATGTAGCAGTAGCCTATAGAAGACAACATTAAATGTCATTCAGAGATTTAAATCTTTGAATTATCTTGTACTTCAGTACCTCTAATAAACCAAACAAAAAGTGCCTGCATCCACAAATAAAGCTTTTTAATATCTTCGTACACATGCTGCCAAAACTAAGACAAAATACAATTTCTGCTTTAAAGAAGAATCCCATGAATCACACTTACTCTAATGGCACCGTTGCTATAAAAATACATTGATAAATCACAGGAACAGCCATTCCCGCTCAGACCAAAGATCTATCTGGCTTGGGATCCTGTCCCCAACAGCAGCCAAAGCGGATGCACAGGGAAGGATGTAAGGGGGAAGACATGTCTCCTGGCCTCCAGTAACTTGCAGTTCATGGATTTCCCATCTCAAGGGTTGTGCCTTTGTGTTTCAAGGTCCTCATTGGATTCCTTTCCCTATTAATTTGTCTAATGAACTTTTACCATCCACAGTATCCTAGGGCGCGTAATTCCACAGCGCAACTACAGCAGGTGGAGAACCACCTCTCCTTGTTTTCAATCTGTAGACAAACGGACTGTTCTTATTTTCCTTCTCTTTGCTCCTTTTTGCTGCTTCTGTTCATTTCTTGCACTGTACTGTGCATAAGGCAGAAGTCAATCACGCCAACACTTTCCTGGGCTAGGTTTAAAAAAACTCTGTCGTTGCCTTGCAAAGGTCCTCCTCAATTAGTCACTCTCGTGTTATGGAAGTTCCTCTGGCTTAATTTCTCTTTCTCTTGAGGCAGGTTTTCTACAACGTGGTTTGTTCAGGGAAGCTTTTATCTTGCCCCCATTTTGAGGGTGCTAGAAAATTATCTCCGCTGACAGAAAGTTGTTGTGCTCACTCCAAGACCGCAACACTCTTCGTTCTTTCTGTTCTGTTCACCCTGGTGCGGGCAGCGTCCTGAAAACTGTTGAACTTCCCTCAGACAGACGCGTTCTTCCCTGTCTCTCATCCACACAGGGGTGTGCTTAGTACCTGCCGGCAAAGGTTTGAAGTTTAGATCTGAAGCCAGTGCTTTACGTTTCCATATCAGAGTGAAAAATGCCACTAGCCTTACTCAATTTTAGTAATTGTATCAAAAATACAAACTTACATGAGTGCTATCGAGACAGGAAAACTCGGCAGCAGTATTTAGAACCTTCCCCGTTGCTCCCTGGTTATTGTGTCACCGCTTGGCACTTATATTAAACACAGGTTTGGGATCCATCTCACCTATTTTGGTATGCCTGTAGTGGAGCCCTCTACAACTGAGAGTCACCCTAGGCTCCATTTTAGGAGAGAAAGAAATACTTGCAGAGCTCAATTCATCAACATTATTTGTGCTGTTTACTTTAGAACCAGGTTATTTATACTTGCTTTCTTTCCATTGACTAATAAAGCTGTCTCAACAATTAAATCAGTGAGGCTTGCACACTGTAGGTATCCACAGTCGGTTAGGTGGATTGTTATGTTACGGAGGAATTCTTTAATATTCATTGTTGTGGTTGATGCAGAAAACTACAGCATCGGGAGGGAAAATGGTGGTTCCCATGTCCCACACTCACCGGTCTTTAGAGAAACATATGCAGAGAATCCCGAGAAGTCCAACTCATGGAGGAATGGGCTGTCACTGGGAACAAACAGAAAATGTATAAACTCAAGATCTGTAGAAGACAAACATTAATCACATCAAGCCCTTCTTCACTGGCAACCATGGATTTCATGTACACTTACTTGCATTTCTTCTCCAACTCGGATGCAATCATGAGGTAGAAATAGTACTTCTCTCCTTGGCATCCTCAGGGAGTCCATGGGCTGGTCCATGGGCCACTGTTCCTCTGCTGGGCTTCTTCCTTTTCTTCAAAGCCAGTGGAGGTCTAAACCCATAGTAAGTTTATGGAGAGACTTCACAGAGGGTGCTCGACAGTTACCACACTTCATTTTCTTCTGTCTTGGAGAACTTAGGGTCTCTTATTAAAAAGGTTCCAGGAGTTTGGTATCCCTGGAATTCCAACCTCACTTTCAAAGGAGGTGCCAAAGAATTGGGGCTTCATCTTCTTCATCTCCTGTCCCTGTTTTTCTCTTTTGTTCACAGTTGGCATTTCTAGCAAAAATGTTTGCATGTATTGTGCATTCAGTCGTGCCTGCCTGAGTCTGCAAGTAGCCCCTAATAGTAGCACTCGGACAAGTAAACTGCTATGTTCCTCTTCTCCATAGAGTTCTCCAGATGGTCGTGCAGCTGAAGAACGTGTCATTTGCTCAGAACCCCACAGAATTCGATCTTTGGCCGCATCTAGACAACAAGGATTGAGTTTTCAGTCTTACCATACTGGATTTTTTTGCCAGCCTTTTATCTTCTCACAACAATAAATGATTTTATTGCGTGCTGCAGGTATTGTGCTGTGGAACAAGGGAGTTGGGAATAATGGAACCATCTTGCAGGAGTCAAAGTCAGGCTGGAGAGCAAAGTGAGATGGAGGTCTGAGGAAAAAAGCCATAATGAACGTGATGAAAAACCATAGGTTGGGGGTAGAAATTGTTAAGGTTTTGTTCATAAGGGTACTGCTATCAAGACTCAGTAGTACAAAATTTTGTTCTGTTGTACTAGAAAGTATGTAAGGCCGTGTCTGAGTTTGCTTTGCCCTCCTCGCTGCCTTCTGGTAGAGGACAGCATCTGGACCAGTGTTTTTACACTCATGTTTCTGTATCTGTTAGCACACTCCTCAGGCGTTTGACTCTTTCAGACCTTCTAATCATGTAGTAAAACATTTTAAAAGAATATATCTAGCCAAATAGGCGACTGACTCTCAAAAGCAATTGTTCTTTTCCAGCAATGGCTTCAAGTTCAAAAATCTCAGCCATCTGCTTTCCATCTTAAGTATATTGATGTTATTTTTTATTTAGTCAGCATTTTATGGGGCCATTATAATAAGGGCAAGTCTGGGTAATTAAAACTGTATCATGGCTTCATGATCATTAGTGGTAAAACACATCTGTTGACACATTTATCTCTGGTTTTTTTTTTTTTTTTTCTTTTTTTCACTACTTCAGCTGCTTTGGAGATTCTGATGCTTTTCTTCTGCGACATCGGTTTAGTAGTCTACTGTACTCTCAGGGTTGGTGTTAATGTTAACAAGGGCTGGCTGCAGGCATGTCGAGTGCTTAGAAGAAAAATGGACAGAGCCATCTGAAACCACAGACTGCTGCCTTCCCCGCTTCTCTTGCTTGGCCCTTTCTCTGGAAAATAGAAGTTTTCAACCACTCCATCTTCCAAAATATTTTAGTTACAGCACAGGAGCAACTGTAATATGCTGTGCTGTAATTAGAAGTTGTATTTCAATATTAATATAGAATAATGCAGGTTTAAAAAGTGATCTTTCTCATATTAAGCTGGCAAGCAGCAGTCACCTTGGGCTGCTAGGTTTAGAAGGAGTACTCTCACTCACACCCACTGGTAACCTGCGACCACTACCTTTTTTCTGTAGTGGCTGCTACGTGAAAAGAGTGTTTTCAGCCATTCAGAAATGGGAATGCCTGATTATATGGGCATGTCTACTAAACTGTCTTCTGACCAAGTATTCTGGATAATTTATATTTATACTGGGGAAACGTTTCTGGCCTAACCCTTTTCTTTAAAGCTCTGTGAACCAAACTAGTACAGTTTTACAGAGATCGTACTGGTCAGCTGATGGGCTTGGTGACATTTCTGCAGTTTTGCTGGCAGCGCTATTCCTTAAAAGGCGTTCAGACCAGACAGTATTTGTTTCCTGTGTGATTGCACCTACTACAGGCTTTGGCGACGTGATTTTTGGTTCACATTCCGTAACCGACATCATAGTCCTGGGCGGGGATTAGCCCGATTAGATTCTTGGGACACACCTGTGGTGCTGTCCAAGGAAGAAGATGAGCCGGCTGCCAAACTCGGACTCCCCAGCCGTGCCCGTTGTGACCTCTCGTGTCTGCCCGAGAAGGTCACTTCAGCAGAAGTACCTGCACCCTCCGGAGTCTGCAGCCACTGTTACTGTCCGGTTTCTGTTCATACAGCCCAGGTCCTGCGCATGCCGCTGAGCACGCTTTGAGCTGCAGGATAATACCCGAGAGGGTAAGCTCTGGCAACGTGGCTGATGGTGTGTGGGTAACAGACCTCTTTATACTTAGTCCTGGTTTTGAGCCTCCTACACCATAAGCATAAGGTGGTTATTTTCACCTTACTCAGCAGCTAACAGACCTACCTGGTTGTACCGCACATCTGTACAGGAGGGGTAGCAATTTGGTGGTGGAGAGCAAGGGCAGAGGGAAGGAATTTTGGCTGTGACCATCCCTTTCACCCAGAGCTGGTAAATGTTAAAAAACCATCTAGAGTGAGGGAAGAAGCCCAAAGCAGAGACCTGCTGTAACACAGGGCTTTTGACAGCTGTGATTTCAGGTTATAAATAGAAAATAGGCAAATATGAACAGACCCGCTTTTAGGAACTCTTTGGGACTGAATTAGAACTGATTAGTAGATTTTGTCCTGCACAAACTGAACGTCCCTTTTTAACCCGCGCATGTTAATGCTCGAGCTGGTCACTAAGTAGCATGGAAGTCCCCATCGACTTCAGAGGAAGAGGGATGGAGGAAATTATGCAGCAGGATGAAAGCCCATCAGTTACTTCAGGTTTTAAATACAAGGCTCGTCTGTGTCTGTTTCCACTGTGTGTAACCTGGTGACAGTGGTTTGCTGGGTATCTTTCTCTGGGCTCCTGAAAGCACATACGTTTTCTGGCCTGTTGTGCCTCAATAGAGGGTGCTTTCTGTGGATGTAGTGGATTTAATTATTTAAGCCTTGTTCATGTTCTGGTACTTTATAGATAGCTGTACCTTAAATCTCTGACTAACATAATGTGTGTTGGGATTCTCAACGGAAGAAATATGCAGACAATATGGTCACTACTGTAACACCCCTTTATTAAGCTGCAATTGCAATTCATGAAATCATTGCAAAATAATAAAAAAATGGTTGGAAGATAAATACCATAGATACGGTCCCTAGAAACCACCTCTCAGTTTAATTGAGAGCAGCTGCAATATTGCAGAAGCCCAGGGAATGTTGCAGTTCATATTCTCCCTCCCTGGCTCTTTCTAGTGGAGCACAATACATTTTGACTAACGTACGTCCTGGCAAGTTTGTATGCAAATGTTTCTCTTAAATATAAAACAAAATGAATTTTAAAGTTGCTTGCACTCAGGAATGTTGATCCATAGATGCTCTACAGCTTCAGAGCCAAACAGGCTGCTGTTTTCCCATTTCCTTTGTTCTTGAAAAATTACCCATACGTTGGGTTGTGCCTTTAAGATTTCCAATTGAATGGGGCATCTGGGAACTCAAGGGAGCACTTGCTCTGCCAAAAATTTACAAGCACAAATAGAAATGAATTGGAAAATATATATCTGTTATCTGGTTCATCTTCCAGTTCAAAGATTTTGTTTGGGCTGGTCTTTCATGTTACTTCTTTATCATTACTTCTGGAAAAAAATGCATGAAGTCATACAGTGCTCCCAGAACTCGTATCTCTATTGAAACAGGCATCGGAGCAAAGAAATAGTGAGAACCTGGTATTTTTCAGTCCCACTTGCATAACTGATGAGAGACTATAACATATCCTTACTCTGAAAATACTCCCGTGTGCATTTTTGGAGATAGAAGACAGGTATTAAGGAACACAAACAGCTTAATAGCCCAGGCGCATAACTTGCACTTTTAAGTCATTCTTCCCTCCCATATAAGCCATTTGATTTTCCTGAAAGCCAAGTCAGATGCACGACCCAATATAACCGTTTTAACAGCATCAGATCTGCCTCTGTGTACCTCTCCTCTTGCTAGCTTTAAGGATCGACTAAAGCGAGTGCAATTCTCTGGGGGAACTACCAAGGTTTAGAAACCTTCAAAACAATTGCCAACCAAACACATTCAGTTCCTGCCAATGCATAGCTCAGTCAACTGATCTAAGATAGATTTTTCTAGTGTATACATGTAGAAGAAAACATGCAGACGGCATCTCAGGGTGGAACACTGTACATCACGCAGAAGAAGTCTGTTGGAGTTAAGCTTGCAGGTTAATCTTTGTCCTGTGGACTGCACTGGCCATTTGAAGTGTATGCCACACGTACTTTATTTGTCTAAAAAAATACGTTGTTCCTCCTTACAAGTTTTTTATAAACCCTAATAAAGAATCTCTCCAGATGGTTCTGGGAGGGACATGGGTAACATTAATCAATTTTTATTTTCCGAGGAGAAAGTGAGGCACAGCAGCTGTGTCTCTCACCCAAGATCTCCTAGAAAGCCTGAACAAGAGAAAGCAAAAGAATCCAGATCGCCCTTACTCCAAGCCTCTCTTCCTTCCCCACTAATATTCTGTCTTCCTCTTTAATATTTCAGATTAGCCATACAGTATGTAGGGAAAGGGCTCATAATGAGATTTTCTGCTGTGGAATTTTTCCAGGGTTCCACCTAGACATGGCATTTTTATTTTTATTTTCACAGAAGGACTCTCCCTTCCCCAGGCCCCACAAAAGTTTCTCTGATGGAGAGATGGGACAACTTGGGAGGTCTGTGTGAAGAACTACATTTTGCTGGATACACTCCTGCTGTTAGCAAATTGCTCCAATGGGAGGACCAGCCAACTAACTCAGTCAACCTACTAAAATGGTTTCCCTATTTTATAGAGATAGATCCTCTCAGTTAACTCATCTGTTAGACTGTAAAAAATGAGAGAGGACAGAGCACACACTACGTGGGGAGAGTAAACAAAGGCTAATGGGTAAGGGTTTTGTTGGTATCAACAAAGGTTGGTACTTCCCTGTTTGCTCTTTGCATCAGTTTCCAAGCTTTCCTTGTCTCTCTTGACTGATTCTGATTTTGATTCTGTAAACATAAACCAGTCAAAAATTTCTAGAGGGAGCAAACAAAGAACTCCTTGCAGATTATTGCCAGGATTGTCAAAGGCAAAAAAAAAAAAAAAAGTATATGCGAACCCCACAAAGAATTCTCAGGAGACCCTCATCAATGTTAGGATTTAACCTGAGCATGGCGAAATGTGAATCCGCTGCTCTTTACTGCTACCTGTACAAGTCGGAAACTGCCCGAGCAATTGGAAAACTGGTCCTAAGTTACAGGCTTTGACTGGATGTTTCCTTCAGTCAGCTTTGGCAGCCTATGAAAGAATACGGGCTTTTGGAACAGCTAGTTCATCACACGAAACCCATGCTACAGAACTGTATTATTTCTGCTGCTGTCTTCGAAGACAGGTCTCCGGTTCTCCCTCTTGTAGTTCATGAATACTCTCAGTTGGCTAATTTTGCTCTTGTTAGTTTTCTGGCAGCAGTACTGTTACGTCAGTGAGTTTCTCACAGTCTTGGATAGCTTTTGAAAGCTGGTCACATTTTTTAAAAGAGCAACGGGTAGTTACAGCTGTGGGGCTTTTTTTTTTTTCTTTATTGTAGCTAGTCAAAGCAACTGGTATGTCAGTCAAATCTGAAGTCTGGGCTGTAAAGGCAAGAGAGCGGGATCCAGCCAAGGCAAATGAGAAGATAGGACCTGTTTATTGTGTGTCTTTTTACAGGCTATATGCAATAGTCAACAATGCAGGAAAGACAAATAGGATGCTGCTGCTTACTCAGTGTAATTGAAGGTCACTCAACTGCGAAGGGAGCAATGTATGACTTAACGTGGTGAAGAGCTCGCTAAAAGAACCGATTGCTGCAAGTTTCAGACCATGAACTTCACACGCACAAGGCAAGCAACTAGATTGTTACAACCATGTATATTCAGTTTAAAGCAGTAAACAAAGAATGAAAGCTGTAGAGAGACAAGCCCTCAGCTCGTGAAACCGAACTTACTGTAATGGAAGTTATTAGCGGTTGGTCTAAACAGTTATTTGAGCACAGGCGGCATTATGTGGCAGTAAAATGACCTACAGCTTCCTTCTGTTTGGTTTCATGGTCCGTCATCGGTTGCTGACATTCTTGGAGATGGGATATTAGACCGAACGCAGCATCGATCTGATCATTGTACTCCGCGTGAGGATGCATGCTCCTCAGTTACCTCCTGCTATTTTCAAAGCCGTGGTATGGCACTTTTTGTCGGTGTTTCTGGCAACCGCATTGGACAATGGCAGCCTGGATGCTCGCGTGTTATGGTTAGCTCTATAGCAAGTTCAGCTATCCAGGGCTGGAATGGGTATAGGAGAAACTGGTCAATGGTTAATCTCAAAAGCGAAATAACAAAAAAGGAGAAAAAAAAAAAAAAAAGATGCAATTCCAGACTTTGTCACAACTCTCTGGGAAACCCATATTCATGCATCTTGAAGTCATGGAGGCATTTTTATTGTGCTGGGGTTTGTTGTCATACTACATTAACTGTACATTGTATTAACTCTGCCAGATTGCAAATTAGCTGTAAAATCGTACCGTACATGACAAACAGAAATTAGACAATATTATTTCAATTGATCTTGGTTGTTTTCTCAGTCACTCTCTGAAGTCAGTGAGTCCCAGTCTTGCGAATCTATCAGAAATGCTGTCTGTTCTTACACAATTTCTGCGTGCCTAGCAGTCTCATCTCCCAGTTTGGTTTCTCAAATCAAAGACTCGCTCTGTTGTGTAGGAAAACACCTTCATCTCCTTGTTTACCATGCACTGATGCTTGTTACAAGACGCAACCATTCTGGCGTTCTAGAGGTGGGTGGCTATGCTGTATTTTGTTGAGAAAAAAGCTTGATGCAGAACTAGCGTTGTGTAATAGAGTATTATTTTTAAACATACAACAGTGTGAGCTTTGGATCAAAAGATGAATACTAACTTGCAGTATACCAGCTAAGCTTTGTTAACTCCTATGTGGACCAAAAAACAGGATTTATATAAAGGCATGACATTGGCTTGTAACTCAAGAAAAATCCCTGTCACAGACGTGTGTAATTTCAGACCTTGTATGGAAGAACCCAAACTAAATAAAATTAAATATCTCCCAGTTTTATCCCAAGTTCCTTGGGTGGACAAAGGAAGGGGATTAGACTCCCAGGCTACCTCCAACTTGCAGACAAGGGCAGCTAAGCCAGCACACCTTTGTAAATGCAAGCTAAATGACCTAGGCCTTCTTTCGGGTATGCAGGCACCGCTCCGCCCAGCAAGACCTAAAGAATTATCACAGTACACTCACTTTTATGTCCCATCACGTTGCTTGCCCAGTGTTCTCTTGGAAACAAGTTTTGAACAACCACGGCGTTTGAGACCAGGCACAAGTATCCTCATAAGAGCCTTCTCCTAGAGTGTTCTGCTTGGTATTTCACGCAAATATGTAAACAGACTTAGAGTTCAGATTTCTTAGACTTTTACTCTCTTTTGGTTCCACATTGCTCTTCAGGTACTAAATAATGACAGGTATCGTTATAATCAGAGGGACAGTACTGCTCTTCTGTTGGGTGTAAATCTGGAGCAGATCCATTGATGTCGGAAGTTTTACCCTAGATTTGGTTTTGTGGACATGAGAACAGAATTTGGACCATACATCTTATTTTTCTTTTGATATAATCCAGCGCATCCGGAAACAAGAAAGCCATATCAAGCCCCAAATCGTAGAACTCAAGTTTTTAAAGATATCAGCTTTCTTTTATGATCTGGGTGGCCTCCACCATGTCTGGGAAAACATGAGCCCAGTGGCCCTGGTAATGCATCACCTGCTTTTTTTCCAGACTGCTGTAATCAATTTGTCTTTATCCACCACATTACCAAAAGATACTATTAAAATTCATATCTGTGTGTTCTCCCCAGAGGGTAAACCATCAGAGATCTCCAGGGTTCTGGGGGTTTTGTGGAGATGCAGAAGGCTTTAATTAGTTTAAAATAAGATCAAATTTCTTCCCTACAGTAATTTCAGATACTTCCATCAGATTGCTGTAGGGCTATTTTGCACTCTGAAAACTTGATCAATCCTCAACCCCACAAATTACAGCTTTTGTTTACATTTTCCTAGAACATCAAAGCAGAGGAGTGTTGCCCTTAACCAGTGTTCCCAGGCTTAAATAATGATATTTCAGGTTTTTGCTTAAAGACTTGTGATGATCTCTCCTGTAGACCCTGGAACGGTTAATTTGGGAAGCATAAGAATACATTTGGGCCTGAAGGATCTGAGTTGCACTTGGGATAATCTTTAAGATACTTGGTATTCTTTAAGAGCTGAATCCTGAGGTTATTCCTCAGGCAAAGCTGTTGAAACAAATGGAGTCCTGCCCAAGGAATGAATGTGTAAGAACCGAGTAAAAACTTTACATTTTGGCCTCAAGATCTCTTCTAAACTGTCAGGAGAGACACAGTATTGTTTAATCTCAGGGATTTGTTTCACTTTGTGACTAAAACCCTTGGCATTACAGTGAAGGAAGGAGACTCAGTTCTTCTTCCAGATGCCTCTCCCTGCAAAGCATAACCCCGGAGGAGATGAACACCCAAAAGAATATGTCTTTGGGCTACCATTCCCCTGCTTGTGTTTGAGGCATCTTCTTTCAAAGGAGCATCTCGGGAAAGCAAGCAGCATTCCAGAAATAAATAGAACTGCATAACTGATTGGAAAGGGGGAATACATGTTAGTAATGATCCCACAATGAGAACTGTCATGAAGAACCTACTGGACTCTTAGAGCAGAGCTGCCAATAAGTCTGCGTCTGTGTCTGGCTACCCATTTACTATGTTCTTCTTGTCCATCACGTCCCAGAGTGTCGTTCTAAGGAAATCCATGAGAACACTTGATTACTTTCTTTGTGAGAGGCAAATCTTAGATTTCAAACACTCTAAAATTTCTTAGAGGAAATGAGTCCATAGATGTGCTTTGGCTTCTCTAAGATTCCATTTTAATAACTCTCTATATCTCCTTTTTTATTACTTTTTGCAACATCATAGTTCTTGTATCCAGCAAATGTCTCTTCTTTGTGTATTGTTCCATCGCTTCCAGCGTGAACAAAAAATGCACTTTCTATAACGGGAGTTCCTACCCATAAACATGGATCACTCGAATCCCTTTTTGCTTCATTCATACTGTTTTCCACACTCCTGCTCTAGCTACTACTGGATTCTACATCTGTCCACTTACATTCTAAAGTTTTAAATGACAGCTAAACCTAGAGCAACTGTAGGCATTGTTCCAGGAGTAGCTAATGAAGCCTGAACACACTCTCTGTGGGTGTTGGTTATCCTCTATTTCCCCTCCTCCTTTTTGCTGCAAACAGTCCCACGTTTGACTTTCCTTACGACACAAAAAGAGGAGTGTTGTAGCAAGCCTGGAACAGCACGTGTTTTCAATGGCCAGTCAATCATTTGTACTGATTGGATAAAGGGCTACTGTCAAATTTAACGCATTACACCTGAATTCCGCCCAACTTCCCCTCTATTGGAGCAGTCATTTAGATCCCTCTTATTTACTTGTAGGAGCCTAACTATTTTTGAGCTTTTGCTTTTTCAAGTGTGGTTGAAACTGATGGATTGTTTCTTTAGAAGAACAGGCTGAACATGATTGCTGGTGGTGCAGCATCCGTTTGCAGAACGTACTAGGGGTTTCTTTTAAAAGTATACGATTCTGAGAACCTTGCCCTCCCCACAGAACAAAACAAACGATCAAATCGTGACATCAAAAGCAAATTGCCTTTCCAAATATTCCAGTGCTCTGCAGTCTTCCCCACGCTGTCTCTGTATTGAGACTCCCAAGTCCCTGCAAAACTAGTAGAGCCTTGCAGCTTGCCCTAAGTGTTAACGTAACAGGGGCACTGATGCAATATAAATGTCTTTCCAACAGCACCTAGCTCCATAACTAAGATGGCTTCAGCTGATCTTCTCTGCTGACTGCAGCAGCGGCAGAATCCCGCAAAAACAGATTGGTGGCCGCTTTTGGATCAAAACCAAGGCCATTTTCAAGTCTTTGTTCCTAGTTTCATCAGTTTTCCTCTTGATTCTACTTTTTCAGATCTATGCAGCCCTATACAACAAAACAAAATACAAAGTGTCCATATATTCAGCCTGCAGATGAGAATCTGAGAAGATCTGGAGTACTCTGCGTTCTGTCCAGCAAAGCACTTGATCTCCTGCTTAATTTTAAGCATGTGACAAACCCCACTGAAGGGAGCAGAATTACCTACTCAACTGGGTCCTGGCCAAAGTACTTAGCCCATGAACTATTGAATTCTCAGTGAAGATAAGCTGTCTTGGTTTGAGTGAGGTAGACCTTTGGAAATAGGAGAGTATTATATTCCATGCAGCTCTGTTATTCCATTATTTAGTTATGCCAATTCATGTATGAAAGTCCCATCTAAATTTCTTTATTTCACACAAAGTTCATGCATTTAGGAGAGTCTTCAATCTGTCAAACAGTAAGAATTCCAGATAAATATATTCTGTTTTAAAGGACATGAACACTTGAAAGAAACCAACATTCAAATACCTGACATCTAGATATTGGGGATTTACCTACAATTTACACTACAAGAGTCTTATTCAACTCAACGGAAGCTTCTGTACTGGTGTTACTGGGCAAATGTTACCTTACACGTTGTTAGAAATCAAAATAAAGTTACTACCTGTTCAGTTTGGATGTGGATGTAGCACCTGTTCTAACTACTCTCTTATAAAATAACAATCTATGGGGAACTGTGACTTACATGTTTCTGTTTAAAACACTTGTTACTAGACTCACAGAAGTTTAAACGTTTGGCTTTAAGGACAAAGAAGAAAGACGGTGACTTTCTATTTCTTAAACTCAGAGTTCAACTTGTCATCGAGATAGGTATCTTTATGGACTATACATAAACACTATATAGACATATATAGACTATATAAACACTAGAGACATACGATGTATGTTGCATATATTTTACTGGTTCTTGTTTGGAGCGGCTTGCTTTTGGCTATTCTGTACTGAAAGTGGACTAAAGTCAAGCGGTTAAACATACCCTGCAAACACCTGCTTCCCGCAATAAAACATTTGTCTTTTTCCTGAAATATGGAACCTCATCCTTTAATGGGTAGGATAAACAATACTCTGCCCGGATCTATGTTAAATTTCCAGTATCCATTTTAACCTATCAGGTAATATAGAATTTTATTCCACACATGAGCCAAAAATCTCCAAGGCATTAGTTGTTATACATACTCAATCACATAGAAATAGACCCTAGAACTGCTATTGGACTGCTGCGCGTCAAACTGCTGTATGGAAAAGCTATTCTGGATATATTAAGAGGGTTCTAATGTGTTAATGTGTGCTTTTTTCCTTCCATCAGGCCTGGTAGTTAGACCTGTGGTACTAAGGTAGCCAGACTTTCAAAGTGCAAGAAAAAAAAAATGCGTGAAAAATATTGTCGATAAATCCAAGTGTTCTCGTAAGTGGAATAAATGAAACAAGTTTCTGTGCTATGCTTGATATGCCTTTCTCAGCACCCCCCACCACAGCTGTAGTCCCTTCCATCTCCTGTCCCCTCCCTCAGTATCCTCTGTCACTCAGATGCGTGTGTGGTTAACCCAGCTCCCTCCGTGACCCCAACAATCAAATGGACAAGAGGCAATGTACGTTGTGTCCGATTCCAAGCTAGATGTATGTTTATTGCCTGACCAGCCTGAGTGTACTCAAGGGGGTGGTGACAGACAACAGAGGAGGAGGACTGCTGAGCTCCCATTGTAGCTTTTCTGCCGGTGGAGGCATCTTTACCTTTTCCTGTTAAGCTCAGACAGCAATTCAGTTTTTTACTTCTGCTGGAGTGATTTTGGGGTCTGAAGTGTCCCTAAGATTCTGAACTAAGTTAAAAACTGAGGACAGGGGTCTCATTGCTGAAGAACGTTGCTGTTACAGAAATGTGCATCCCTCTTTCTAACACGTGATGGCTTGGGCTCGGGTTTTGCCAGTTATTTTACGTACAGGTCTGGATTGTAGTGTGGTATTGAGGAATTTGGGAGATTCTGCTGTTTATATTTGAGGAGGAGGAGGAGCAGTACAGAGCTGGACAGGCTTTGTGAATTGCTAGCTTTTCCGCTCTTTCCCTCTTGCTAGGTCTTGCAGATTGACCGATCAGGCAAAGACTAAACTTTGAAAGACTCCTCAGGTGAGGACTGGGTGCTGAAGGTGCCACTGGACTCTGTAGTTCCCTCGACTTGGTCTGAAGGGGTGGGCCTGGCTCATTTTGGAGCATTCCTATTTGCTACTTTAGCTTTTAAGAAACCAGTCAGGACTGCCAGGTGATCCATCCTATGAAATACTACAGAAAAGCCTGGTAGGGCTGATATTAAAGGTTAACTTCCTTTGCCAGTGAACTGAGTAACACTATCCACAGCATGGCAACGCTATCCACAACATTATGCAGATGTGTATCTCAGATACGTAGGATAGACTAAATTTGTCCTACCTTAACACGCAACTAAGAGGATCTGATAACTAGGAAATGGTGATAGAGATTGACTTCAGATAACCAGCTTAGAAAGAAAAGCTGACTAGTAGGTGGCATTTTTCTTCATCAAAGTTCTTGCATCAAAGAAACTGTATTTGCTTTTCCTCACTGGCCAAGTGAATTGCCTAGCATCTGCCGGAAATAACCTATATGCAGGCAGAGGGACTTCAATCCACGCAGATCCTGGGCAAGATGATTTTCTGAGAAAGCTTTTCGGTGAAAGATTTCTTCAAAGCCAGCCCTGGAGCTAGTCCAGGAGGGCAGTCTGTTCAGGAAAGCAAACCCAAAGAAGAGAGAATTGAGAAGGATGTAACTAGTGCATCATCTCTTGCCCTTTGTGCCCATACACTTGAGTCAGTACTGAATCACTTCTGCTGTGAAGAAAAAAGAAAAAAAAAAAGAAAGAAAATAGTCATAAGGAAAGAAAGTAACTGCTTTGGCTTTGGGAAGCTCTGGAGATTTTAGTGCCATTTGTTGCTGAAAGCAGAGGCGGGAGCGGTGCTCTGAGGACAGGCTACAAAGTTTGGTCTAATAAATGTGAATGGATATACAGGGCTTGATTGTTCTTTCACACCAATGAAACTCCATGGACTGAAGTCAGGCACACTAATTACACAATATACTTCTGTAAACGATTTGTAACTCTGGAGTGGCTGAATTGTAATATAACCTAAGGCACAATGTGAATGCGCACCCCTGGTCCCTGAGACATGTGTTAATAGTAACACAGCTTGTCATCGTGTGTTTTTAAATTTTTAAATCTAAATAAAATATAAAATTGCATGTAATACGTACTTTAAATGGCAGATGTGTAATAAACATCTCTATTTATGACAGACTTGGGCAGCAAAACATAATGAGGTGTGGTTCTGGTACAAAATTTTGCTTCAGGTTCACTTTGTACTTTTAACCACCCCAGTTAATTACACAGCTAAGATCATGCCCTGGAGAGTTTTAATTTTCTCGTGATTATATAATGGACTCTTACTAATATCATTATTCAAAAAAATAAATAAAAGGCGAGGAATATTTTCAGACAGAACTCCAAGCACGAAGATTTGTTTAAACCTCTTTTTACTAATTCTGAGTCACAACCCAAAACATTTAAAGATGTCTTTGCCTTAGGTAGCCGCGCAGCTTTTCCTCAGTGTTTGCACTACTCTCGTCTCATATATACCATTTTTGAATGACTGCCATTCCCCCAGTTTCTGTAGGCAAGAAATGTCTTCATCTTCATAATGGCCCTGGAAGATAGGGAATGTTCACATCTGCCATTTCCTGATAGGGCACAGGCTTTTTTTTTTTCATTCTTGCTCGGCTCGGTGGGAGGTAGGCAGCCGAACACCTCCGCGGAGGTTGGCTGTACGTGGCTTGCCCAAGGTCAGGCAGGAACGAATGCCTGGCTTTGGGAGAGGAGGAATCTCCATTTCCCAAGCTCCCAGCTGGTGCTGTGAGCCCTGGGCCCTCCTTCGTACTCCATACACGCTCATTGGGAAAACAGACAAAAAGCGACCCAATTATCAAAGAAACGGAACGGTTTGGAAGCACGATGACTGCGTGCTGTGGGAAACAGGTGCTCATCCGACGGAGCACAGGCTTTGGTGGCAGACGGGACAATTTCTCGGGCCTGTGGTCTGCTCCCAGCAGCCGCCTTTCCCGGGTACCGCTCTGGAGCGTACACGGAACGGGCTGCGTGTCGGATGAGTTGTTCTGGCAGCCGCCGCAGCTCCCACCAGGCCCCAGCCCTTCCTGATGGCTGCTTGGCTGCTCTCCCATCGCACGAGGGTTACGCGTCTGGGATGTGACAGGCAGATGACCCCTGGGCAAAATGGCGGCTGGGAGCAGCTGCCATTGCCGGAAGAGTTCGTTCAGCCAGCAGCCAGCTCTCCTCCCTGTTCCCAAGCCGTCCCGGGGAAGGGAGGTAGCGAGGCACAGGCTGAACTGATTCTGCCGCTCTGGCCGGTGGCCCCGTGTGCTGGAGCAGCCCCGAAGCGGGGAGCGACTTGACCTGTGCAGGCGTGTGGCCTGGGTGCCGCCATGTTGTTGCTCCCCCTCCGGGGAGAGGCCTCCCGCCCTGCCGCCGCTGCGGTCCGCGGTGCAGGTGCCCGGCTGCCGACCGGAGGGATCTCTCGATCCGATCCGTGCGAAGTTGTCAGGAGGTGAGAAGGACTGCCCGCAGTAACTAGTGTACGCTGTGCGGCTAGAAGGAGGTGGGTGTAAGACGCGTAGCAGACCCAAATCCTCAGCTGCTGGAAGCTGTCGTCGCTTTGCTGGCCAGCCTGTGTCTTTCTGCTCAGTACTAGGCCCTTTTCCTTCCCCCAGGGTTGGTTTTGTGGACAAATTTGTTTTGTTCTAGCCATATTAGGGTGGTTGTAAGGCTTCAGCAGGCAACAAAAGATCTTAAGGATCTTAGTTTTAATGCGCATTCACAAAATAGCCATTCCTTTGAACGAGAATGCTGATTTTAACACCTTTTGGAATAGGGACTCAGAATTTACTGTCATGTAAATAATTGACTACATACTTTGTGAAAGTAAGTATAGTGGAAAATTATATTTAGCCACTAATTTCTAAACTGAAAGAGCAATATACTTCTCTGGTGTAATATATTTTCCAGTCATGTGCTGAAGAGAAGCATTTTTTTCAGCTGAGCTCACTTAAAAGTTCAAAAGATAAATATATCACAATGACAAATTGCAAAATGCTATTCATACATTTAGGTAAAAATCGTTCCCTCATTTGTTTGTATTTCACATAAACTGTATTACTGTTATTTCCAAAGAAAATAGAGTACAAAATAATTCTGATTAAAAATACAAGTATTGTTAATGGACCACAGCAGAAATTTATCTTAGCTTGTGGGGAAAAAAATTCTAGAAACTAAGCATACTCTCTTTGGGTGAAATTCATTCCGGCACAAAATGATATCCACACAGCCCCCTGAACTGCCTAATCCCCGCATCAGGGCCCTACAGGGTGGGACATGAGTGGAATAGTTAGTGCAGCAGCTTTTGCATCTGTTCTGTTCTGGGTGGTTGAGAACTCCACGGGAGAAAGCAGCCTGAATTTACGTCACCGTCGTAAGAAGAACTGTCTTAGGACTTGTCCGCAAGGAGAAGTTAAAAGACATTTGGGAGCAAGCTGGCCGTGTGCCTGTGACTCCGCAACGGTGACGGCGCTCAGCCTGCTGTGAGCGTGAACTGGTTTATCGGATGGGCTGTGAGCTAAGTCACGCTTGCTGTACACAAAATCAGTCCATGTAGGGAATGAACGTACAGCCGATCGACGCTGCCCGTTTGCCACTGAAATGCATCCTCCATGCATGGAGCCGCAGGCAAGAGTCAAAGGTGTGCACTGGGACAGGGCTACTCCCTGCGTTTTGTCCTGGGAGCAGAGAGCCTTTTCTCCGTTAAATCCTCTATCCATGTGTTATGATGCTGCGAGTAAAGTTTTTTGTTTGTTTTGGTTAAAGCTTATGATTTGTCAAACGAAGCATCAAATCCTTCTTTTCCCCTAGATCGCTAACCTACCTGACACGCGTACGTTCCCTGTCGGGTCTTTAGCAGGTAATGAGCCTTTGGTGTAGCGAGTAAGGACTTTCAGCTGGTGCCTTGGCTTCACCTTCACGTAGCTTACCATTGACTAACATGTTCTGTGACTCGGGTTGAAGGATCTGCCTTTAAAATGTAAGTAAAAATGAGGAAATGTGACAACAGTAAACCCAATCTTTTAAATTATATAGCAATGAAAGGTGAATGAGTCATTTTATTGGTAGAATATATATAATAGAGGAACATGTTGGGATCAGAAGTAGTATTTACCACACGTACAATGTAATGCACTGGAGGTCTATAATTTCACTGCTCGCTCTTCTTATCACTTTTATGTTATCAGTTCAGAAATCACTTATGGAATTAATATACCCAGATTTCTCTTTCCAAACAATTATATGCACCCTGCCTCGCTTCCAACACATATGCATGTTCTCTCTTTCTCACACGCACACAAAGGATTCTATAACAACAGGACCATTATAGAGAATGATCTAAAACATGTGGACTGCAGCCAATATTTAGATATGGTATAGTAAATTCTGGAAGGTATAAAAAGGAAATAACTGAACTCATTGCAGAGAAAAATGAGCCAGTCTTAAGTTCGTTTAATCACAGAGTTTCATATAAAAACATATGCAAGATACTGAGCCTAATATTGAAGGGGAAAGGGGCTAAAGCAGAAGAGAAATCCAGTTCCACTGGGACTCGGGAAGGGAGTTTTTTTAGCATTTTTAGACGAACACTTCAGGCGATTAATGCAAACCATTTAAGCAAAGATATTAACGCGTCTACCAAGAGCCAGGCTGCTTGTGTGACAACAGTGACCCGAGATGGTTGTCATGCATCCCCACAGCTCAACCTGAGCTAGAGGGGTAGCCCGTACATCGCTCCTTGCTGCCCCACCTGCTTTGCCGGCAGCTCAGTTACTCTGCCCGCTCCCTCACTTTGTCCAAAGGGACCCCTGGGAGAGAGAAACAGCCACCGCAGCAGTATCGGAGATGAAGGAAGAGTGAGCCAGTTCCTTTCCCCCTTCTCAAAACACCCAGCTGGATCCAAGTTTCCGCCCAATCAGTTTTTGCTCAACATCCCAGCACCCGGAGCGGAGCCCTACGGCTCGCCTCCGGAGCTGGGAGGCTGCGTACAGCAACTCCGCTGCCTCTGCCCCTTTGCCATTTCCCGGGGCAGGTATGTTGAGCCTCTGTAGATATCGACAGGCATATGCAGTTGCCCACCTTTCTGCACGTAGCTGTGTTCTGTATTTGCATAAAATGCCGTGCATGAATTGAAACCTGCTCGTCAGTAATCGAGGGCTTCGGTGAGCTCGTTTTTCACTGAGGTTTTTGCTGAGCCTGGGCTTCAACATTTTCACACTTGCAAACTGCGCTGAAAAAAAAACCCTGACTGCCGGCATCTGTCTGATAAATAGTTGTTCGAAAGTATAACAAATGCAAAACAACACTTCCTTGTTTTAGGGTTGGACAGGGATGTGGGAGAAGGATAGAGAGGGGCTTTTTAGAAGTATTAGTCTTCTTAGTCAAAAGGGGGTGACACCCCCACTTCACCAGCCTGTTTCATAACTGCTTCCTAAAGCACGTGGGAACAAGTGGGACCGATTCTGCCAACTCTGCTCATTCGAAACAGACCTTTACTCCATCAGAAATCAGCTTGAGTCTTCACAGTGCTGCTCTGCATAAATAAGGCTTTAGGCGTCAGCATCAAAAAAGCAAAGCTGCTGGTGAACAAGAATCTCCAGCCATCAGCTAAAGAACTAGACCTGCATTAAGAAATTAAAACCCAAACCAAATTAACAAAGTTAATTTGTTAAAAGTGAAAGGGCAAATTTTGGTTTGAATTAAGTGAAAGTGAATTTGTTTTGAATTAATGGAAGTAGGAATCAACGAAAAGACACCACCAGGCTACTGGCTCTTCCTCCACACATCTTCAAGTCCAGAGCTAGTGAGAAGTAATGAGCAGAGGCACCCCTACGGAGGTGACAGGAACACTAGTCTGCTGGGACGAAGTCTACTGAGTATTTCATACAGAAATACAAAAAGCACCTTCTGGACTGAAAGGACTGTAAGAAAAAACCTCATTACGAAGGGTGACAGCCTAGGTGCGTAGCTGTTGAGGTGCAGCGG
The DNA here is from genome assembly GCA_026212715.1 of Elanus axillaris. Lineage (NCBI taxonomy): Eukaryota > Metazoa > Chordata > Aves > Accipitriformes > Accipitridae > Elanus > Elanus axillaris. The sequence goes on from JANZLQ010000065.1 coordinate 918,804, forward strand.
AAGCGTGTTTTGGCCCATAAGGTGGCTATGTTGCATTTCTAGGCTGCTTCTAGGGTGGAGAATTGTGACCAAAATAATCCCACGTGGGCTGATTCCACTGCAGCTGCACCAGGGTTAGCAACAATGGGAGCCTTAGTATAGACAGCGTTCGGCTCCAGCAGCCGTTTTCAGCACTGTATCAGTTAACCCTGCTCTGAGGAGGGTTAATTGACACAGTGCTGCAAATGGCTCACGAGATGAAAACTCATATATTATGACTCCAAACATCCCTAACAATTGTGCAGCTGCATTCATATTAGCAATGGTGGGAATTTGGAGGAGGGAAGAAAATTCCCCAGTGCAGACAAGGCCTGAGAGCGAGCCTCACTGTTCTTTTCTGGGTCTTGTTTGTCAGTCGCAGTCATGCTTCCCTAAAGCATTCTCCCAGCCATCTGCAGATTGCCGATTCTGAAGCAGCAGCCGCTGTCGGTTCCCCCAGTTGGATGACAAGAAGTGAGGGGAAGAGCGGCGATTCCCCCTGGCCCATCTGGTAGGTGCACTCAAGGGTCCTGTGCCTGCTCTTCTCGCTCTTGTACCCCCAGAGACCAGAGGGACTCCGTTCGAAAAGGACCAGGGAAAACAAAAGTGCTTTTCCCACAGACACAGACAACACTTGCAAAATATTCTTCTCCTGGGAGAACGGGTTTTCTAGAAACAGAATATCAGGATTCCCGGCTCCTTGAGTACCCGTTGTAGCCCTTGACCACGTAAAGATCTTTGGCTGCTCTGGTTGGCCACAGGAGAGAAATACCCACCCAGCATGGGACCCTTCTGGGCAGGGCAGCCTCTAGCACTGAGTGGAGGCCGAGACTGTGCCTCTAAGGCGCTCTCTGAGGCAGCGCAGAGCTGTCGGCTCCTGGAAGAACGGGGAAAACGGCAGAAAAATTCTTCTGAATTTCACCATCTGCTCTCCCATCCCTGGCCGAAACCTCTTTCAAAGTCAAACCGTTGCTGCTCCCCCCCGAGCCAGGGCCTTAATCTTGCCTTATCACTATCCCTTCCGAGTAGCTCGTAGTCCGTGAGAACGAGGGTGGAGAAAACAGGACCCCCCCTGAGCAGAACGGAGGGTGCCCTGACTCTGTGCGCTCTTAGGTACACGGCGAGCAGGTGCTGTAAGCTCAGTGACACGCTTCCAATCGCACAGACTGCGCTGCAGACCTTTGGGGAAATAGCAGCT
>JANZLQ010000065.1:925785-938669 GCA_026212715.1 Elanus axillaris
CCCCCCCCCCCCCCCCCCCCCCCCCCCCCCCCCCCCCCCCCCCCCCCCCCCCCCCCCCAAATAAATACAGATACAGCAAAGCGAGCTCCGCGTCCAGACGCGGAGTTTCTCTCCCCTCTGAGGCGCCGGGTCTCGGCTTTTGTTCCCGGCCGGAGGCGGCCTGCGGAGCGGGACCCGGGCGGGAGGGCGAGAGCTGCGGGGCTGGTTCAGCTTAACAAACTGCCTTTAATTAGTTTGACCACATCCTGTAATCCGAATGAAATGTATAATATTTAAGGCTAGAGGAGTTTTATAGTATTGGTGATTCACTGAATAAATATTTGGAATCCGAGCTCTTAGTAATTCGTACCCGTTTTGAAGGACTGGGTATTTACTGTCAGGCAGAGGAGCTAGTTGAGAAAATAGCTGAAATGATCAGTGTTACGGTCGAGTCATTTTAGAGTTGGGTTTTTTGTTTCGGGTGTTTTCTTTCGTCGAGGTTTTTTGCCTTGCCAGTGCTCGATTTGGAGAGACTTTCACGTTTGCGCTTTAATACAAATCAGTTGCGTGGAGAATAGGTGTGAATATAATGCCGACTGCAGAACAACAGGAAAAAATCCCTCCCAAATATTTGTGCCCTTGAGAGAGAAAATAGTCTAAGCTGACTTTACAGTTTTCGAGTAGTTTACTATTGCCCCCCCCCCCCCCAAAGTTTGTGCTAGAAACTGCATGTGAGAAATTGTATCTTGCTGTAATGAAACGCAATTGAAATTAACTGGGTAACTATTATTTTTTGAATAATCATGCTTACGTGAGGGAAATCAGAGCCATCTTCTTTTAAGAGTGTGTTTTCTGCTATAGCTTACGTGCTAGACCGTGCAAACTTTTCCCAGTTTTCTATGCCGTTACAAGGGAAGTTAAACTCTTACTGTGCAAAATATGTTTTTTCTTTACCTCGAGTTGTTTGATTTTTTCATGTTGCATTTAAAGTACTGTGTTATTTATTTATACTGTTAATTCATTATGTTTTAAGTAACTTCTCAGTTATAGTTTATCCTTCAGATCTGGGTTAGTTGTAGCCTCTTGCCACAATAGCGTGTTTTCCTGTATTTAGGAACCAACTGGTGAACCATCTCCTAAAAGACCAAGAGGAAGACCCAAAGGAAGCAAAAACAAGAGTCCCTCTAAAGCAGCTCAGAAGGTGAGAGATTATTAGAGAGAGTTCCTAATGCTGTTTCTTCATCAACTGGGAGCAAAAAATCCAGTCATTTAGGCTGTGAAGTGGGGGCTTGGAACCCTTTTAATAATGGCAGCTCCAGAAAGCGTGTATTTTGCCTGTTTCAGATTAGAATTAACGTGCTGCATGAAGACCCTAGGTACAGAACCTGTAAGGGCAGCTTGCTTTTTGAATAGTGTACAGATGAGCGGAAGAACATAATCACGTACTTGATCTATTTACTGAGGCCTCCTGTAACTAGTAGGGGAATCGATATTAAGGATGTTGTTTTCTCGATGAAGGTTTTTGAAGGAGGAAGATTAAATTCTTGCCCACTTACAGTCGCTACTACTGCAGACCCAATCTGTGTATTAAAGCTAAGGGCTTTGTCAAACATAGGTTAATTAGAAGTAAATCCAATTATGTGTTGATGGAAATGAGTGCATATATTGAAATGTACAGCTTTAAGATGTGATGGTGAAGTAAACTGTGAGTTACAGTAAAAGCCTGCTCTATCTTGTTTAGCGATCAGTTCCAGACTTTCACTTGAAGGGCTGTGAGTCTTCTGAACCACCACTGCTGCTTGGTGGTGGGGAAACTTTTGTCCTGGTGGTTCTGAGTGCCTGGAGCTGGAGGAGCAGCTCCCCGAAGTCCCTGCGTTTAGTGCGTGGGCTCCACATCACAAGTACAGCGTGCAAACGTGACACTTCATTTCACGTGAATTGGGGAAAGCTCAGCGTTAGAAAACTGGGCTGTGGAGGCAAATACTGCCTTTCTGCAGGAATTATTGCAGTGAAGGCAAATAGTTGTGTCTAGGCTTGGAAACAAACACGGGAGTTTTGTTTATGTTGATGGTTACACAGCAGTTAGCACTGATTTACAGGTACTAAAGTGGAAACAAAAGCTTACGAAATCTGGTAGTGAACTGTAGTGCTGAAGTGTATCAGTGTCTTTTAGGTAGATCTCTGACAAAATGTGTGTGGAAGGTTTTTGTGGCTTCATCTAATTATGGTTCATTTTTCAATATGCCTATGGTACTGACCATATTAAGTTTGATAGTTTTCAGTGTTATGAATTACTATAGCAACTACTGATAAATATTAAATTATTAGGGGTGACTATGGTTTCGTGTCTGTTTTGTTGTAAGTGTTTTCAACATTTGTTTGAGGGACGTTTTACAGCTCTCTAAATTTAAAATTGTTCTTTACACTCTTGAGCTGGAAAAAAGCAGTATATTCCGTCAAGAAGCTCATGAATTAGTAAAAAGTGCTTTACAGGTTAAGTATTAAAAATATACCAAAGCTGCTCTGCAACGTAGTAAGCTTAAAATGTTGATTTTTTTTTTCTTTATATAGTAAAAATGTGCCTCAGATTCACTTTAAAATAGTTTAAATTTCCCTCTTCAAAAGAGAGAGAGCAGTTTTTTATTAGCCTAGCAAATCCAAATGTGAGCTTTAGTATTTTAAATATTACTCTTAGGAGTGTTGGCTTTCCTAGGAGAAATATTTGTAATAAGATTAAATTTTAAGTAAAGTGCAGAAATGTGTTTAAAAAAGATATTTCTAAAAGAAATATTAACATTATTTCATTTATATGAGTGATTTGGAAATCAGTATAAATGGCAAATAACTTAAAAACATTCATGTATATGTAGGCATATCAAATCAAGGGCTTTCCAGATGATTCTGGTACATGCGGTGGGTTTTTTTTTAATCTCATTTACGAACTGAGCAATTTCATTATAACGTTTTGATTTTCAGAATGCATCAAGTTACTGCTCTAATTAAAGCAGACCATTTTGGGTGTTGATAATGTGGAAAACTGACCAAAGACCACATGTCTTTTTTATCGTAAAAAAAAAAAAAAAAAAAAGTTGAGGGGTATGTAATTCTAAGTCTTATTTGTTTCTAGGCTTATAGATGAAGTATATAAATATTTGATATATCCTCTAAAACGTAAAACACCTATAAAGCCTTGGTGGAAGAAAGTCACTGAGATCCCATTTCAAATAAATATTTTAGCTCTTTTTCCAAATTGATAATTAACCCTGTCTGAAATGGTTCAGCTTCTCAGCAGGCATCTCAAAGTATCTTTTTATGTAATATTAATTCCGATAGTTTTCCTAACAGTGATATGAATGGAAATGTTTTGGCACTGTAAGAAAGCTTCGTTTGGTGGTGAGGGTATCGCCTCTTAAAAGAGTGAGCTATATGTTTGATTTTGCGGTAAACATATTTGCACATACGTACGCATGCATATATTTATTTAAGGTTTTCTAGAGCCTGTCTCGAGTCTCAGAAGGAGAGCTGGCTAACTTAGCCTAAGCCCCGCTACATGTGAACCAGCGTACTATCCCATGCTACTGGAAATTGCTGGAATTTCTAAAGACTAGTGTGTGGCCTCTGTGTTCGGAAGGGAGCTCACCGAGATGTACGAGGGTGTTCACAACGTGTGCAAGGTAAACGCTGGCCAGGAGAACCCACCGGGCAGCCGTGAGAAGGCACTCATGATTAATTGATTGGGTGTTCTCTTGCAAACCGTTACACATCACAATTAAAAATGTATTGCACAAACTGGCAGCGAGTTAAAAATACTGGAAAAAAACCTTAAACCAGTTAAAAAAACCTGGGACCTTGTTTTGTTCTACTTCAAAAAGGAAATACCCCTAAATCAGCTGAGGGACAGTTTACTACCCTGGAATCATGGCTGTGCTGTGTATTTAAAATTTCCTGATGCCTGGGATTTTTTTGTTATTTTTTTATTTATTTTTTTTTTTAGCTTTCAGAGCTTGTGTTTGGTCTTAGTAAACTGGCCTTGGGGCATCTGAAAACAAACTGTGGTTGTTAGGAAATTAGCAATGTGAAACTTGACAATGCATACAGAATGTTGCAAGACCAATTGGACAGCTAATAATGTGGCAATTACTCTGATTTTAGGTAATACGCATTTTTTAAAAAGCCTTGCATGTCACACATGCCTAACTTGTTATTAACTGGACGCGAAAGGTAAACTGCATTTTATAGGAAACCAAACCATTTCTCCATTGTTTAATTTTCACGAACAGAAGGAACACAACATGTTAGCAGATGAGAAGAGATAGACACAAAAAGACACTTAATCTCTTGTACTTGAGTTCCCACAATGAGGCTGCTATTGAAGCCTGCATCTTTAAACAAGTTATTCTGTTATTCAATTAAAGTATTTGTAAAAAACTAGCACAAAAAGTGAAGATTTTTTTTTTTTTTCCCCTAAAGAGCAACTAGTTTTGTGGGAAGACCCTTGTAGGGATGTTCCTTTTTAGTTTCCCGGGTGTTCTGTGGTTGAGTTTTATTTGTTAGGCTGAGCTGTGTTCCCGGCCCGTCGCATTTCCCTTAAGCATTCAAGGGCTTTTCTTTGTTTAGCTCCTGTAGTTGGGCTTGACAAAAATACTGTATAGGCATAAATACTCTCCTGTTTGGAGGGAGGAAACACGATTGTGAGGTTAAAAAAAGAAGGAGTAGTAGCTACTATGTGTTCGCTTCGAAAGAAAATATCAAGGGGTACCCCAGGAGTATCCAGAAGTAAAGGCTCTGGAGTGAAATGCACCTTCAGTTTAAGTATTTTGAGTTTTCTGGTAGTTACTGATGCAGTGAAATTCACTGCAAATACCTCCAGATCTTGAAATATTATCCTCTGAAGACCAGAACTTGCGGTACTGTGTGTGACTGCTCTTACTACTGTGTCTACATTACATGGCCAGAGTTTGGTATGTAGAAAGGCATGTCCCTGAGTTAAGCAGTCCAAAGGTAAAAAAAAAAAAAACGCGCATGTGACCAGGACTCTGCCCTAAATTGGTTCATGAAAATCTATTTGGCTTCTCCATGCTTCATTCATTCTCACCAACACCAGTCATTACAGGCTTAAAGGGAAAACCGGATCAGATTTATCAAGTGATCGTAGCGTGGTTATTCTACCTGGAAAATAAAAGACCTCAAAATCAGGCATTTTGAGCAAGGCGGGAGAAGCAGGAGAAGACTGACGCCTCTTTAGAATTAAAATGGGTAAACCAGGACATGGGAAGTGTGATATTTTTGTATCTAGCCAATGCCTAAGTTCCTTTTAAGAGCGTGGGTTTTTTTTTAAAGAAAATAACTTTTTGTTAGGAGAGGGACACATTCCTGGGCAAGGTCTTTTGACAGCGGCGATCTTCCTCCCCAGAACTCTCGGTTATTTCACCTGATTTACAGCTCTGACATGTTTGTAACTGAGGTCTCCAGGAGATCGTTTTGCAAAGTGGATAGAGTTCTCCAAATTTGGATTCTGTTGCATTTGAGATCTTCCTTGACAATAGATAGATGCCCAAAGAGCACTTTACAGCCGTTCAATTATTTATACTTGTCTTGTCTTGTTAATTGCTTTCAGTAGTACAGCCTGGGTTTCTGTCTGGGCACGGCAGGTCTGGGCGAGGAGGAGGAGGAGGAGGAGGAGGAGGAGGCAGAGCTGATGGGCAGTCAGTCCCTGGGCTGCTGACAGCAGCTCTTTGGAAGCAGGTTTGGATGGAGGGCTTAAGTGAATTGCAAATCTGCCTGGGGACTGTTCCCTGCCTCCCAGGCAGCAATGACCGGAATGCCCATCTTTCTCACCGGAGGCAGAAGAACCCCCATGCACTTAAAAGCGAGTAGATCTAGTTCTGTTCCTAAAAATGGGACGTAGCGAAAATGACGAGTTCGTATTATTGGTTATGAGAGATTCCGTAGTTTTTCATGAAACACCATACATTTGTGTTTGATAACATACCTGGCCCTCCTTTAAGTTTGGTGGCTTCGTGTCTTAGCTGTGTAGAGCAAGATCACGCCTCGTAGCGTAGCACCAAATGGTACGAAAACCCCGGCCCAACACATCTCGGTTTGAAAAAGCGCTTTAGAGGGGGGACAGGAGCGGCTGCCTTCGTGACTAAGCAGGTGCCAGCCGCTGCGCGTCGGGTGCCGGGGAACACGTGCATCTCGCTGCCCGGATGAGAATCCGCCTTCCCTCTGGGTGGCTTGGGGCTCTCTGGATTTGTTCCGAGCTTGAGAGGCAACACTTCAATTAAAGCAAAGAGCCAACAGACTGGCATGTTTCTGATGATGCAAATACCTGTTTCAGAGGAAAGGCAATGCTTAGGCACTTACGTGTTCCTTTTCTTACGAATTACTTGAAAATTATATTGGAGAAATATTGAATTATTTGTCTGATACGCAAAAAAACCTTTCTTCAAGCGCTTAGATTAAAAGACAGTCTGGTGCTGTTGGAGAAAATACAGGCTGTGTTTGCAAAATGCAAAGTAAAAAAAAGTCCTGAGGGGAAGAGGGGGAATATTTCCCTAAACTTCATGTCTTTATCGCCACCACTGGCCTGCCACTGCTCCTTTTGGGTGTTCCAGAAGCGTTTCGTCTTTCTCTTCCTTTGGAATGGAGATAAACCCGTCCACTTTGGAGGTTCTTGTCGTTCATTTTCTGCAGTTTAGTCTGTGGAAACCTTCCTATTTACTTACAGAATTGCTCTGTACCGAAACATCGTCTCTGGCATGCCCTGCTGTTTGCTCAGCTCACCTCTGGGGAAGATTTGGCTTTGATAAGAACTATGGAAATGTTTTTCTTCTAACCTGAGGTGGAAATGGTATACAGCAGGAGTATAGAGCCTTTCAATCCGAAGGGTCCCCGCGTGCTTGACAAACTGATACCCGCACGAGCCAGCGGGACCGCTGGCCGCTGCTGGCATGGCCCTTCCGCGGGGTAAAGCATCGCGCTGTTCGTGGCAAGCGGCCGCGCTGCCTGACGGTTTAGGGCAGGAAGCAAAGATTAGTTGTCCGAAGAAATCTCTCCTGTTCTCTTTCCCATCAAACTAGGTTATACGCTGTAGTTAAACTTAGCGTTTGTGTCAGGTTTGTAGGAACTTTTAATTGTGAGACCAAAGGAGTTTTCGTTCCCCCAAAGGTAATTTTTTCTTCATAGAGTTTTGGAAAAGGGCCTTTCCTTCAGATGCAGTAAAATACAGAAGAAAATAGATGGCGTTTGGGCTTTCATAACATGTCAGGTGTTGATTTGCTAAGAACAGTTTTAAGCACTATTTTCTTTTGAGATTTATGCCCAGTGTTTCGTGAAATAAACATAAATGCAGGGGGCTACAGCTTGTCAAAACTAAATCACATCTTGGTTTGCATCCTTCAGGTCATAAGGTATAAAGAAATGAACACTTCGAAAGGAAACAAAACTCTGAAATAGACAGCTACAGTGTATAGTAAATGGACGTTAACAAGTATTCTCATAAGAGGGTTTCACCTTACATGTAACACTGGTATAAACGATTAAAGAGCAAGTTTCCTCTTTTAACAAGTCTGAGTGATAATTTTGCCCTTTAGGAGTGTGAATTTTATTTTTCACAGTTTTCTTCTTGGCAAGATATTTATTTCAAAGTAATTGCATTTAACTCGCAGGGCTTTTTTTTTTTTTTTTAGAGATTCCTCCGCTACTTCCTCAGCTCAAGTTCTCTTTTAGAGGGATCCGCTTTACACAGCATTAGGTTACAGTATATGTTACAGAGATTGACCAGCAAGTGATTTATTTAATGACACAGTTGATTTCTAAGGGCAAATCGAATACACATACAGTTAACTAGAAAAAAAGCGATGCACGGAAATGTGGAATCGCATCTACAGAATGTGTACTAGAAGTCTTCGTTCTCAGGGACTTTGTATGTGGCAAGTCCTGCCCTCACTAGAGCAGGCGGCAAAATCCTCGTCACCCGCGGTGGGACAGGATTATTCACTTGATGAGGTGTGTGGACGGGCAGAGCCTATCTAGAGAAAATAACCTGCAGTTTTCATTTTAAAGCCTGTAAGTATTTTAGTGTAGCGCCTCAGTAGTAGTATTTACAGTGTCACGCAGTGAATTCATGGAAGAGTCTGTAAGAGAGCCTGTATTTCCTTTACGTTGAGCTCCAGGACCGACTGCTGGGCTTACATAAATAAAGCTGTCGCTTCTAGGGCACCTTCCGTGGTGTTGCCTTAACCCCGAAAAGGGAAGGTGTGGTTTGGACCAGCCAAAAGTTTGCTCACAGCTTAAGGATGTGCTCGTACCTGGAAACCTTCACGTGAGGTAGAGAGGACTGTCTCCCAGCGTGAACGCACGCACGCGTTCCTGGTGGTAGTCTGTCCAAATCCATTTCACGCATGAACATCGTGAGGCTGAAAGAAGGAATTTGGCTGCTCTAAGCCCGCTTTGTTCAGGCTTGAAGCGGGCGGTATTTTTCCTTCGTCAGGTAATTTCTGACAGCCTGTCAAAGACCAGGTTGGACGGCGTTGGGGTTTGGGGGGTCCCAAAACCGCCCCGTGGCCGGCGAGGGCCGGGCTCCCCGGGCCGTGCTGTGGGCACTGGGCTGCTGCGGGCCTTGCCGGGCACGCTCCTCTCTGCCTGTGGGCATGGGGGGGATCTCGGGGCTGGGGTGAGGCATCCCCGGGCCGCAGGGGCTAGGAAATGTCGGAAAAAACAACATAATCAGGCTGCGCCGAAACCCCCAGGGAGCGGGAGGGGGGCTTGGTGCCACCGGGAGATGCAGGGATGGGTGATGTTACCGTAAAGGAGCTCCTCGTTACCGAGGCAGTTGAGCAATGCCGAGGTATAAAATGCGTTGCTTTTCCTTTCCCTTTACAGAAAGCAGAAGCCACTGGTGAAAAGCGACCCAGAGGCCGGCCCAGAAAATGGGTAGGTATTTCACTTCCAGTCATTTGATTTATTTGCTGTGTTATAAAGCCTGTTATAAAGCCCATTCTTCAGGAGAAGAATGACTTCTGCTTCATTTGTGAAAAAGAACATCCATCTTCCGCGTCTGTTTGTTCTGGTGGATGGACTAAAGGGTTAAGATAGCAGAGGAGTTAAGCACAGCTTCCTACCTTTAGACTCTGGTAGTTTGCTCAAGATACTTTACTATTAAATGTTTGCTGGGAGTGAATATTTATGTGTCTCTTATCAGCACAAAAAGAGGCACAACTCTTCCTTCAAAAGAGAGTAACAATGAGATAACTTGTTCGGTAATTGAGTAACAAAGGTTAAAGGGGAACTATCAGACATCAGAAGGTGATTAAGAGAGGTGATAACATTCAGATGTAGTGTGCACAAGATAAAAGTTTAAAAACCGAAACTTTGTCCTACCTTGCCTGGAAACACAGCATATTTTCCTTAAATCCAGCGGGAAAGAACAAAAACTAACAGCGGGATATTTGCATTTAGAATTAAGTTTTTCCATTCTGGGCCATTCATGCCTCATACCATTGTAACGACTGGTAATATGTTTCATTAAGTTCCCTCTTTCCCTGGCCATTTAGCCTGTAGACGTGGCTATCGGACACATGTGGTTTGACTCTTCCGCCATGGAAAGATTTCAGTCTCGGATACTTGAAATTCTGTGTTCTCCCTGATGTTTACAGCTGATGAGTCTGCCTGGTGCACCTCTCCTCTGCATGTCTTTCACTTACGCGTACACTTTCAAAAGGAAAGTGTTGGGGACGTCACTTGGAAAACATGATGGGATATTAGAAGATACGAAGGTGTGGCCATGTGCTCCATCCCACGTTAACATTTCTGATTGCCCTTTTCCAGTTCCCTTCCCCTTCTTCTGGTCACCAGTTCTCTTCAGACGACTTTACCAAATCCATCCCTCCCCATCTCAATTCTGCTCCCTTATTTGACTCTGTCTCCTCTTTCCTTTCTGCATCCAGTCGTTCTTCCCTCCTTTTGTTCACTTCTTTTGCATAGATGTGACCACAGCTGTGAAAGTATACACTTCCAAAAGCTCCAACAGCACCAGAAGGTGCTTAAAACTGCAGCTGAGGTTCTCCAGAGTATCAGCAGCTAAACACAGGAGAGATGGCTTTACCAGTCACTGTAAGAAATAGTTCTGTAGCGTTGTCCAGTGATAAAGCACCCCAGGATATTGCTGCGGAGAAAGCAGACTGTTACGCACTACGTGCATTGCTTACGCCTCTACTTTTTAAGGCAGGCAGATTTCGGGTGCAAGCAGCGGCTCTGTGGCATTAGGAAATAAAGGTAGTGTATTCAAACCTACCCGTGCCGGGGATCTTCGCAAAGGCAGCTTGCAGAAAGCAAACGCCAAGAGCAGTAAAACACGGAGCGGTTACTGTCGGCTCCCTCCCGCCCAGCTCAGAGCTTGCACGTGTGGATGCGTGCCTGATCCTCACCTTTTGGGTGCAATCCCAGGGGAAGCAGCAGAAATAGCTGGTTTATGAGGGTCACTGAACTGGGAATGTGTGGTGGTGGGGGGGGGAGGTGGAAGAGCTCTGCGAAGAGGGGAAATGCAGCACTCTGAAATGTTAAAAGATTTTCTCTCCCAAGCACTCATGGTCAGAAATTAAGGTGAGTTTTCAGTGAAAAGGGCTAAATGGAACGCTTGTGGCGTCTTTTAGGCTAGAACGTTTTGTATCTTTATGGGGAAGAAAGAACGGGCAGCGTCAGTGGAGCATGAAGTTTAGTGTGGGCTGTTTGGTGAAGAATCTGATTTGCAGAAATGGGTATTATTGGTTACCTAGTAGGCGTATGCATTGCTCAGTTGTGAGACTGATAGAACAGCTTAACTCGTTTTTTGGAAATAAGGCATGTTTTCAAACTCGGTATTTCTTTGCTGTTGTGCCTGTTGAAAGCATAGTCTTTTTATTTGCTTATTCCAACGATACGATTGCTTCTTGTGATTTTCAGAGATAACGCTCCTATCTGCAGCTCCCCTTGAGATAATTCCATAGACTGTGAGAATTATATGTGCCTTTTCCCCCCCCTCTCTTTCTTCTCTCTTTCCAGTTTAAATTAGGTTCATGGGTTCCTCCTTTGTGCACAATGAAATGGAGAGCGATGTTACATTTTGCTCCAGAAAGAAATGTGGTTAAATGATCATAAGCCATTATGGTGCCGACTGTAAGCAAAGGTAATGCTTGAAATCAGGGGAGGATTCTGCCCAAAAGCAGGCAGCACAGTATCATCCTTTCTGTTTTGACATCCAACACGTACTCAGAATGTAACATCCCTTTTCATCGCCCAAACTTCCATTAAGTCTGTAGTGATTATTTTCCTCTTTAATCCAATTTATTTATATATTAATCCTTAATTATGATGGTTCTGTATCAGTGAAAGTAAGGGGTGTGTAGGCTTCTTTTCTGTGGAGAGGGCAGAATTCTATAGGGCAGGTATTTTCCGAAGTTTGGAACCCTTTTTTGTGAGTCTAGAGGTTCTGTGTCATATGTTGTTCATCAAATTGTAAAGTATTATTTCTGCTGTTTCCTTCAATATGCAGACGCAGAGACATATGAGCTAACAGACCACTGTAGAATTCCGGTAGCTGGTCTTTCTGCCGGTTCAAATTAAGTATTTAATGTTTGTGATTCGCAATATATTTATTTATATATTATTTTTTAGAGGAGAAGTGAATCTTTTTGGCTAGTATAAAACTGGGAAGGGGGAGGGAGACCCCAAGTGAGGAGGGCGAGTAGCCCAGTTTATCACAAGCACGTGAGACACCCAGTGATCTTTTTAATACGGTAACGTGTGCTTCGCAAAGTTGTCAAGGAAAAGAAGACCCCTGTCAGTAGAACAGACAGTAAAGATGGACGGACTCTTCGGAAAAGAAAATATTCGGCTACACAGAAAAGCTTTCCAAATGTGGGGAGCTAACTGAATAAAAATCCTGATGATAACAAGAATCACGCAGGTGGAAAACGAACATATTTGGAATCAGACACACGGTGCCTGCTGCTGTAAAACTCATCTTCACTGTAGGTTGCTGCACGTGTGTGAAGCGCGTTGAAAGCTGTGAGTCCTATTAACTGGGAGGGAAGTAAACCTCTTCACGACCTTGGTACTCCTTAATTTTAGAGCTTTTAATGCAGGAACCTGTTCTGAGCTCTTTGGATGCAGCCGCACTAGTGCGTTAGGTCAAATGAGGAGTGTGCTTTGGAAATGAATCTCCTAGTTGTCCCCACTCACGGCATGCACTACGGAGCAGTCCCCGAGCTCGCGGGCTGGATTCCTTTCGAGGGAAACCAAATTGGATCCGGTAGGCATTCACCCCATCGGGCTAGGCTAGGATGAAGTAAAAACCTCTTGAAAGGTGTGTGGTGTGGACCTTGGGTCCTCAGCACCAGCCTTTTGGTTTTTTCCTGCTGGTCCACATTGTCTCTCTGTGTTGTAGACATAGCCTGTGACATTTGGAAAAGGCAGATGAAGCAACCTGGTTTTTATTAGCAGAATTATTTTATGTAGCATAGGCATAAAGTCAAATTCATAGCTATGGAGATTCACATTCCCAGAAGTCAGTGGAAGGTTTGGCAGTGAGTTCTCGTCAGTGCCAGGTTTTCACCACCGAGCCCTCATGCTGCTGCTTGTGGAATCAGCAACAGTTTTGCCAATGGCTTCACATAACGCCGTGTAAAGAGCTCATAGTCAAAGCCGTTTTATTTCGCTTTGTTTTGTTTTGCTTTGTTTCATTTTTTATTTTACTTTTTTGTGTATGTCTAGAAGTTGACTGAAAGGAGGGGTCTGAAGGGTTAGGAGTAGAGCAGGAGACTGAATAATCAATTAAGCTGTTTGTTCCAAAGAACTGCGTTGAAAACCTGTGGAAATTTCATAGACTTCTGGTGCTCTCAGGCATCAGTTTAATGGAGAAACCT
>JANZLQ010000065.1:938694-976620 GCA_026212715.1 Elanus axillaris
AAAAGCGTATTTGTGGTTTATTTCCATTGTTTTTGTTACGTCCTTAGATAGACTTTTGGCACGGTCTGATTTCACCTCCCCATTGTCTTAACCTGAACCACAGATTCACTCCGTGGCATGGCAGAATTGCTCAAAAAATCAAGGAACAGTCCAGAGCTTTTTTGCAGCTTTGAGTAGGACTGTGGTGGGGAGGAGAGATGGCTGATGCTGTGCCATGAAACTGAAAGGATGGAAAGATGCAGTTCTGGAAGCTGCATGATCGTAACAGCAGAAGCGAATCAGTGAATTTCCAAGTGCAGGGTGCATGTGAAACACCCGTGTACCCATCTTGTCACTGATGCCCAGATAACAGCTGGGAATTGTTCAGAAAACCTCTCTCTCAAGAATTTCCTCCTAGATAGTCTAGGTAGCACCTTTCAGGTTGGTAGAAGATAAAAGATAATCAGAAATGAACTTAATTTCCTTAAGCAGGAGCTTTATCTGGTCCAATCTTGATTAGCTAGACATTATACTACTTTTGAAGCTCAGGTTATCCCCTTTTTAATGATGGCAGAATTTTACTTTATACTGGAAATTAGTTTAAGCGGTGCCAAACCATGTTTAAAAAAGTCATTACAAAAATGCTTTTTGTTCTAGTAACTTTTTTTCCTCAGATTATTTCCCACTGCAGTTTTGACATAGCTGAGATATCAAACCTTAGACATAGAATTTGTGAGATGTTTCTGTGCTAGCAGTCCCAGAAGGCCTGTGTCAGGGCAAGGATTCCTAATCCTCGTTCACTTGTAAGATTTTGAGAATGGAGTTTGGAATGTTGAAGGAATACATATCATGAGAACCTTGTTGGCTCAGAAGACCCATTGATGCTTTGAGGCTATTTCTTGCCCATAATGAGTCTTTGCAAACCGTTATCTAAGTAGAAGTTTCTGGCTGGTCGTGCCGTGCTCTGTGATGTGAAGCCATTTAACCAATTTTGCTTACTTCTCATGCAAGTGCAGTCATTTTTGTCTCCTAGGAAGTCATAGTCTAGGAGGTGCTTAAAGTCCCGCAGGCTTCTTCACTGGCCAGTGGAGAGAGAAGGATGCTCTGCCATCCTAGTCCATCCTGCCTAAAAAAGGCTTTGTTACCGCCGTGGTGGATTCTTGGCTGGAGATGGCAACCGTTTGCCATTGGCAAGGACAACCGAGATAATAAAAAAAGACTCATATCTGACCTGTAGACAGCAAAAGCTATGTGTGAGAGATATCCCCCCTCCCTTTTTTGCCCTGGTGCTTACCAGTGCATTCCGAAGCTGGGCTAGAGATTCCGTTGTTATGAGAACATGTATTTGTTTGAATGAATTACTTCATGGTCCCTTTGGAGCAAACCGTGATTGAGGTAAAACTTAAATCACATGTATTGGATGAGAATGAAAAAGGAAGTTGCTATGTATGTAATTATAGAAGATAGCACAGATAAAAATTTGGTTTCCCATACTTGGAAGAACAATGTCATTTCAGTTACTTTATGTCTTTCCAACTTTGGACTGCGGGATCTGTGGTGTTTCTGCTTCGTGTGAAGCACATCATGAAAATTTGCACATGTCGCTGTTATTTTAATCTTTCAAACTCCCTTACCTTCTTTGTGAAGGTCACTGATATTATTTTGTAACATGGTAATGTGAAATACCTTCTTTCATGGACATGTTTTACATCTGTGTGGGCAAGACTGTCCCCTGGGAGGGGTCATCGTTTCAGTTGTCTAAACATTTTGAAGGGGCTTTTGTAATTAGGAAAACCAGACGATTGACCTCTCTTCTTCAGAATTCCTAAACCTAAGAAGTGGATGAAGGACGTGAATTGAACTCCTTAAAAGCTTTATACCTATACATTTACTTTCCAGTTCAGATGGTCTGTGGAACAAATCATCTCTCAAAACCTGAACATTTTGACAAAAGCAGTGGCTGTTGAGCTTTCCTCCTATGACTAACGTATTTAATGCTCTTTTTTTTGCCATTTTTTGTCTTTTTTCTGTTCGACATTCTGGGAAAGGGAAAAAACATCTTGCACGCTTGTATCAGATGCATAGAAATGCACTACAAATGTGGTTTGCCTCACTTGTGTTCAGAGAAGTATGCGTCTTCGGTTCTCTAGAAGCTTGTCTGAGCAAATAGTGTCCCTCCTTGGAATCTCGAGTCCTGTTCCTTCTTGGTATAAGTAGATGTGGCACCCTTTATTTCAAGTGTAGGTCCTCCTGTAGACCACGACAGAAAATGTAGCCAAATTGTTTCTTTTCTAAAATGAATTCAGATTACCGAGAGGATATTTCACTCATCCTCTAACTCACTTCCACTTCTCTTAAGGAATATTAAAAGATACCAGTTTAGCTAAAAAATAATTTGACTTCACCTGTCATTTCAGAATTCTTAAAGGCAAATCTTTTATTCTGTTTGAGGTCCAAAGAGGAAGTTCTAACAGGCAAAAAATGCAGAAACAAAAAATACAACACCCGTACTGAAAGGTAAACTGAATTTCTGAGCCGTTTCTTCGTTATGATCTCAGATAATGGCTGTTCAGGAACTTTAAAAATTAGTTTTCCATTTGGCTGTGTATTTGATTTTGTAAGCCTCATTGCCCATTTTACGTACAAGGAAACTGGGCACCGAGGCTGGTCGCGGCAGCATCAGGAGGCATTTTTTGCACTTGCAGTGTTCGAATTCTCAGGTTTGTTGCTAGTTATCAGCACTTGTGCATCCAACTACCTGGCAGAGAAAACCTATCGGGTAGTGGAAAGTACAGCCGCTCGTTCTTGCTCCTACAATTCCGTTTTCACTGTTGAAAATGTGATGAATGCAGAAAGAGAAGCTGGGCCTCACCTCCATTGAAAATGTACTCCACAAGGTTAATTGCCTTGCCCAAGGAAATCTGTAGAAGAGCCAGGAATAGAACTCGGATTTCCTGGCAGCCTGCCCTGTGCCTTCAGCTCAAGGCCATCCTCCTTCAGTAAAGCTTGCTTGCGAACAGGTTGGATGAGGGAGGGCAAGGCGCTTTTCCGTTCTGCATCTTAAACCGATAGATGGGAGTTTAGCTGTTTCTGTACTCTCAGACCCTGGTGTCTCCGTATCTCTGGTGTATGTCTAGCTGGTGGGCAATGAGGGGTAGGAGTGAGATATTAAAAAAAATCCCTGTATTCTCTATAAACAGGATAGAGTGGAGAGATTTGGGACCAGAAGGGGTTTGGACCAAACCCAAATACAAGCCTGAGAGGTATTTGATGTGTATTGGTGGTATTTTCTCGTCTTTGTACCTTAATTACGTGTATGAGTCTGATCCTGTAAACAACAAATGTAGTCACGAAACCCAAGTGCCTAGTTCCTTGAAGGTTTTGGATGTGGTTACTCCGCTTCCCAGGACTCGCCCACCTGAGCCTTAGCCGTGGGACGGGGCCGTTCCAGGTCACCTCAGCCAGAGACGGTATTTCCATTCCCTGACCTCTTCAAAGGTAGCGGTGCAGGGGGAATGGAACCCCAGGTGGTGAAGTGTGATCCAGGACAGAAGATTTGGAGTCAAGGCTTCCGGGTTTCCTGGTAATTTCTGACTAATTGTACAGCTTATTTAATGTAACCGTGCCAAATTCTGCTTTATACTGTGAGCCCCAGTAATGCAGTAGCCTTACGAGAAAATACCATTTACTCTCTGCCAGTGATAGAAAAGGGTCATCTTACAAATGGCAGTCAGTCCCCGTGTGGGTGAATTTGCTCCTCTCAATTAAGAGTTGTTATGATAATAATTAAAGAGGAGTACTACTTTTGGCTTCCTTCTGCATTCCTTACCGACCCAAGCGGGAGATGCGGATGCTGAAGGAATGCAAGGTTGATCCTCTCCTGGAAGGGTTGGGGAGAGGCTAGTACTGTGATAATTAATATTTGGAAAGTGCTTTCAGGTGTTTGAATGAAAGTCATTACACGCTCTAAGTGCAAGTATTGTTATTTCCTCTTCCTTAATCCTGCAACTAAGCCTCACTTTAAATTGCAGTTCGGTATTGGATTTTAGGTACGAGGCTAGATTTTCAATAAGAAAGTGGGCTGCTTTCAGTAAATAGCTGCAAAATATCCTCACCAGGAGGTGGCTTCTAATTTTGTAGCACATAACTCAGGGCAAGGAAAAATATGTTTTGTATCAACAGTAATGTATTTTTATATGTGATTTAGTTAGTGTGATGCTTTCTTGCTCTGCTGTCTTGAACTTGCTTTGTGCTAGCTACCAATTTAAGACGCAAAGGGAGCATAGTTTACAACGGCGTTTACAAGCGCACCTGCTTTTCTATCCCAAGACCTAGCTGAGATACTCATCAGACTGCAAAGGAAAAACAAAATAAAAACAGGGGGGGGGCAAGAACCTGACTGAGATATGAAAACTGTGGCTTCCCGGGCTGTACTGATAAAACAGTCAGATCGGGATCTGCCGTTCCGTGGTTCAAAGATGCAGTGGTGACACTGCTGCTGAAGGAGGAAGGGATCTTTGCGGGTCTGAGAGAATTCAGCTATTTTCAGTCTTCAGGGGAACCCCGAAACGGGAAGCACTGAGCCCTGGGAAGGCAACAGACTGAGGGAGAAGGCTGCGTGTTGAGGGACCTGTAACCATGGGGTTGCGGCTGATAACGCTGACCGCGTGCTGTTTGCTCTGCCATCCTTTGTTACTCCCTGGTCAGAACGATTCCGATGGCACAGAAAATGCGTACCAGCCTTGCCGCCCCTGGGGGCTGGTGATGGGCTACGATTTCCTTCTTTGCAATACAGCGAAGCAGGGAGGCAGCTTCTCTGTCGTTTTGATCTTGCAGCGATTTCTTTCTAGGAAGGAAATTTTTCTGCTGCACAAGGGCAGCCACTCGCCACCCTGAGCTGACAGGCAGGAGGAGAAGGTGGGTTTGTTTTCCGAACGCAGGCGTCTCAGGGTTTCATCCCTTTTCTTTCATAGCTCAACACTGCTGGAAGTCCATTCCGCCCAAGCTGTACGCTGCCTCACTAGGATTTTAGGAGCCTGTCCTGGGTGGGGACAGATGCTAAAATCTACCTGACAAAACCCATTCTTAGTCTGGGTACAGCCAGTGCTGTGAAATAGGTGCCTTAGAAGGGCTGCAGAGAGGGATCCATCCATCCAGCGTGGGGTCCCCCCCTCTGGCATGGGGAACCGGGAACGCGGCGCTTCCCTGCATGCTGCTCAGGACCAGTTTGCTCGTAAGGATGGACGCTTTGTGGAAGGACTGTCAGCCTGTCTTCGGTATAGTAGCGACCCTAGGGAGTGCTCCGCCAGGGCTGAGCCTGCATGCCAAGAGAAGTGCTGTGCCACGAGCCGGTTGGGGTGAGAATTCCTTAGACCCAGGGCTGCTATTCAGCCGTGGGTTTAAGAGTAGTGGGGCCACGTGGGAGGAGAAGAAGTAAAGAAGAGGAAGCCCAGCCTGGTGCTTTAGGCATCCATGTAAAGATCTGAGGTGACATCCCGGGGGCTGCTTTTTGTCTGATCGAAAACGCAGACGTGGGAGAACATAGCCTGGAACCCCACTTCTGCCTCAATTTGAGAATGGCCCTTAACTAATACTCCTTTTCTTCCTTGTTTTTCTTCTGGAGCTTTTTCTCTGCATGGCATTTCAGCCTCAAGAGAAGGCTGGAGAACGCTTCTCATCCAGGAAAGCACAGGAGCTGGTGATGAGGACGCTTGTGTAGGAGGTGTGAGTTTAAATCTTCATCGTATTTACTAATGGGCAGCCCCCTGCGAGGACTCTCGCTCCACGAGGCCGACGTCCGAGTTGGGATGAGCACTGCGGCCGGAGCTCTGCGCTGTCCCAACCCTACGTAGCTTGGGAGGTTTCTCCAGAGGCTGGAGCTGGCTTTTGGGTGGCCCTTAGCTGAAACTCGGCGTGCGAGGAAGTGTTGGTAGGGAGGTAAGGCTTGCTACCTGGGACTAACAGTTTTGAGCATGTTCAGCTAATTAAACTGCAGTCTGCAGAGGGCTTTGAGGTTAAGTAGGACAATACTAGGCAACTGAGGAACTTGCAGAGATAGGCAGTTGTGGAGAATAGGTGGATCAAATCCCACCCTAGAGAAGTCTCTGCACACGTAAGACATTATTTGTGTGTTTTATGGCGCGGCTGCAAGAATTCTGCAGGCAACAGCTTGCTGTAATCTATTTGCACGTGATTTTAATTCTTTCTCTTACCAGTTCAGATGGTATTGCCTGTTACTCTTGCAACTATTGTAGGGTTTCAGGGCTTTTTTTGGCAGTTCAGTTATATATCTCCGTGTGTGCTATTTCCAAAGCAGTTTTAGGAGGCTAGTAATGCATAATATATGTCTTTATTCTGCTTTTTTTCTTTTTACTTTTTAAAAATAAACTTGCTGTTTTCAGTTTGTTTTATTCTAGTCTGTCAGTCCTGACAACTGTTGAACTGTGGAACTGCAGGGTCAGACTTTGGCTCTACTTATGATGATTTAAATAATCGTACTGATAAATTACACTTGAAGTAACGTATTGCTTGTGTATCTGTACCAGTGTCAATGAGAACAGAGTCTGGTCCGCAGAGGTTGGTTTGCTTTGATTAAAATTGATTTACCAGTAGTGGCAGTCTCCGTTCTGGAGCCTTTAAGATTATCAGTGAATTGGCAAGATTTAAGATTTTTACATCCTGTCTGTTCAGAGTAACTGCTGGGAGCTTAAAAAACAGTCAGACTGGTAGTTCCTGTATACAGCAGACAGAAATCATGACTTTACCCAATATATTATCCTAATCCATTTTGACTGTTATATCAATTACCCTGTTAGGCAGCAATTGGGGCCTTTAACAAGACGTAATAGAAACACATATGTGAGCCTCACTATTATGATCTTATCAAAGTTGCATTGTGTTAACATGTTCTTGGGGTTTCCTTAGTATTCACACAGAACCCATTCATGCTCTGGCTGCTCCTCCTGCATTGTTTCCTGTTAATGATGCTAAAGGCCTTGAGAAATCTGCCTGGGGACTCTCCTGCCACAGACAACAGTCTGTTTGGGTCTTGAAAAAACGACTCGCACAACACATTGTCAAAGTACATCCAGTACTTGGATCACAGCATTAAAAATGTAGAGGAGACAAGACGCTCTCTGCCATTGCATGCACTCTTGCATTCATTAACATTCATAAACTATGTGGAGGCAGAGGTGTATGCAGTTTTTAAGGTGCTTCTTTTGCAAACTTCCCATTCAACTCAGGGATGACCATTCAAGCACGCAACAAATGTTTTATCAAGCTTTATCTCTAAGTCTGACTGATAGATAGGTGGACACATGGTCTGTCAGTGACACAGGGTGCCTCTGGTCAAGTACATCGGATGTGCAGTCAGGAGATGAATGATAAAACCTTAGGCTTGTTGAAGTCAGTGGCCAAGCTCCTAATGACATCAGTTGCCTAGATTTCAGCCCTTCTCCATGTGCCACTGATGTGCTGCGTAACTGTGCGCAGTGGCTGGTTAGAAGCCGTACAAATTGTGCAAATAGCCATGTTTGCACAAAACTCGGGTCCTTTGAGGATGAAGATCTCTACATGTTCAAGTTAGGCACCAGGTGAACGGAAGCTTTACGGTGACTACCCCATAGCAAGAATAGTATTTGTATCTAGCTGTGAATATGATAGATTTATTATTTACATCAAGAAGTTTTGAGCACTCACTGCATGAGTAGCAGGGGGGCTAGACTTGTACAGAAATGCAGACAGCAGATTTTTATTATTTTTTTTTTTTTATTTATTGCAGAGCAACTTGTCTGCCATATAATCAGTATTGCTTCTTAAAAAAGTAGAAGTTTTTTCCTGTTCAATCACTTCAGTGGACTACTTGAAAGCTGGAGTATGGACACCTCTACACTTCAATCTTCAGCAAGTTTTTCTAAGATACGCAAAGGTTTTGAAAATGCCTCAGTGATCTTGCTTCTTTCATGTATATAATTTTCGTTAAGGATATGCTCAGCTGTGGTCATAGGTAGATACATACTGAGGGTATGTTACCCACTGAAACAAATTCTTTTTAAGGCAAGTCTGTGTAAAGTATTGGCTCCATTGAAGTGAATTCAGTAGCAAGACTCCCAACCGACTTAGTCGGAGTTAGGATTTTCTCTCCGAATAGTTATAAATGGTGATGTATCAACTGGAAACCCTTTCTTAGTTATGCTAACAAAAAAAGTGACTGATTATGGTTTTGAGTAAGGGAAAGAATTTGCCCTTTCATCTGCAGCGTATCTTCAGTGAGAAGGTTTTGTGCGTCGTACTTTTTGTTTAAACTAGATCAAAATTCCTTAGGTAAAGGCAATATCCATTGCACGGAGAGCAACAAAGGGAAATTATGTTATAGTTGAAGTTCACACATGCACACTAAAACGTTTCAAAATTATATACTTAATAATAATTTTGCTCCAAGCAGGAGCTACTTCATCTCTTTCATTGCTCATTTCCGGAAGCACAAGGTCTCAGAGCCTCTGCAGGCAAACCAGATGCCACTGGTTTCCAAGAAAGAGATTGTTAATCCTATCCTTCCAAATCACTAGGAAAGCTATTTAAGGGAGAAGTTAAGAGTCATCATGATCCTTTTAAACAATTATAAATCATTGTGGTTTGCTCTGCATGATTAGAATTTCAAATAGCTAATTAAATAATGTCCCAGAGCAACCTTTGTACATTGCAAAGCTCTCTATACCCTTCTTTACACCCCCAAAAGCCATTATCTCGCGTGTGTCATGTCTGGGAGGCAGAGCTCTCTTGATTTATTTTGCTTCCTCATTTTTTGTTGACTTGTTAGTTTTCATAAAAGTTTTTAGTGACCTTATAATAAAAAGCCAGGGGAGTGATTCTGTCCTTCCTTTGCACTTCTGCAACGCGAGCGTTCCAGACACTTCGCACAAGTACAGAGGCAGGGGGGAGCTGTACCTGCATCCATTCTCAGTTTGTTTGTCTTCTCCAGGTCAATGTCTGAATACTTGGCTTGCCCGCTCTCCTCATTCAGGCCTACATAAATGTCATGGATAGAAGCTTTGAAAAAGTTCTCATTTTGAGTAATTCGAGCATGATAAGGCAGCTGAAAAATTGAAAAGGGCATTTATTTAATTAGAAAACATCTGACTGGATTTGTTTGGAAGCTATCCAACAGAACAAACATCTGGTCCAAGACTAAATGTGAGAAATTTCAGGTAACCTTTGAGGAAGTCTTGCAGCAAGGAGTAGAAGATGGAGAAGAAGAATGTACCTAGAGCCCAGGTCTCTGGAGGACTTGGAGCAATGGGGAATTGTCACTCCAGGGTTCTTGGGCTGAGGCTGACCTCAGCGGCTGTCGCTCAGTTGTGTCCCGTGCACTGATAACAGAGAGCACTGACTGGTAACAGAGTCTTCGGTGCAGGGTGAGAGAGTGCCTAAGCTGTCCATCCAGCTCTTTGTTTACATGGCTGTGGGGGGTCAGTCGTGGCCCCTCTGCCTTTTGCAGTCTAGGAAATGGAAAGGAAGAGTCATTTTTCCTCTTTCAGAAACAAAAATGATGCAGAAGGCTCTTTTGTTTACGGCAGTTCTGCTGCCTGTCTCGAGTTTCAGGGTAGTTGTCTTATGTACCTGCCTTGGCTTTGGGAAGATACAGCTCAGGAGGTTGCATCCAGGCTCCCCTCCTTCCAGTTTTCCCTGTCAGATCCCTTTTTTGGATCCTATTGCTCAGGCGGACACCTGGGCATCTCCTAGTGACTGGTTTACTGTGGTTGTCTTTACCAGGGAGGGAATAGCCAGACCCCAGAGCCAAAAGCCATGTCAGCGTGAGGACGAGGGCAGAATCACGGGAAGTTTGAAGGTGGTTCCAAATCACTTCGTTCCCTTCATATCCTTCCTTAAGCTGTACGTTTGATTTTGCACTTCCAGAAAGTGCATCAAAGCATTGGACCCACAGCATGTGATTTACACGGCTGCTGGCATGACGCTTGGCCCACGCTGCTCTAGCACCAAGGCTGAGTTGGGGTGGCAACAGATCAGCCCCATGAATGACTTAAGAATGAAACAGAAATTTTTAAGGGGCATTTTCATACTTGGCTCGAGCGAAAAGTAGAGAATATTATTTATGCAGATGGAAATGTCCATGCCCAATGAGGTGCAGTGTTGTCTTTGCTCATCTCAGATATGTTTGTATATGAGTGTGGATTTTCTCCTTCTCACAGAGGTTCTCCTTCTAGTTGGTCGGTCAATGAAGTCATAACCCCACGATTGACATCACAGTCTGTAGTCATGGAAACTACCGCGCTCTCACAAATTCGGTTTTATAGCAGTCTCTGAACGATGGGAAAATGAGCTGTAAGAGAGGAAGCTGCTGTTTAAACTCCAGTATCTTTGGTAATTATCAGAAATAGAGAAAGTATTAAGACATAGTTCTGTAGGGCCAAATTGATTCTTGGTGTAGTACTGCTGAAGGCCATTGAGTTACCCCAGGGAGGAACTTACCCCCTGTGTCTGGAATGACTTGATAGCAAACATGTGAAGAGGAAGTGAATTTATGCTCCAGTTTAATATATTGGAAAGTTTTCCCTCGTCTGAAAGTCTTTCTTTATCTCTGAATTTCCTGGCTTTTGTGGATTTATATTAGATCCTTAATGTTATTTCAATGTATTTTTTCTGGTGTTTGATGTCTTTCGGGTTGTTTTTACTGGGGATATAATATATATATATATTTAATGAAAGTAAAAGCAATCTTCCATTGAGGAGGTCACAAAGCTTTCATGAACACTGCGTAGCTACCAAGTGCAAGACGTCTCCTTATTTCGTGGTTGTTGCTTGTGTAGCTAAAGCATTCACTTCAATGAGGAGATGCAAGTATCTCTTAAAGAACATTTTAGCACCTGTTTGGCAAAGTTAAATATTATTGTAATTTTTAATTCTTTACAACAGAATTAGCTCTCCAACTCTGTAGGCAGAGTGCTTGTAACCTCTTAAAGTTAATGATCTGCAGTATAAATAGAACAATACGTTATGCTTGTCAAAGCATTTCTTCTTGAAAAAGAACTCTTTTTAAGACGCGTGGAAAGATGCGATAAATTTTATTACATGCTGTACCTATATGCAAGTTGCTCACCCTTATTCTGCATCAGCATTCCCCATTCTCAGCCTGCTGGGAGGCACAGATTGTGCACAAAGTCTTCTGAGGATGCGGGTGAATGGAGAGCGTCATCTGTGCCCTAGCCAAGCGCCTAACAGAAACAGAACCCCGTTCTCCCCTGCTTGCACAGGTCTGCTGCGTCCCCGGCATTTCCCCAGTTATCTAACGGTGTAAGGGGACAAGGTGCAATGGCCACCAGTTTCAGCAAGGCAAATTCCCATGAAGCAAGGAAAAAATTTCCGCAGTGGAAGAGGATGAGCACGGGACACGCTCTGCAGAGAGGCTGGGGAATCTCCCCTTCCCAAAAGTCAACCAGAGAAAGCCCAGACCAACCTGATCTAACTTTCAATTTAGAAGTTAGCCCAGCTTCAAGCAGGAGGTTGGACTAGATAAGCTCCAGACACCTTCCAAACCAAAGTTTTGGTGTTTTTATGCTATACCTGTCAACATAACGTGAGCCTGTTTTATGTTAAATCGTTTAATGACTGGGAATGTCGTCCAAGTGAGTAAGCTGATAATAGGGCCCAGTTTATGCACAAATTCTTAGTTGATCTGTTGGGGATGCATTTGGTTTAAGGATCTTCCATTAGGTTTCTATGGAAGGAGTCAGTAAAATATGGTCACGGTGAAGCCCTTCTGGTGCATAAAAGAAGAGCTGTGTGCTGGGCTCCTTCCCATCAAGCAGAAGCCTGTCATGAGTCTGTCAGTTTTGCTGTCAGTTCATTTCTTTTTCTCTGTTTTACCTGGGAAGGTAAAAGGACAAAAAGGATTTGAGAGTGGCCGGTCTTGGAAAAGGATTTGAGCGTGCTAGGGCCGCTCCTTTTGCTGGGCAGCTGGGTAGAGTAATTTGTTGAGGAGCTGACCTGGTGTTTCCTGATTTACAGTAGTGAAAGGACAGGTATTTGAGTCCCGACTACTTAGAGGTTTTCTTTTGTGGCCGATCAAGCCTGGAATGAATAGCAGAGTTGCCCCAGCTTTACTTCAGCTGCCCATCACGCTCAGCAGTAAGCGAAGGGAGGGTCCTGCTCTGGAAAGGCTTGGTGGGAGCCAGATGGCATCCCAGCCCTGCGCGGGCTCTTTGCTTCTAAGAGGATGAGATTTTTTTCCCCGTTACTAAGTGGGTTTTTAACCCTTGTACAAATAATCTGCTGCTCTTTATCCTAAATCACGAAACAAAGGTAAAAGGCAATTTCATCCGTGTTTCTTTTGTGTCACCTAGAAGAGCAGAGCCTGGGGACCAAAATCTATCCGAGCGCCCTGGGCTTGCTGCCGTGGCTTGGGAAGGCGGGAGAAGTAGACAGCAAGGCTCTGTGCCTGTAACAGGACCAGCCATAAAGCTGTTGGATACCTCGTGCTGTTCGTGTTCCTCTGCTGCACTTGCTGTTCAGGTATCCTGTGTCCCTGTGGAGTCGGGCTGCACGCCTATGGCTGTTGTGCAAGGGAAGGGAAGCGAGTCATTGCTTCGGGGCATGGAATCGGCATGGTTAGGCACCGAGGGACTTCCCAGGTCGGAGGGTCTCCCAGTCGCCAGGCATGAGCAGCAGTCACTCTGCTTGACTGCACAGCAGGTAGGAGCCATCAGGGGTTAGTTTAATGAGTTTGACCCCAATTCCATTGAGAAGCTTAATTTTATCACTATGAGAAATGCATTATTTTACAGGGGGGAAGAAATATCCAAAGAATATTTATTTTTTTGCTGCACTGAGAAAGGAAGGGAAGCAGAAGGTCAACAGTAGTTTGAATGTAAGGTCCTGTGTTCTAGAGGTATCTTACTGAGACGCAGTAAATATATCCACTGCCAGTAGACTTTTCTGAACATTGGTCCTGGACCAAAAACCACGAAGGAAATCCTTCTATCCCTGGTCTGTGACAGCACTGCATAAACATAGGTCATAGATCAGGTTTGGGGGGAAAGTTTTTGTTTCCTTTCTTTTTTTTTTTGTTTCTGTGAATAGTTGCAGGAAAACAGCCTCTTTTTTTTTTTAAGAGTTCATCTGCTCAACCTGTTTATTCCCTACTTGCAGTTTTACTAATCCTTTTTTTTGTGGCATCATAATCATTCCCACTTTGTGAGGTTGTAAGCAAAGGATTATGACTTCAGGTGCAGGGTGAACAGACAAACTCTTAAGAAACAGGTTTTAAGGCAAATGACCCCATTAATAAAGAATAAGAGGGAAGGGGAAAAAACCCCAAACACATGATGTGCCAATAGAGGTGATTCAAGCTGAAGAGTTGTTAGAATTTCCTATAAGGCTATAGCATTATTTGAAGGCCATAAAAATACATGAATCTGTCAGAAATGAATTTTTCACGTCTCTTTTAGAAATGCTGAAGTTGCTATTTAAAGCTGCTGTGTGTGTCAGAAAGAAGCTACCTCCCGACTTGTGTGTTCTTTCCAAACAACACAAACCTTGGGGTTATAACTGTTATTGAAAAAGACACTGTTGATTCCTCAAGGACTTTGTTGCGAGCATGATCCACGTGTCGCTGACAGCTGCAATGAGTTTCTTGCAAAAGCTTCCTCAGATTGTAAGCAGCGAACATTCCTGATGAACTCAGTGGCACGCATTCACTGTCACGAGTGACACGGTGAAAGGATTTTGCTAGGAATAATCTTACCTTTAATGCCAGAAGTTCCCAAATCTTGTTGATGATGTTTCCCACTTCCAGCTTCGCTTTTGGGTTTATGGCTCTTCTTTCACTTCTGCTGCTTCGTGGTGCTCATAAAGCCCCCTTGGAGGAATCCTGGCGTTCTCCCAGGTTCAGGAACGCATCTGCCTTCCGTCCTCTCCAAGTGGGTGGGTTTTTAATTCCTCCCCAATACAAAAGAGTCATTAGTGCAAACAAGGACAGTAGGTGCAGGACGGAGTCCCCAGCAACCAAGAGGTTTCTGTGGCCATCCTTTTGTGTTCCGTGTCTCTGCAGTCCTTGTTCTTCTTCCCAGAGCACGTTGCTGGGAAAGCTTTCCAGTCAGGGCAGCTCTGGGAGCATGTTTCTTACGCTTCTGTCTGGCTGCTAACAGAGGTGGAGGTCTGTCCGTGCCCGCGCTTTGGCCTCGGTTCAAGGCTCTCTGCAGAGTTCATGGCTCTGGTTGACTTCAGACTGGTAACTGCCGCCCTGCAACCACTTTCTATCCCTGTGGCAGCGACCTTCTCCCACCTCCCACCTTCCCGCCTGGGGCATCTTTACCAAAAAGCACCTGGAAAGGGGTAGCAAGTTTATGGAGACTGTATTAAGTGGGCAGCGTATCCCAGTGGAGCTTTCCTCTCTCCACGTTTGTTCTTCAGCTTCCTCCCGTATCAGACCTCAAAACAGGGTTCATAGTTATGGACATGTCAATTAATAAAGTTGATAAGTTATGGTAGGTCTTGCCTTATTTAATTGCTTTTGTGTTCTTCAGGCATCTTTGTCTTACCCTCATTTCCCTCTTCTGATAACGACAGGAGGGGTTTCTGTGGGGGCCAGCCGTTCTAACTCTAAATGCTTTCCAAATTTCCTTTCCCCTTTAGTTTCCCACGGGCACTATTTCTTAGTTTCTCAGAAATATTTCCCCTCGGATTTGTCACTTTTTTTTTTTCCTAGCATTTCAAAGTTTGGACAGAGACTCTCCGTTTCCTGGAGTTTTAATAATTACATCCTCTGTGCCCAGCCGTGGCCTGTTAATGGAGTCATACGCACTGGGTTTCATATAGGAATTTTCTCTTTGCTGCTCCCGAGACAGCAGAAAGGTTTCTCACAACTGGTATTGGAGGAAGAACCACAAACGGGGCTTTTCCTGGGCAGCGGGACTGGCTGGGAGGGGTTGCCGACTCTCGATCTCTCTACCCTGAGGAAGAGTCCGGTGTGAGTTTGCTTGTCGTTTGGATGAGGTGAGAGGAGAAGAGGTAGAACAGTCCTCCTGGGGAGCAGGCCCTTTTGTGCAGACCACTTTAATCAGATTTCTTGTGTAACCTTACAACTCTTTGTCAGGACGGTACCTTTCCCCTTTTGAACATTAGGCCTTTTTAGCAACTCTGGCCCCAGTACAGTTTCTTCAGGTGCTTGAAAATTAAAGTTGTGCTTGAAAATTAAAGTTGCCTAAGGGCAAATGTACTTGGCAGAAGAAGTTTTTAGGGTTGTTGCAGTGGTACTGACATCGTTTCAGGGACGTAGATTATTTTCAGGCCCGGGGAGTGGTACCGTTCACCGAACTGGGGTAGATGTATAATCGAGGTGACCAACCACTTTTCCTCACTGACTGATGAGACAAAATGAGAGGTGATCAGCCATTCCTTGAGCTGCCTGCGTGGTCCGAATATAAAGCAATGCCATGAAGAAAGGAGAGGACTGGTTGTAAGGTTCGTGTTTGATTCCCCTTCCTCCCGTTGGCCTATCGCATTTTCCTTTTTTTGCCCTGGGCCAGGTCTCCCAGCCTGCCGCAGGTTGCCGAAGGCACCTCTTCCCAGTTCTTAAACCTGATGTCAGGGAATGGTGGAATGGTGCTCTTCTTGGAAATAGTTACCTGGTAGGTACTGCTTGCCCTGGGCAAATCCTTCAGCTTTGTGAGGAAACGCGCAGATGCCAACAGGTAGTGTCTGCTGAGGTTTTTGCATGCCAGAAAGGACAAAGAGGATAAAAAGAAAAGCCGTTGCTTTTCTCAGGTACCTGGAAAACCCTATGGTTGACAACGTATAAGTGCAAACACAGACATTCTCCCCATGCCTGGTCCCTGCACGCACCCGAGGCACTCCGCAACCCCGCTTGTACCTGTTGCGAAGTCACTCACCTTTGTATGGGCAGAGCTGTATTTTAGCCATGGTGTGGGTGGTTATTTTAGTCTCAGTTTCACAGTAACTGTACCTGGAATGATTACACCAGCAACAATGTGAAACACGTTAATGCAAATGACAGCGATGAGTGGCGTGGGCTGGAATCCTCCGTATCCACCCATCCGTACCCGCAGCCCTGCTGCAAGTCGGGGGCTTCCCGCGGCTGGGAGTGCTTAGCTCGCAGGCTCCAAGTAAATAGCTTTTATTTCATTTTGAGCCCCGTAACATCTCTGCTAAAAAAGAAACTGACTTTCCTGGAGTTTGTGGAGCTAGGCTTGGAGACAAACACATTTGCGAAGAGGTTTAAACGTTGAAAAATTGAGATTAGGTCTCACGTTCTGGGTTGGATTTTTTTCAGCCTCTCCTTAGCTGCTTCTCTTTCTTAAATGAGTATTTTATTCCATTAGCCTTGGTGAAGAATACTTCCAGAGGCGAGTGGGAATGCATTTTGCTTAAATATGCTTCAGTTGTTACATACGTAAAAACTCCGTGGCCTGTGAGTATGTTTTAGTGTATTTTTCGAAGTTGCAAAAATACTTAAGAGCCTGCGGTCATTTTGTAGCACCTGAATAACACCTTCGCCTGTTGGAAGGAGGCGTTGGGAGGCTGTGAGTGGCGGTGGTGAGGAGTCATGGAAGGATCAGCCGGACCTGATTTGATCCGAATGAGATGCTGAATGAGAAATGAGAGAGCGAGCGCCTTTGTGTGAATTGGATGCCGTCTGAGAAGGAACAGGTTGGCTGGTGTGTGGCTAGTGAGGTCCTCTGAAGTGCTTGTATTTCAGCCATTCCTCTATATCCATATACACACAGACATCTTTTTAAACTGAGGAAATTCCAAGGCAAGAATCTTTCACAGAAACAGAAAGTACTAATAGAACGTAGAAATAGAAAATCTTAAATTGAACAGAAAATTAAATTCTATTAAATTGTATAGAAATAGAAAATAATTGTATAGAAAGTAAAATAATATTGCAGTTAAAACTTTTCAATCCTAATGTTTGTAAGCCTGAGAGATTAAAAATTGAGGTTATATTTGGAAAAACCCCCGCAAACAACCCCAAGCCCTACCATTTGCTATTTCGCAAAGCTTACGGTTGACTTAAGGTCAATCAACTTTATCTCCTCCTGATGTTCCTTTCCTCACAACCAGAATTTTAGTGACAACCTTTCCTGCAGAGACACTGCAGTCGTGACCCCTAATACTAAACCCCTGGTTTTTAATAAGTTGCCTTCCATTACAGCTCTGGCAGGCCTCAGCGAGGACAAAATTTTAACCTCTGCAGTGAAATCACTTGGTTTCTTTTCTCTTTTTAATTGCCATTTTTACTTCATCCTGAAGCAGGTTGACTTTGAATCCTAAATGGGTCCCGTGCTACCATCTGAAAAGAGCCGGCCAACCCTTCTGACTCCTTTTCCAGGGACGGAGTCGCTGCGGCGGCTGGACGTTTATGCCCGACTGCGTGGGGAACATCTGTGGGTCCGGAAACGGAGCTGTCCGTGGGTCGGGTTCACCTCGCGGGTTGTGAGGAGAGCACCGCTGGTTTGTTCCTGGTGGTAGCAAAGTAACTCAATTCCATATTTCTCTGCAAAAAAGGAGTCCGTCTTGCTCCTGAAGTCACACACAACCCGACAACTTATATCAACAGTGAGGTCTGTGTCCTTAGTCACCAAAATATTGTATCTCGAAAGAGGAGATGATGCCATACAAATCCTTAAATTATGGGATAATAATGTATGGAATAAATAATATGGAGTGCTATCTACAGAATATATAAAATGTATGGAATGCGCTAAGAACAATGTTTAATGATTTGGCAAACGATCTCACTCTGCGTGCATGCAGCTGGGGCTGCATTTAATGTGGCGTGTCCTACATGTGGCATTCAGCTCCCTGTGACTTTTCCATTAAGATCCCTGACATGTGTGCTGGTTTTCTTGAAGTGCTTAGGAAAAGGAAGTTTTGCAGCAACTAATCTCTTTCAGGAAAATAATGATAATGTACCACTTTACAAAATAAATACGAAAGGTAAATGTTTGGCGGGGTTACTGAGAAAAGTTAAGGTTAGGGAGATAATCAGAACTGTACAGTCCTGTCTTTTACTTGTTTGCATGTTTATAGTGCTAACTGCTGCATCAGTTTTTATTTTAAAAATTGCAAGTTGATACGCTGCTTTTAAAGGCTACAGCTTTACCGAGCAAATGAGCAATGATACGCTTTCAGGAATACTTGTTAAAGAGTCATTTCCTAGTACCACAAACCGAGGAAGTAATTTTAAATGAGTAACTAGTTGATTTAATAAGTCAGCTAATGTACTCTTTAAAGGAATGGAAATAATTTAATATCAAACTAAAATATTTGATAAAGAACCTTTTGTACCCTCATCTTTCAGGCTCGACTCAAGTACTTAAAATCTGTGGAAGTGCTTTCTGTGACTGTAGTGTGGGTTAATCAAATTTTTACAAATACATTAAACAATTAGACTGTTTAATCCTTTACTGCACGGTTCTTACAGGAGACTATGCAGATAGATGGTAATTTTGACCTTTATTAACATTGCCTTCTGTGGTGGTCAGTGGAGATTTGTGAATAGTCATGAGGTGCTGCTGTAAAATTGTCTGTTTGCTATTACCACCAAAATGGCTCTTGAGTACTAGAATGCAGTTAGCAGAGCTAAGCAATAAAAGCTGTTTGTTCAGCTCAAGTCCAAAACTTTGATTTTAATACGTTTGTCTCTTCGCTTGGGTTGCAAAAATGTTTTTGTATTTAAATGGAAGATGACAAGCTCTTTTACATGAAAACCATTTCCCTTCACTGGCGCTTCCAGTTGTTGCTCTTGCCTATTTGTAAGTGGCGTTCGTAGGTCAGACAGGAGAGGCGTCACTGCGTTATCTTAGCCTGTTGCGATTAAAATCACCTCCTTCGCATAGCAGTTACTGAATTTTACGGCTTTCAAAAAATTTCTTTTTATGTATTAAAAATCAGTATAGCAACAGTAATAGATGCACTAGTAGTAATGAGTTGTACAATGAAGGCAGAAAACCCCCAATGGATATGTAGCTGGTTTTCAGTACTTTTCTTTCAGTGATTTTTGCTACTTTCTTCCCCAGGAAGGAATTTTGTAACGTGTTAGGTGAGCAGGGCTGAAAATTCAGTTTCACAGAGAAGTCATTAATGATTGATTATAGTGGAAATTGATGTGGCTATAGAGTTTAATTTGTTTCTTTAGCAATTTTTCTAAAGCAGGTAGGAAATAATAGAAAAATATGTTCTTTTTAAAGTATCCTGTATAATGCAGTAGCAAAGATACAATGATTTATTAAGTATACTAGGATTTGTTTGGGGTTTTTTCTTTTCTTTTGCTGCCATTGGTATTTTTTTAACAGTAATGAAATTCATGATTCAGAGGGTTTTGTAATTAAAGTTATTTTTTTTCCTCATCGGGCTTGAGAGTCAATATGCAGAACAGTGTTTGGAATGCTTATAGGTTTACGCTAGAAAAGCTGGTAGCAGAGGTTCAGCACTTTCGGCACCTTTAATATAAAGATGAACAAGGACCCAATAAAAACTAAAAGGTAAAGTGGATGTAATAGGAGAAACCGAACAAAGGAAAATTTAAATTGTCTATCAGGAATATTTTTTAAAAAAAAGTGAAATGTATTAGGCCATGGAGCAGACTCCCAGGGCTTGCACTGGAAACCCAATTGCTCTGAGTCACTTCAAGGAGAGCTACCCAACTGAAATGAAATTGGAGTTAAGCTCAGCTGCCTGCTGCTCCGCGGGGAGCTGAGCTGTGGCCAGGAGTGATCCCAGCCAGTTTAGCTGCCCCGTTTCCCCAGTGCCTTTTGCTGCTCTGGTGGAATCCAGCCCCTCCCAGATGCTCTCCTAGGAGCTGGCCAGGTTGCTGGGTTGGTGCCCAGCAGCCGCGGTCCCGCACTCCTCCGGCCGGGAGGGGATCCACGGCACCGTGTCCTGGGGCTTCTCCCGGTCTTACAGCTGGGACCTTTCACAGCCGGTGTGAAGCCGGATGGCCTCTTCAAACACTGGTTGCCCTTACTCCTTCTCAGGTTGGTGTTGTCCCAGGCGTTCTCATTTGCTCTTGGAGATGCACGGTCTAGGAAAGAGAATGGACGTGTACGAGTTTCTTGAGTATAAGGCGTCCTAAGATGCCCTGGCTTAGAGACCTCAGCAGAACAGTGAATGGCCACACATATTTCCCTGCCTCAGTTTCTTCTTAGGTTCATGGAGAGAGAGAGCAAAGTCATGGGAGAAGTCTGTGAAGTCCTTCCTGATGCTTCTGTTCTCTTCTGATCCATGGAGTCGCTTTCTTCTTGGCAGTGAAATTTCCGTCTGCCTCAGCCAGTTCAGCAGTGGGACACGTTTCCTTCCTAGGAAAGCGTGCTTCTCCTTCCTGCTAAAGCCTCCTGTTCATGTGAGTCCGGTCCCTGTCTGCCTTCCCTTATTCTTTTTAAAGGCTTTTCCCAAGACCTAGTTTCTTTGCTCTGCTTTGTCTTTAGACCCTGGGTTTCTTCTCGGAAATTGGAAAAAATCTGATTGAGAAGAGGTAGAGTGAGAAAGAGCATCTGGCAGTGATTTGTGGACAAGTCAGGAAAGCCCACAGACGGTGGGACTGAGCATGCATAAAAAGAAAAGGGGCAAACAAGAACATACTTTCAGAGCAAGAGAGGCTCTTTCTTACTCATATTGTTTAGACACTTAAAAACCTGAGGAGAATGTATAAAAGTAAAGTAATCAGCATCATACTTGGGGCTGCAGAGACAGAAACAACTCTTTCCTTTGTGTCTTTGATGAGGAGACCTAGCCCTGGGGTGTGAAGGTGGGGTGATAAAACAGGATCGAGTGGCAGAGATGTAGCGTGAGAAAGAGGAAGGAGAACATGCGGGGTAGTGTGGAAGAGGCATCACAGAAAGAAAAAGAAAAAAGGCAGAGTGGATGAAAAGGAAAGAGGAAACAGACACCAAGGAGAAATGGAAAGGAAGATAGGCTGTAATCTACTGTATGGCACAAAAGAAAGGAAAAGTGGAGCAAAGCCCGAGAGGGTAAGAAAAAGCAAGAGATTATGTTGCATTATAAAAAAATGTGTTAGAAAGTCAGTGGGCTTTCCTGCAATCGGTGGGGCTAGATGAGGCGAAGAGTCTTTCGCAGCCCAGACTCCTGTGGTTCTGTGACACTATGGAAGCAGAACGAGGGAGGGGAGCTCGAAGAAGGGACAGAGAAAATAAGGGTTTGAGTGGCATACAGAAGGCAAAACTCCAGAGGAAACCTCAGAGTTTATACTTGCATATTTAAATGGAGAGTCAGTGGAGCTCTCTGCTGTTTAAGAAGTTACTCATTTGGGAGGCTGTGCTGATTAGCCCCGAAGACGACGCTCACAGCCTGATCAGGAGGTCGGTGTGGTCCGCAGAACTCTCCCACTTGACGTTGGCTTCTTCCCAGAGTCTCCAGACCACTCAGCCTGAAAGGCAAATGCAAAACTTTTGCCTTTACAATTTGGCAAGTGTTTGTGAAGCAAAGGAAATTGTCATGAGCGTGTTTTGCCCACTGACTTGCCCTCTGACTAAAATGTTGGTGTAGGAGGAGAACTCTTACATAAGAGCAGTGAGACAGAATATTTCTGCTATTAGTGTCCATGGTTAAGGGGAAAAGGAAATAACACAGAACCGGTTCAAGCATCGTCACCCAGCAAACTCTGCACACTAGGATCACTCGAGGAGTATTTAGATAGCATTCCTATCTTAGGTACTCAACACTGCAACATGCTTCTGTCCCTTATAACACTGGCTAGAAAGGCAGCTACCACTAAGAGTCCAGATACTGTTTTCCAGTTTCTCTTTGTTTCCTTCTCTTTGGGTAGACCCGGGTTGATTTTTTTGTAATGGGTTTAACCTTAGTGGGTACCTGATAACCAACAACTGTAAGCAAGTTTAGGTCTCTAACTAATCAGCAGTTGCTAAAACTCTGGCATTCCTTGACCATATCTGGTGTGCTGTGAGTTTCCAACTTCATTTGATCGGTAAGTTACTCTTCATAGTCTTTCTGGAAAGAGAACTGTATCTGTGTTTTCACATCCAGGCTCTCCACCCGCTTGTGCCATATGTTCCATTTAAAGTTCCAGGACAGGAAGTATAGTAGAGATACCTTTCACTTTTACATCTAATGACAATTAAGTGCTTTACATTGAGTCAGATTTTCAGTTTCCCAGTTCCAGCATTCCACAGATGGGACTTTCAGTTAAAGAAACGGGAGCTAAGGAGGGCTTTGCCTCTGTGCTCAAGAGTGTTGATTTTGTAATTTTCCTTCATTACTATCCAAGGCAAAAACAGGCAAAATGCCTTTTGTCTGTTGTGGATTTTTATTCCCGTGGAAAGATTTTACAGACACAGTCTAATGTTTTCAGTGAATCTGGAGGTCTGTGTTACTGTGACCTTTTCTTATGCAAGGGTGCTAAGCTCTATGGGCAGAAGCCAGGTTGTAAGTGGAGTTAGAGAAGGGTTTGCACAAGATTTCTTAGCTGCAGAAAGCTGCAATAGCTCCACCGACTTACTACTTTCTATACTAATGGAGGATTCCAGCATGCTGCTCTCACTATTTGAAAATGTCTTCTGTAAGGTGGAATAAATATCAGGAAACTGAAGAGTGACAACGCTGAGGTCTACCAGGGTTGTATGTAGTAGGTGCTGCCAGGAGAGTCACTAGTCAGCTCCTGTAACCATGCTTCATATTTTTAAGGAGTCTTGATGTCAGTGCAAGGCATTATGCTGTGTACAGCCCAAATATCCTGTACAAGGATGACTGTATCTGACATGTATGACTATTTATCTGACATATATGACTATGTATGTCTATCTTGCATGCTATTGCCTTTTATTCTTTCAACCTACAGAAGATAAAGACCTGAGGATGATAGACCAGAGCCTGTGATGCTGTTGAAATTGCCAGAAGCTGAAAGGGAGTAACTCAGAGTAGCATTTGTACCAGACTCGTCTTCATACCTCGTGTACTTAGAAGAAGGGGAGGCTTCACTTTTATTACACAGGTATACATGCGAGAGACACCGCGCAGTGAAGTACAGATAGGCAAACAGATCTTAGGTGCATTTGCCCGCCTTTTTTCTAGGTTTGATAATCAGTCCATAACAATGAAGAAAAGGTTTGAAAAGGCCAAGCGTAAAGTAGTACTTGTCACCACATAACATTTACAGCTTCACTAAACGTAGCCGATACGTAACAGTTATGAACCTAGCTTTTGCCACTTGGGGCACGACACCTCTAGCTGTGTTTTAGTGCTGCTGAGGATGCTTTTATCTACAATTTAAAACACATTTCTAGTCTGTTTTTGAAAAATGGCCTTCCTTTTTTTGCCTGCAAATGTGCTTCAGGAAATAATTGTGGTTGCCATTTATGATACTTAGAACACTAACTACCTGATCACATCTACAAATTAGGCAATTAGACATCTAAGAAATAGAAAATGAACCTGTGAAATAATCCTCACAGGTATTTCTGGAAGCAAAATTCCAACCAAAGATTTAATGAGGTCAGGCTCTTTCAATAACAGCAAAAAGCCCAGCACCTCTAAATCAGTTTTCTCACAAAGTGGTTATTGCCACAGATTTTGCTAGGTGAATGATGATACAAATACTCGATTCATCTGGAAAAGCAATGACCTAAAGCTGTGATTAACAATATTGACAAAAGCAATACATGTGCAGAATATAAATATCTTGATAAAACTAAAGGTATTAATTGAAGGTGCT
Source organism: Elanus axillaris (assembly GCA_026212715.1). Taxonomy (NCBI): domain Eukaryota; kingdom Metazoa; phylum Chordata; class Aves; order Accipitriformes; family Accipitridae; genus Elanus; species Elanus axillaris. Next base: position 962,402 of record JANZLQ010000065.1, read on the forward strand.
GGATAAATGGCCTCTGCAATATTATTCTGCATGCCAATAAAAGTTTGCTCCTAGCCAGAAGAATTGCAGGTTGGCCCACACTGCTCTACCAGTTTGCCTAAAGCTGTTGAAGGGTAGATTTAAATACAGGCTCCAGAGTCTTTTCTCTGAAATCCTCAAAGATGTGTACTTGAACCAGAGGAATAATACTCAGGAGGAGCTGAAGCTGATGCCACGGACTCATCTGATGTAAGCTAATCAACCAGTGTCTAAAGCCCAGCAATACTCCGTCCCTTGTCTCTGGGTCCGTACATGAATGCACCGTTCCAGAACGAAGAGCTTTTTATTGGTCCTTGTGAAAAGGGCCCTCAAATTATCCTATATAAAACCAGCATATATAAAATCCATGCCGTCATACTGGGCAAAAATGTCCTACCGAATCATCCTTGTTCTTCTGCTTCACTGTAATTTCTCCACAGTCCCATCATAAGAAGGAGCAACATAACGCTGAGGTTAAAAGGGAATTAAGAGTCAACAGGGTGAAGTGACTTTCACTTGGCAGGAAAACTGCTTGCAGACATCTTAAGTTTCGAAGTATGTATATACCAGCTATCAAAACTGCTTCAGAAGGATTACGAAAAGGTTGCCATTTTTAAGGAGATGAGTGGAGAGGACAGTTTTAAATAAACAGTCTTCAAAAAGTAGAAGTCATGTCCAAATGAAAGAGAAAGGAAAACACGTTGATGTTGAATGTGAAGCATGTTAAATGGGAAACATTGATGAAGCAGGCCTAAAAAGGTGCTGAGGAACAGCCTGTTAAAGGCTTGGAAGTACTAATAAAACCACTTTCTAACATGCTGGAAGCAGGAAGTCATTGGCGAGTCTGTAGAGGCAATGAATCTTGAACAAGTAGAAGGAGAGCTTGAGTAAGGCAAGGTCACGGGAGCAGAGAGGTACGAATTCTAGGCATCTTAGAAGAATTTAAGATTTCCACACCAGAACCTTTCTTTACAGGGAATGATTTTGGGGACCTGCCTAATGTTGAAATGCAGATGAAGGAGTTTTCAAACATATTGATAAATCTGTAGTGACAAATTGTCCGGACCAAATACTGTTCTCCAAAGAAGTCAGATCAATCTGAAATACGAAATTTCCAAGCTCTACAGCAAAGCCCTAGCTGTAGGTAGCTCAGCCCCCAAGAAGGTGGTGGCAGCCGCTCTGACACCGGGAGATCTCCTGGATCTACAGGCTGGTAGGTCTGATCCCCACACCAGGAAAATAGAGATAAGCTGTGAAAAAGAATAAATTTGTAGAGACTTGGCTAACTATAATATTGATAGGAAAAATGAGTAAAAAAAAAAAAGAAAAGCAATAAGCTTTTCTAGAAAGAAATTGTCTGTCACAAACCTGTTGGAATTCTCTGAAAGAAAACTAGTAAGTGTGTGGCTAGGGACAGTTCAATCAATGTGATGTGTCTGGTTTTCCAAAACAGTTTTTTTTCAGTGTTACTCATTGAGTGCTTTAAAGGAATTAAGTGGTCAGGGAATGTGAGAGAAGGTCCTCTTCTGGGCTGCTTTGACAGTGGAGGGGAGGTACCAGTATACTTTCAGCAGGAATTGTGCTGGGACCTAAGCTGCTCAAAATTCATGATTTTGAAAGTAGTTGTGCAAAGTTATGAATTGGTGATGATTGATAAAAAAATAGTGTAATACTAAAATGGATTGTGAGCAGTTGAAGAAGGAACTCGTGGTACTGAACGGCTTGGCACCACAATGGCAGGCGACACTTTTTGTCGCTGTGGTCACAGGAACGAGAAGAAGCTCTGCCTTGGCAAAGGTGAGCTCCGAGTTACTTATTTCCAAACAGGGAAGAGAGCTTGGAGTCAGGATGGATAGTTCTTGCAAAATGTCAGTTCTGTGACAGCAGTGGTCAAAAGAAGCAAATGAAATATTAATAATTGTTAGGAAAGGAATAGAGAACAAAATGTAAGATGTAATTCTGGCATAGATAACTCAGTGGCGCACTTGGATTTTGAATGGATTTGAACACAACAAATAGTAATGGACCTGAAGACGTGCAGATGAATAGTAGATTGTTCGGAGGTATGGAATTATTTCCCCACAAAGGGAGATAAATAGACCAGGTCTTCTCAACTAAAAATAAGAGAGAACTGAAGAAGAAATACGACAAGAGACCTATAAATTTAATGAATTCTGTATAGCGCATGAATGGAAAATCATTATTTATTGCTTCTCAAAATGTAACAGCTAGAAGACCAACAGAAATGGTTAGGGTAAAAACAAACAAAAAGAAGTAAGTTTTTCACACGACACAGTTAAATTGTTGAGCTCATTAGCATAGAAGTTCATCATGTCACATGTATAAATTGGTTTTCAAAACTGTTAGACAAATTGGAAGAAAAAAGTAAGATACAGAAAAAGGATTTTTACAGACTTTATACAGAAGGTATTTTTAAACTCGGTGGACTTAATGCCATCTCCCACTTCAAAAATGCAGGAAACGTCATTCCATATTTGCCACGTGTATTTTTCCTCAGCATCCATTATTAGCCCCTGTCTGAGCTGGCAGTACTCTAGAAATAGCTTTTTATTCTGACTCACTGCAAGTGCCCTTAAGGTCTTAATTTCTAGTTCACTATGTTTCTATATTATAGTTAATATTTCAGTAGTGAGTAATTTCAGCTGAAATAGCGGTTCCAACATACTCTACAATAAAACACATATTTTGATGGATGTAACGTATCTGGGACCCCTGGACTGGAAGTGTGTCTCCAACTTTAACATCTTTTTCCAGGACACAAATCAAGATTATAATTTCTTTTTTATGCAGAGAAACTGCAATTATTCCTGCGTGCTTTCTGTCAGTTCTTTACCTGGACTATATGGGACTATGCTGTAGGAGAACTTTTCTGAACACTTAATAGGAATACTAGCATTTTTAATGAACATGAGCGTAGGACAATTTGTTCCATACCAGCACATCTTCAATTCCGTAGCAGCGTATCTATGTCTCTGTTTCCATTATCATACATATATACACCCATCTATATGTGTCTGCGAGAGAAACTAACCCTTAGCATGTTGCAAATAAGTTCTGTAGGTGAAAAACTTCTCATATTATATCCAAACATTTCCAGATGTTCCAGGTTAGTTGTACATAATGAAGCGTACTTATTAGTCAGATAGGAAGAATCATGAACATGCTGAATTTCGGGTAGTGTTGTGATAGAAGTTGTATTTGGATTCACTGAATTTCATCCCAGTACCATGAGGTGAGACGTAATGAATACAAGCAGAGCAAGAAAATCATGCCGACTGCACGGCTCTTCTTTATGGTTGGACTCAATGATCTTAAAGGTCTTTTCCAACCTAAATGATTCTGTGATTTTATTCTTCCTCCTCAAAACAAGAACAAAAAACCCAACAAAACAAAGCAAAGACACGAATTAAAAGCACCCTTCCAAAACGCCAAGTCAGGTACAGCGGTGGAGTGAGCTGGCTAACTCCGCAGGTGATTTTGCACAAAGAGAATGTAAATAACAGGATTCAGGCCCAAATGCCCTCGGTGGGTGCTGGGCGGTGGGTGGGCTGCCAGGTCCGCAGCAGACGGGGTACCAGAGTTCCTCCAGCCGGCCTTAGAGGTTTTTTTTTTTCTTTTTTGTCTGGTCTATGTCAGCGGAAGATTGCGTGAATTAAGAGATGTTTTCTAATATAATCAACCAGTACAGACTCTTTAGCCTCTGTCACATTTGAAAGCGTCGTCTTTACCTCTTGCAGCCAAGCCTGAGTGCTTCCATAAAGGTTTGTGACCTAAGCTGGAATAGATACAAGGCAGTAAGAGCCCCTTTAATAGTCAGCAAGAATTAGATTCATTGTTTTGCTCAGAGAAGTACAGAAAGTCTTTAGCACAACCAGGAACAGCATTGAAATCTGTCAGTCCTGTTCCCTACAGGGTTGTTCCTCCTCCTGCGTTAACTTCTGCACCGTAGACGGGAAGCCTTTAAACAGCGATTTTTGAAACTGAGCACATGTTAAAGTGGATTTATATAGTATTTTATGGAGGTTCCGGTCAAAGATGGGGGACCAGTTATGCAGTTTTTAAAAATATGTTTATGGTCAGGTTAATTCAAGCCATGAAGACACTGCAGATAATGCAGTGCCTGCCGCTCTCATGTTAGTGGAGCTCAAAAGTGGTTTAACTTCCCCGTTTGTTTAACTCTCTGGAGAACAGCAGGTGTTGAAGTGGACATAAAAATGTACCGAGTGTGCAGATCTATCCAGGGCTCTATGCAGAGACAATGTGATGACAGTGTTTCTGTTTTCACCACGAAATTCCACTCCAGTTCCAATTTAGGTCCAGTTACTGAAGCTATCGGAAGAGACACCAGATCCTTAGAGCTCCTTGGCTGAAGGGGACCCTTTAACAGCAGTAAGACCATGTTACCATTTGACAGATCTTGGGCTTCCCAAAACAACTGGAATGCTGTCAGGAGCAATTTTGAGCAGCTTGGGGCAAAGGCGGGTTGCTGCAAAACTAATTTAGCTGGGCCTGCATATGCAGTGCATGATTCCTTAATGGGAATTTAAGAAGCTTAGTTTAAAGAGCAAAGAAACGGTAAACAAAAATAAATCCTGGAGAATACCTACTTTGCATGCTTAGCATGGAAAGACTGGTAACTCGGTGAAACAGCCACAGGCTGTATTTTTGTTTCTGGTTAATCTCTGTAGATCTGTTAGAGAACAAGGTAAAACCTGCGTGGCAGTCCCCAGTTTTACCTTACCTCCTCTGCCTTCTGCGGAATGAACGGCTGGGGAAGCCAGAGGTCCTGAGGAAAGATTGCAGCTGAGCTGATGCTTTGCAGGGAAGGACAGAGACTTGGTGTGCGGCGATCCCAGTGCAGGTGTTTCCAAAACGTGCTCCGTTCTGTACTGTCGCGGGAAAGGCTTGCACTCAACGAGCCAGAGGAGGAGAGGGACAAAAGGGATGAGCTGGCACCGGGTTTCAAGCCACGGCCGTATAGTTTATACCCTGTCTTCGGGGCAAAGCGATGGGATCGGCATTGGGAAGTTGAGATAGCAGCAGGCTTCTTCCTAGAGCTGTGTGCTCAAAGGGTCTGCGGGATTTTTGGGATGCCTGAGTTCATGCTATCATCCGAAGAGCATTGCTACCCTCCATTGAGTTGCAAAGGACAAAGTCAGGGTGACTTCGCGTGTGCTGCTTGACCCTCGCAGCAACAGGGATTGTTACCCAAGCAGCTTGGCCGGTCATTAGCAGCTCTATGGGAATAAAAAGGTTACATGTAAATTAGCGGACTTGAGGGTGTTTGTGAGCTCCCAGCTCCAGATATGCACCCCGGCGGTGTTGCAGGCTGTGAGGAGGTAAGAGGAGAGTAGGACTGGAAAAGACGCACAGGAGAGTAAAATGGGGAACTAAAGGTGTAGAATGAATTTCAGGTGAAGAATCAAACAGAGAGACGTGTCGAGGGGGTCTCCAAAATCAGTCGTGGCACGCAGAAAGGGAAATGTTCACCCTCGTTGTTCTGGTAACAGAACTGGGAGTCATTTAATGAAAGTGGTAGCTGGCAGATCTGAAAGAAACAAAAGAAGATGCTTTATCACGCAAGGCGTATTGAAACCCCTCCTTACGGGATGTTGCAGAAACTGAAAGTTTAATGGGAATTCAAAGATTAATTGGACAGAATCAAAGAATGTGATTTTTATCTCAGGCTATTCAGTACCAGAGCTTAGGTTCCGGAAGTCCCAGAGCCATAAATCATTGAAAACCGAAGCAGCATTATGGGGAGTATCACTATGCACTTCTCTTACTCATACGCTCTTCCCTAAGTGTTCCTCACTGGCAACCACTTCAGAAGGGATACTGGCCTTGATAGTCTAACTGGAATGCTTGTTCTCATCTTCTTAGGAAGGAGGTAATGGAGAAGAGAGAGCATTTGAGATCTGAATAATGATGCAGAGATTTTACTAATAACGTGACACTAATAACCAGCTGAACAAGGCATTACTGTAATTAACAGGAGAGGATTGAGCATACCATATTACCAGTCGCTTGTTTTCGTTATGAGAGACCTCTGCAGCCCTGCTCCAACTGTTTGGAAACTCTGTGAGGTCTCCGAGCTCCAGGTGCCGAGTACTGTCAGTTGTCAGTGAAGTCCTTCTGCGAGCGTGGTGAATTCAAATTGGCAACAAGCAGGATTAGGTCATTTATCCCTCTTCCCCCCCAGATGAAAGTGCTTATTTAGGTCACATGGAAAATGAGTTTCTCCCTGGAACAGACATCACAAAATTAGTACGTAATAAACTGCGTACAGGATTTTGTTAAACATTACTTTTGAGCTGTAATTTTGTTAGGCGGTCAGTTGACATTTTTGACGCTGTTTCAGAGGTGGAAATTGGTAATTAATCGTACTGCATCATGGGTTTATATTAAAAATGTGCATTCATTTGCTACGCAAATAGGCATTTATTTGAGTAAGATGCTGCAGCAGAATATACCTCTGTTAGGCGCAGGACATAGTGCTCATGGTGGGAGGCTATTTACTGCAATTCAGCCCCAGCCCATGACATCTGCTTTTATGTCATTTGGGGCCTTTCCTGAGCTGGGAGGTTTGTGTCAAACTGCACAAACTTCACCTGTTTGTTTTATGAGGTGAGAATAAGTGGATGCTAAAGAGCATTTCTGCTTGTAATATGTGCTAAGACCTTGTACTGTTGAGGTGAAATGGATTAACATACTGTCTGTTAGCTAAAATCCCCTTGGTCTTCTTCAAGCTTGATATAAAAAAAGTGATTTAATTGAAGAATGGAGCTCATTTGGGGGTTTTTTAGGCTTTTTTATCTTTATGTGGTACAGATGAATAATTTTGTAAGGTTGAATTACAATTAGAAGGCGAAAATGAATTAAGAATACGATAAAATTATGTATTTTACTTGAAAGGGCTTTATATTTTGTAATTGCTCTAAGGTGGGCCAGCAGACTGTAGAGCATATAGAGATGGTCAACACTTTGTAAGTAATGTAAAATGTAAAGGTATAGTGATAATGTAAATATCGTTTCTATTACTCGGTGTTCCTCTTCTTTGTCCCTTAGTTGTCATTTCTCTTAAAACATTGAAAGCTTTCTTGTATAAAAACTATAGATGTGATTTTGAAAAGTGCCTCGGTGCCTCCTGTATGTAATTCCTGTGGCTGCACTGTACAGAAGTTTTTCTAAAAGAGAACGTATACACCAGGCTTCCTGAGATTGGCTGGGAACCGTAAGAGACTTAGAAGCTGCCTTCAAGATTTTGAGCTTTTCCTTTAAAAATATGGTGATGTATTTTAATATTTTCATATATGCACTTGGCTCCAGCATCTGAGAGTTTAAGAAACTCACCAAGTATCACAGGACGGAGCACGGAACTTCGAGCACCAGGCTTCCAAGGTGGTAGCTCCCAACCGTTCTTCCAGCTCCCAGTCTGGCCCGATGCTTCCGTAACCTGCCTTGCTGGCCACAGTATCCCAGCTTTCCTCTCTTCCTCTCCTTCCCTGCCTCTCCCCGCGTCCCACCAAAGTGGCTCAGAGCTCAGCTGGATCATGATGTCTCGGGGAATGAGCTTGGGCTCCCAGCCACATCTCACCTCTGTCGATGCCGTACCTCACCCATCAGGAATGCTGCATTTCTGGAATGATGGTTTTGACTGGCATAATCCAGGGGTACTCCTATCCATGAGTATTTCCAGGCTTAGATCCATGCCCGGAAGGACTCCTCTGGTCAGTACAAGTGGCAAGGTGAATATCAGAAGGGAATCTTTCCCATCCTGCTAGATTAACTTTTGCATAGGAATCTCTGAGGAGGAGGACTCTTTCCTGACCTGTACGACACGGTCAGCAGACTGCAGCAGTTCCATTTCAGCCCAGCGTATGAATTACTGACTTGAATGTTTTGGTATGTTGTATAAAATAGGTATTTAGGGCAGGGATTATTTTTTTTTTTTTGGAAACATACCTGTGCATAGTTAAAATTGCTTTTTCAAAGATGTGCAAGTTTGTCCATTGAAGATGGAGGACCATGTCCTGCTTCAACTGAAGCCATTTAGGAGCTGGTGAGTAAGCTGGAGCCTCACACAACGCCAAATCTGCCTCTCCCCATTTGTTAGGAAAAATGTAGTAATCCAGAGCCATACTAAGATTTCTCATTACAGAGATGTCGTAGCTTTTTTCAGCCCTCTGCAGCACTTTTGCTGGTGCATTATCAGTTATTAACACAAGCAGTAAGAGTTGAACTGAACAGCACCGTGCTCCATCAGTCAGGTATGTGATCTCTTCCTCTTTACTGTGTTTCTTATTCACTAGATGGCAAACACGGCCAGCTTAGACTCGGCAGATCCAGCAAAGCCTGCTTGCCACAGGCTAATAGCAAGAGATACGGTGGCGGTTTCTTTTCCGCAGACACGTAGGCAAGACTGGGATGCACGGATTTAGTGTACCTGTTGCAGCTGGCATCCCGACGGTATGTATAGTGGTGGGGCAGGAATGTCGATGATGTAGATGATGGAGCAGGAGCAGTGCTGGAGTGTCTGCCGAGTAGCGCATCTCCTGAGCTGAGGTGATGTAAAATAGGAAAAATCCATCTGTGGTGAAGACGTTCTCTGCGCTAACGAAGCACCGTGTCAGGCTTCTGTTGAGGAGCTGCAGGCAGAGCTGGATGGCCCGGGTGTACCACCGACCACGTTCTTCGTACCAGTATAGGTCAGTGCTAAGGGACCGGCTCGGGGAGGTACGACAGATCTGCCCTGGCAAGCTGTAAGCCGTTATTTCCAACGGCCCTGTGCCTCAGGAGAGAAGAGCGGTGGGGGATTGTGGCCCTTGGCTCCGGTGGGCGCATCCCCCCTCTGCAGCCATTCTGTGCTCGCTCCACGGAGAGCTGGCCCCATGAAGTCCATGCAGGTCTCTGGCCAAGAAAAGGGTCCACGGCATGAACCATTTTAAACGCCTGTTGTTTTTCAAGCAGCTGGTTCGGTGTGGCATCGTCAGTAATACACGAGAAAGTTTGATGGTGAGTCATGGGTGGTTGTTCCAGAGAGTTTGCTCCCTAGGGCTGGAGCTGGGCTGTGGATACCAGTAATAGCGATACCAGTAATAGCACACGGGCTCTTCCCAGAGGACGACCCGGTTGCTGCTGCACCGGCCGGGATGCACGGGGAAAACCAAACTGAGGAGCCCCGAACTTAGGGCAAGGCTAGGCATGCGTCCCTTGGTAAAGAGCCTGTGTGCGGGCTGAGCATCTTAGACACCTGCTCGCCGTTCTGTCTGGACGGGGAATTTTTACCATCGCGCATGTAATTTAGCATGAAACAATTCTTCTTCGAATTTCTGCGGTGTCAAGCATCACGTGAGTTCTGTCTAGAAGGTATATTGTCCAAGCAAAAAGCGAAACATCTTGCACACGCAGAATATGTACCTGCTACGCTGCCTCTTTACGACTAAATATGGTGGTCATTATGCTTTTATTTTCCCAAACAGACTAGCTGACTAGGAGACCACTGTTTCTTTGTAGAAATGGAAGATATATACCAAAAAGCATCCAGACATGGTAACCTCTTTTCCTTTGTTTAAACATTAGTATGATTTTAAAAGAGCCAAACCAATTATTTTTGAAATATAGTAAAAATCATTTGCTCCCTGGCTGACAGCTGCGTGCGCCAAGTTCTGCTCGGTGAGCCAGTTTTACAGCCCGTTGTAAATTCTGGAATATAGGGGTTTATAATGGAAACTGCAACTCTGCCTTCACCAAGGCTGTGCAGAAACACCACTGTAATATCCATTTAATTAGACGCTGCACAGTTATTCCTGGTAACAAAAGCAAAGGGCATGCAGCGCTTTAGCATCACACACACTGCTTTTATTCGGGCTACTTGGCAGGTGAAAATTTGAAGGGGAGAGCTAGAAATAGAGGCTCTAAGCTGTTTGAATTCCCTCCTTGCAGCACTGGTTTGTGAAGTGATTTATTTGAGCTGCAGCCTATAGACCATACATCACCTTCCTGGTTGGCTTTGTTGGCACCTTGTCACATTCTTGCGGGCTTGAGGAATTCATTGTTCTTGTTTGAACTGATAAGAACAAAAAAGGATTTTCTGCCGGAGACCTTGGGAAAGGCAGAGGGGGAGGAATGTTGACATGAAACAGCAGGGCTGCACTTTCCCAAGCCTTTCAGCCAACGCAGCAGCCCACATTCTTCCCTGGGCTTGAGGTGCGCTGCGTGCTGCTCTGCCCGCCAGCGTCAAAGATGCTTTCGGGGCCCAGGGTGGGATCGCTTCGAAGGGAATCTCGGGAGAGTGGCAGGAGGTGATGGTTGCCAAGAGGAATGCGAAACGCAGAGTGTAGCTTGATTTGAGCCAGCCCTCCAAAATTCACCTCGCTCTGTGTGTGCCTTTTGGGAGAGGTGCCACCCTGATCGGTTTTCCTTGGCTGTATCCTTGAATGCCCAGCTCAGGAAAGCGGCCTAAAGCTTTTGGTTCCAGCTGTCAAAGGAACCGCTCCTTGAAGGTGGAACGTGTAATGGATATTGCGAGCATCCCTTTGCTTCATACAGGCTTGGTAACAAGCACTGTTACAGATGTAATAGCTCATCGCTGTGCTGGGGGTCACTATCCGAGATGAAAACTCTGGCTGGATTTTTTCATGTTTCCTCAACATTATGAAAAAGGTGTGGTTTTTTGCTCCTCCTGAAAGCACAAAAGGTCACCACGAGGTCTTGGGGCTTACAGAGATGTGCTGGTATGAACCATATTGGTACTGATGAGCAGTGAGCTACAAAAAATACCAGTTAAAGCCAGAATTTTTGCTGGAGCGGACAACCATCTGCTCTAAAGTTTTCCCCCTGCTATGTGCACAGTGGAGCATTTTGCTCTTTTTATGCCTTCCAGGTACTTGGGGAAGGGAGATCATTGCATCCTCAAGCTCTCTTGTTGCAAGGACATCAGAAAGCCCAAACAGAGGCTTTTCTTGAAGTAACATCGGCTCTCTTTGTAATAATAATAATACTAGTAATAGAAAAAATAGCTCTTTACCTTTCCAAGTGGTGCCAAACTCAAATTTCAAAATGCTGATTACAAATAGATAGGCTTGTATCATTTTCAAATTCAAACAGAAACAAGGATGTTGGTTGCAAGGGGGTGCTGTAAGGTCAGTGCGTGGCAAAGGATCTGACCGAAAAAGTCCTTTGTTTCTGCTTTTGTGGTTATTTTTCTTACCATTTAGGCTGCTGATCCGCTGATTACAGGCTACATGGTGTCTGCAGGACTATCTAGCGTGATCCATAGATACAACGTGCTACTTGGCAGTACAGCCCAGGCTGATGGAGAAAGCAAAGGCTTCCCTCTCCTTAGTGCTGTTGCCCAGCCTTGGGGAAGGCTGGGGACGGTTGCAGAAGACAAAGCTCGCTCTCAGCCCCTTCTCATTCATGCTGTATCCTGCAGGGTCATGTGCCCACAAGATGCAGAAAGATTATGCGGTTATTTGAGTAAAAAAGGAATTGCGCCCACATGCATACTTGAGACCAAAAAGCATAGGATTAATTCAGGCAGGATACGGTGAAACGAGAGGAGAAACCAGCAGAATCCCGTATTTACTGCTGCAAAATTCTGTCTTGATGTAATTCTTGCATGTTTCTATTGCCTCAGCAGTTTTATGGATAAGTTTTATAGTAGATGCTGACCTGGAAGTATCTCAGGGCTACTGAGGCAGGACCGAGGAGGAAAGTAGGAAGAATCAAGATGAGCTCCTGATTTGGAGCCGGTGGCCAGCATCTCTCTGGGTTCCTGCAGCCGAGGCTACAAGCGTGCCCGAGCCCCCCAGCTCTGCCAGCAGCCAGGTGGGCTCCAGCAGAAGGGGAGCCGCTCTGGTTCCTCCCAGCACCAGCAAGGCTCTCACCACCCCCCCTTGCTCCTACACCCCGGCCATCCCCTGCAACGGGGGGTGTCGCAGGATTCACAAGCTTTCCTTATCTTGCACGTGGGTGCCAAGAGGGACTGGCTAGCCAGAATATATGGCTAGATGTAACCCAGAGCCAGCTTCTGAACCATCATTGCTTAAAGGGCAGTTCTTGCCTGGCCTTCATAAAGACAAGAAAGACTCCTTTGCTGCTCCAGGCGAGGAGAAGCGGCCACGGTGAGGGGTGAGGGTGTGCGTACGCATGGATGCTCGTGATTGAGGAAGCTGCCCGCTGGCGTAACAGTCTTCTTTTGGTGGTAGCTGGTGCGAAATAGCCTTACGGCTCAAACGTTAAGGCTGGCCTAACAGTGCTTTTCAGATAATACAATTTGTGTGATACAATGGATGCTCTGTTTTTTTTTTCCGCCGTAAGAGCAGAATTGTGGGACGCAAAGCCAGAAGAGACGAGGTAGGATTTAAATCAGCTGCTGTCACCCAAGGGAGGTGGCTCTCGCTACACCAGGTCGCCCGCTGAGCCAGGGAGCTGTCACGGGAGGATGAGGGAGAGATGAGCAGCAGCCAGGGAGGAGAGAGCTGGCTGATGTTGATGGGACAGGAGCGCAGTGGCAAAGGATGACAAGGTGGCGGTGGCAGAGAGCCAAGGTGGTGTGGCAGGTCTGCTTCGGTTTTCATCAGGTGTAAAATAGGAATGGTAATACCAGTCTTTTGCTTTGTGAAGTGTTTTGAGATCTTTAGATGAAAAGCAAACATTTATTTTGCTAGCACACAGGACAGAGGAAAACCTTTCTACCTGGGAAGGCCGGCTTCTAGGCGTCCAGAGCAGTTCCGTTGGAGCTGGGATGGGTGAGGCCATCGTCTACCCGTTGCTTAGACCACAGCCCTGAAAGCTGTGATTTAACATTCAGTACCTTTTATTGCCTAAGAGAGGTTCACATTTTGACTTTGTTGCTATTAGTAGTGGCTATTGAGAATATAGACAAGGATAAAATAAGAGGTGTAAAGGGTGTGTGGTGGATGTGCATGTGTGTATGTGTAAGCCCATCTTTGTAATATGTGAAGCAGCTTATATAAGGACAAAGATTGAGATAGGCATGTCAGGTTTTTAAGTCAGTATTGGCTGGTCTACTGGCAGAATCTGTTCCTGCCTGCAAATCTTGCCTTGCTTACAACCCGAGCTGGTCAAATTTACAGTGACTATGGCGTTTCGCACGCAGTTTGCAAGAGATGCTGTTCTCTTGGCAGCATGGCATCTTCCCCTTGACATCACTTGGATGGGTATAAGCATCTTCAGCACCGGCTGCCAGAGAGAATTAGATACTAATTTGGAGGCAGGTGGAGTTCATGGTACAAATGCCCCCTGCGCTTCTTGGCTTAGAGTGGAAAACGCTGCAGGGATCGCCTGCCTGATCGGAGAACTCTCGCTCCGTGAGCGTTCCTCCCGAAGTGAGGACCGCTGGCTCGGGCACTGCCTTTGCAGATGTTTTGCATGGTTTTCTTCTCAGATGACCCCACGTTGTCATCTGTTTCTCCAAGTCCAGCTCCTCTGACATCCACATTGGCAAGCTTGCCAGCTTTGAGCTTTGCCTTTTCTCCAGCTTGGAAGCTGCCCTGCTTTCCAGGGCTGAGCTCACTGACAGCGTATCACTGCTCTCTGCTGGAGAAGCACTGAGCTGGGCCAGGCCTCTGCGTCTCCAGCTGTTTGGCAGGAATGCAGGTGTGATGGCCGAACCGATAACCTCTGAGCCTTCAAGAGCAAACTTAGCGTACAGCTTATTCCTGTTCCCCAGGCAGCCCGATTTAGGGTCTTTGTTGTGCGGGCTGGAGACAAGAGGTTTCAGACAGAAGATGAGAGAGGGAAATAGGATGATGCTGGCTGAACATAAACATCTGCGGTCACCGGACTCACACCCTGATAGTGCAGGGGAACAGGCACTGATGTAATTTTCACAGGTTTCTGCTCTAGCCTGGAGTGATTTCCCGATTGCATTTGCAGTCATAGAGTGTTCCGTCTGTAAAATGTTTCTTCTGGTCAGATGCAGTGCCCAGTTACGAGCGTATTGGTTTTGTACTCAAGGGGCATAGCAAGTGTGAAGCCCTAGGAGTTCATGTTGAAGGAGACTTGTTCTGGTCATCTTGATTAGATTTTGTTAGCTGTAGAAGATAATCTGGCTGTTGCTTTGAGTCATTTTTCAAAGATGCAGGCAAATGATCAGGTCTTCCCCACAAAATGAAACTAATTTAAAATAGTCTCTCCCACTTGAGGCCCCC
>JANZLQ010000065.1:976720-999157 GCA_026212715.1 Elanus axillaris
CCCCCCAAATACGTATCATGTACATGCACACATAATATATTTTCTCATTTCATACACTTTTGTAGCTCTGGCATCTTTTTTGCTTGAAAACAACTCAAACATAAATCAGAAAAAGGCAGCTTTACAACAGCTTTAAAGTGCTATTATATTCTGCAGCATTCCAAGTGAGTTATTGCTGTGCTGTCAAAGAAAACAAAAACATTTGGGAAGGACTGTTTATTTTACAGTGGTTGACCAAAAGTATGCAAGTGGTTATAAAAAATGTAGACAGCTAACGATGGGAGGTGCCATTGCTCATTCTGTAACCCATTCACAAACCTTTGACACTGATTTTAGATCACTAGAGATAGAGCTAGGCACTTCCCACAGGAAAACACACACGCTTCCAAATCACTCAAGTTATAAACAAAACACACCGTTCTCCCCTCCCTCACTCCACCCTGATCCTTCTTCCCCACCCAGCCAAGCAGAAAGCACAGGATTTCTGTGTGAGGTGAGGCCTGTTTGACCAACTGTTTCCGTTGGAAACTGCTTCCACTACGACAAGGTGTAACTTGTAGAGCTGTGTATTTAAATTTGACTTGTCTTTCAGAGAAACCTTTGTATTAAGGTGGTCCCATTTTTGGTGCTATAGAGTACCATTTTCTATCATTAGAGTCCCTTTGTATTGAGCTCCCCACCAAAATTGTTGCATGCAATTTGAAGGTAAGTTGGAGTCTGTATGCTAACGTCCTTGTCAACGTCTTGGAAATACAGCATGCGGTTCTGGTCCGCTCATCCTAGAAGGAAAGTAGTAGAACAGAAGAGTGCTCAAAAGCTGACCGAGGAGGCTGCCGTATGAGTGGCTGCCCTGTGATGAATGACTGAGTAAGCTGGGACTCTTCAGCGTGGAAGAGAGATGATTTAGAAGAGTCTACAAAGTCGTAAGAGGCACGGAGAGAGTGGGTAGGGATTGGCTGTTGACTAGCTTTTCGAAGGCAGGAGTGAGTGAATCAACTAAAATCACTAGTAGCCTATTTCAAAACAAGCAGAGACGGTTCCTCACGCTGCAGGTTGTAGATCAGTGGAACTCCTTGCCGCAGGGTGTTGGATGCTAACGTGTTATGAGGGTTCAGGGGAAGACTGGAGAAATTTATGGAAGGGACATCCTTTGAGGGTTACTAAACACACACAGACCACATCTGCCTGAGGACCCCCCCCAACTTAAAATAACTAAAGGCTTGGAGAGTATCAGGGGATTATGCTTTCTCTGTGTGTCCTTTTTCTAGGCACCTGCTTACAGAAAAAGAATACAGGGATAGATCAACATCTGTTCTGTCCTAGCAGGACTGTTCCTGTATACATAGCTCTCGTGTCCCAAAGTTGGAGCGACTCAGGTTCGTGGATTTCCTTTGTCAGAATTAGGGTGAAATGACACCAGGGGAGTTCAAACAGCAATCAGCTCTTACTCAACCTAGCTAACCTTGCCCAAGTACAAGTGAACTTATCAATATGAACCTTGCAACATGTCATTAAGTCTCTGTTTGAAAAGAGAAGGGAGGTGTAGAAAATGGAGCAGAAAACAGAACACGAACCTGTGTCAGAAGGAGAGCCCTCCTGTTGAGTCCCGAGGTTCAGAGCAGACCCCCTTGCTTTCTGGACTCCTTCTCAAAGAGGAGCTCAGGGACGGCTGGATCCACTCTTAGTCTCAGACTTGATCAACGGTTTATGTTTAAAAGGATGAGGTGTAGGGACTGTGGAACAGCGAGAAGAAAAAGGGAGAGAGAGAGAGAGAAAGAAAGGAAGGAAGAAATAAAGAGAGAAGACAAGGGTTTCACCAGTCCTGGGTCCAGCGTTGGTCCAGCCAGCGCAGAGATCCCGTTCCAAGGGCGCGTGCTGAGAACTCGTTCTCCCTTCTTTGGTAGTGTGTTAGCCCTTGGTCTTGACATACGCAGTTCATGTTCCCGGGGTTCTCTGGAATCGGTCGGTGAGCTTTGGGGGGGTTCGTTGCGGTGTTGCCTCTCTTTCCCTGCTGACATGACTGCTTAAGGTCACAGTCCCATCCTCTGCGGGGCCCCCTCCTCGGGCGCATACGCTGTGCTCCTTCTCCTGGTCACTTCAGATAAGGAATTGTGGGTTTGGAGAAGCACAGTCCCACCCTCCGTGGGGCCCTCTCCTCTGGCCACATTGTCCTGTTCACAAAACTCCAGCATTTTACAGAGGCCATTTTCTCCACCAGAGTTCTTTAACAAATGTTTGAGACATTGACTATAATTTGTCAGACCGTCACAACAGCATAAGTCTAATAGTGGAGATACCTTGTAAGTGCACTCAGCTTCTCTTGCCTTCCCTCTTAACAATTCCTGCAGGCAGGAATGAATTCTTGAAGATGCTGAACACCGTATGATGAGCATTCTTACTTTTCTCTATGTTCTTATATGAGCACTGAGCAGGATCAGCCTCCAGTGACAGGACACTAAAGGCTCCATCTTCAGAGCCATGTTGATTTCATTGGAAATGTGCCTGGATAGGGGACCAATCCTAGGATGATCTTAAATCCTTTCATCAGGATCCTCATGAGCTAAGCGCTGACCTTGGTGTCCTCAAATAGACCTCACAGTTACCATCGTTTAATAACATCAGAGGCCATATACGTGTCTTCAGTGAATCTGAACATCAAGTTGCCTGTGTTTGTCTTTTACAATAGACGTCATAGAAGCTCATACTGTACTTGAGCACATTTATTCTGGCTTCAGTGGAAGTAAGTGCATTTATCAGGCGGATGCCCAGTCCACCGTAGTCAGTGGAAAGCTGGCTTTAGTGAGGATTAGATCAAGCCCTTGGTGCTGCCCTCAGGTGCTTAGTGGTCTCCCAACATGTAGACATCAAATTTAGTACTTCAGGAGAGTGCGTGTCTTCCTACATCTGTATAAGTTGTAACTGCCCAGCGTGAAACACTTCACTGATCACCATCCCTTTCTGCTCAATCCTTCCTGCGAGAAAACGTCTGCCAGAGGCTTTTACAAAGAAATAGCAATTGTGATTTTTATCAGATGAGCCCATTAAGAAATGGGAAATGGCAGAAAAAGAAAGAAATGGCAGAAAAGTCACCTCTGATTTGGGGATGATCTTGCATTATATTTCCTTGCTCTGTGGAGTCCCTGAATTAGCCATCTTGCTTTGGTGGTTGGTCACAGTGCAAAGGTTGGTTGGGGGAGGAATCCTTAAAAGCAAAACAGTAATAGTAATAGTCATGGTCATAATCACAATAGCAATCATAATCATAAGAATAATAATTTATGAAAAAATCCCCCTGCAAGTCCTCATACTCATTGCAAAGGTGGTAGAGAGATTAGCCTTGGTCTGCACCAGTTTTTAGCTGCCAGTATCGTGCAGGAAACTAAAAAAGAGAAAGAAAGAAAACTGTTAAAAGAGTATCATCAACCCACTGCCATACTCTGTACATGCCGAAACGCCTGCAGGCTCTGTGCAGTTGTTAATGAAGATCAGTTGATGAAGGAAGCACGTGAATCCCAGTGAACCTGCCTTCCGTAAATGTGCCAGGATTACCGCGTCACTGCTGTTGACACATTTCCCTTCCCTTTAGGTGCACACCCTTTCCCTTGCGTCCCTGCAGCGCATGTGAATTGCTCTGAGGAGTCCTCCAGCTACACCCCTGCGGTGGAATTCCATTAGAAAGCCAAGGTGGGGAGTATCTGTGAGCTGCTTAACAGCGGATCGGTCCTTTTGCCCTCTATTTACTACGCTGGTACATCAACAGTGCCAGAGAGTGTACAGTATTACCTTGCACAGCTACATAATTAAAGCTATCTTCCCTGACCAGAGGGAAATAAGCATGCAAAAGCCTGCTGCTGTTTGCCAAAAGCAACCGTAGTCAATGGGAGAGAGAGAGATGTTTTGTGCTTGGTCTTTTTGCTGCTTGTATTAGAATCGTGCGCTGCGATTTCTATCTGTTTTGCCAGTTGGCGTCCATCCACCTTTTCTGTTCATGCTCAAGCAGCCAGGAACACTACAGCGGGAGAGGAAGCCCCTTCTCATATGTTGCTGGCTGAGCTGCCAATGACTTGTGTTTGTAGTGGATCCAGCAACAAAATAAAACAACCCCACCAAATCAGCTGTGTTCGCTAACGAATAGGACTGCTGAATAGTATTGGAGCAGTGTCGCAGAGCTTCCCTTCCTCTTCAGGCGCATTAAAGGCATTAGATTTACTTAATGTCCAAAGCAAAAAGGGGTATATGCTTCTCTAAACTTGAATAGCTGTTTTGTTAGACAACAAAACACCCGAAGGAAAGACCCAAGTCACTACTCAAATATAGATGAAGGTGAGTGAACCTGGTCTGAACTGACCAAGTTGATTAGATGGTTTAATTGAGCTCTGGTACAGCAGAAAGGTCGAAATGTCTTCTGACCAGGAAATGGTAAAAGCTGCTTATAAACAGCCCGCAACGACAGAATCTGAGTCATTAACTTGCATGTGCAGACAGGGTATACACTTAACGTGTCTCATGCCCAAGTTACAGCCACCACAGAAATACTTTTGTAGGGACTGAATAACTGGTTGGGAGAAACAGAGGGGGTAGGGAAGCAAGAAAAACAGCCAAGTAATTGAAAACATCGTCCGGAGAAGTAGCCTACAGCTGACATTTGGGATGCTGAATGTGAACTGGCAATATGAATACAATTCTTACTGAAAAGCTGTTTGTCGAGGTCGTCGTGTTTCGGGACTGCTTGATGTGAAAGGATATACTTGCTGACAGAAACAGGCTTGTGCCAGCCTTCCCCGGTGGGAGCAGTACCTACTGATGCTGGGGCTGAATTCTGCTCTTGGTGTCTTGCTGAAAAATGAAAAAAATGAAAAATCTTCCGTTTTTTTTTCCACCCGCTCATTCTCAGCCACCTACTGACATGATCACCGTGGGAGTTGAGGTATACCCAAGGTGCTGTGCTAACCTTAGGGGGACCCCATACTAGCTTTAGATCAAAGACTCAGATCAGTCTGTTATGTTTTCTAAAGCAACTTGCTATCACAAATGATGGAAGGGAATATTTCTGATATGAATAGTGTGGCCTTCTTGTAGTCGGACCCTTTTATTTCCAGAATTTATTGGTGCCTGCAAATACTGCTGTCTCCCCTCAAGACAGAGGTAACAGTGATTTATTCAGCTTTCTGAAAATTCTAGGCAAACAGAATGTGATGTAGTCGGGGAAAGTTAGTAACAATTTATTTAAAATGGAGTGACCCACATTTTAAATAGCCTCTTTTTCTTCTGAATTAACTGGTATTTTTGTTCTCAGTCCAGAGATCACTGACTGGGGAAGTACTTTTTACAAGAGTGAAAAATTGAGTATCTTCTATGGATACTGCATTCCTGATGTGTAGAACTCTTGGGCATTGTATAAAGGAGAATGCCATTGTTCCGTTTAGGAAATTAGGCAGCAGCAAGTGAATTGGTGGCATATTCCAACTCTTCATTCCCTGCCTGATAGACTGCTGCTTCTATTACCCATAGGTGTGTTTCAGGAGTTTAAATTATGTTATGAGGTACATTATACATTTTCCTATTGGTTGCAAGAAAAAGAATGTATTTTGAGAAGTTTTATCCTTCAGCTGGGAGGAAAGAGTATCGTGAAGGTGTTTCAGAAACCGACGGTATGTTTTCTCAAAGACTGTCCTCTCTCTTACATGGAAACTTGCCAGCGGTTTCTGCCTCGGCTCCCTACTAAGGAATACTGGAAAAATGGAAAATCTAGTCAATGAGCTGCTCAGACTATAGAAAAGGAGCAGGGGTTGACCCCGGGCATTTCATGTGTTCTTATTCAGTGTCTGTTCCCCGCAAAGCCCATCCGAGCTGTGATCGCCACAGTGTGCTGTTCCGTAGAAAAAGTCGCCAAAGGAGTGGGACCTACGAGCTGTTCTGCCTGTTGGCTGACCTGCGGTAGCCAGCCACGCGTGTGTCGTTAGCCTGCTGCAAATGGAAGGTAAAAGGCATCGCTTAAAGTGCTCGCAGAGAGCGAGGATGTGGTCAGTAACTTGAGTGAGTGCCTGTGATTCCCATTTTGAGCTGACCCAGAGGCAGTGGGTTGGTAGTAAAAACCTACCTGAGAGAGAAAGTTTAAGGCATAACCAGTGTGGGAATGGGCTTAGTAAAAAGGGGATTAATTCAATGTAAATTGGGGGAAGTCAGTCCAAGCTTTTCATCCTACCGTTAGCAGGGTTCTCAGCATAGCTGCAACATCTCGGGAAGGTGGGCATTCACGTCTGGGCCGTCGCTGAGCGCGGGGTCTCTGGCCGTGGGAACGCTGCATACACAGAACAAAGCACCAGAGCTCTGAGATTCCAGAGTTTAATATCCTTTGGGGTGCTTTTCCTTCCTTGCTTTTATGGACAGTGAATAAACCTGAGAGAATAATATAAGTCTAGATTTACTGTACATGTTTTAAGTCTCATTCTTTATGGCGCAAGGTAAGCTGTAAAAGTTCAAGGTTTCAGCTCTGTGTAAATCAGCGTAGAGCCATCGAAGAGATTGGGACAGTGCTTGCGTGTAAGGATCAGGGCATAATTTGGAAAAAAAAATAAAGCTAGTTCTGTATTTTTCAGCTAGAGCCTTTTCACTACCTTAAAGCAAGTAAAACCATCCAAGACGAGTAAAGCTTTTCCAGTGGCAAAACGTTCATCTTCATAATTTTTCAATCATTTAGAAGCAGACCAGTATCTGTAGGGCCAGGCAGAGATGCTTTTAGTTGTGCCTTAAAGAATGAACCTTTTACGATCCTGAATCTCCAATCTTGCTCCTATGTCGTGTGTTCTGGGCTGTCACAGCCATTCTTCTTATGAAAAGGAAATAACTTCTTTAAGATGGGCAGTGATTTTTGCACAGGTAAACAGTATCAGCACACGATATGAAAAGCATTTGAAAGGCAGGATTCTTTTGTCTGAAAGGCCTGCATTAAAGAGTTCATGGCTTTTCCATTATTTTATTTTTACCAGGGGCACTCACTGTATTCTTTGCGCTGTACGTACTCAAATAGCAGCTAAAGGGTGGATTCAGCTGATGACGACTTGCAAGTGTTAGGCACTATCTTTTTTTCTTTGCTTAAACCCCAGTTCTAGGATTTTGTATTGTCATCCCTTACTGCAGTTCCCGTGCGCCTTCTGCAGAAAATCAATGCCGGTAGCAAGGACCCTACAGAAGGGCACAGAACCTCTTCTCCCTCTCCGCGGTTGAGGTAAAAACCTTGTCATGGGTTTGTCAGCTTGGCTGGCAGGAGGGCTGGTGGCTGGGCAGCTCAGGCTGTGAGTGCTGCTCTTGCACCCCGCAGAGGGTGCTTGCTGGTCCTGCCAGATCCCTCCAGCTCTCACCCTAACCCTCTATGACGGGGTGGGCAGCTCTTGGAAACAAAGGGAAAACTCCCATCCGTGGCCCTGCATGTTTTTGTACATGCTCACTGCTTGTTGAAACATCCCGAAGCCCCCGGGCTTCTGCAGCATCCCCCCCTCCGCATGTAAAGTGTATTTATTTATTTATTCTTGACTCAGCTGTGAGCATGAACTTGCCACACAAAACAGTATTAAGCAGGATAGCCTCTTTTCTCGCCCTTCGCAAAGTGAAATGACGTGACCTGCATGCTGACATTCCTCAAGCTCCCCTCGGTTAATAACCTTTCTTCTCGCTCTCCTCTCCACCGTGGCGTGGGGTCCTGATGCTACAGCCTGGGAAAACAGGCTCCGATGGAGTTCGGTAGCCTCGCAGCGCTGCCGCACAGGGGTCTCTTGCTGAAGAAACATGCCCGGTTGACAGCAGCCTTGGGCTGATGGGCTGCTACGGGACAGGCAGGTTAAGAGTGTGTCTGGGGGGGTTGGGAGGGAGGACGTGGTGCTCGGCCAGCTGGCCCCGCGCATCCCTCTCTTCCCCTCTGCCTCCCTCCATTTCAGCCTCCTGCTTGGTCCTTTTCTCCTTCTCGACCTCCTCCACCACCTCCGTAGTTAGTCCCACGACTGCTGGTCTCGAACGCTGTGCCTGCTTGTTTCCTGGGGGAGCGGGGAGGAGGGAGAGAGGGAAGGATGGAGGGATGGAGCTCGGTCTCTCCTGCGGACACTCGCCCCGTGGTCTTGGCTGGGGGACAGCCGCTGCTGGCAGCTGAACTCGCGGTGGTAGCAGAAGAAAAGAATTTGGCAGGGAGGGGAGCCACATGATGGTGATTCATCCTGCAGTCTTGAAATGTGGCAGGAGGGCTAGGAAAGGCTTCGGGTGCCAGCACTGAGAGCAGAGACACTCACGTTCAAACATCACATTCTTTTTATAGTAAGGCATGCCTCATAGGAAAAATATTGAACTTGGCCTTCCAGGATGAAGAAAATAGGCCCAACTGTGATTTTACTGCTTGAGTCACTCATTTAATCGGTACTGGTTGCATGTAGGAAGCCTTCTATTAGGCTGACTTGGAAAAATTGTTTTTAATTAATTAATAGTGACACCGAGCTGTTTTTCAATTTGCTCAAAACTGCTTTCATTTGTAGTTCCCTTTGTGTAAAAACACTCCTAAGATGCCGTAATTCAGAAGAGTAGTTGCCTTAATCCAGTCACTTGATGTAACTGCCTTCTAGATAGGGCTCTGGTTTTTTCAGCAGGGGCTAGGAGTTTGCTGGAAAGTTGAACCAAGTTGCACTGGAATCCTGATGGCTTTGTGGGCCCGATTCTTCCACCTTTCCTCCTAGAGCCCTGGGTCGCGTGCGTGTCCCATTGGCATCCCACGTGGGAATGAAAGAAACAGAAGACGTCTCTTAAGATGCTTGGAAGTGTGGGATGGCAGTTTGGAGACCACGTAACAAATCGATTCCAGTCCAGCTTACAAATTCTAGCTTCCTTTCGTTAGGCTACCTTGTAGTGAAAATCCAGCTTACCGAGACCACCTCCTTAGCCTTATTTCGACCCAGCTGCCTTGTCTGGCAGGAGGTGGTTGCGGATGCAGTTGTGGAAGTGCAGTTCGCTTGAGGAACACCGGGTCTGCGCAGCCCCGCACGCTCGCAAGGCCCACGTTGGCTCAAAGGCTTATTGCTTCCCATGCGCCATAAATCTGCATCTGCATCCAAAAATGTAGAGGCCACAGTGTATGGAAGTTCCTCTTCCTCGCTGAGGGTGTTTATGACAGATTTATATTGATGGCAGCAGTGCACCACAGCCACAGACTTCTATTATATTCAGGCTCTCCTAACTCAGCCCCTGTTTCCTGTTGGAGGTGAGACAAGGTCCTATATGAATGAGGGTGAAATTACAGCTGAACTTTCTAATTGCTGTTAGTACAGGAGAACCTTTAAGAAACAGAGCAAGACCTTTTGTGTTCGGAGCTACCTCTGCCCTCTCTTCGCCGGTTCGCTTTACGCTCAGTTCACGTTTTTCCCCCTACAGAAAGCCAGTAAATGTGTGCCTGTATCTCTCATTATGTTTACAGAAGGTATTTGAAAAGAAGGTCAGAAAGTGCTTTAATTCTTGAAAAAAACAGCCAGTTTCAGCTACCCAGAATCTCCAAAGTGTATACAAACCCGCAAATGCTGGTAACTGTTATTTCAGGCCTCGGGCTTAGACATGATAAATTAACGCTGTCCAGATTTCATTTAGGAAACAGTGCTTACTCCTGCACAGACCCGTTCACATCCCGATGAACTCCGGGGCGGCTCGGAGGGACAGCCACCACATCCTCCATCTGACCTTGATGGTGACGGCTTCCTCCTGCCTCCTGCCCCAGGGCTGAGCGGCCGAGCCAGGCTGGGAACGCCAGCCGCGGCTCGGAAAGCCAAGCGAATGTCAAGTTTAGCTCTGCTGGAGTATTCTAGGAGCAGATACTCCTTCATCCCGTCCTCCTTTCCCTCTGCCCTCTCCCTCTTTCACTGTGACAGCGGAGGAGGAAGACCCCCGTGTGTCCAGTGTGGGCTTCAGAGGTTCCCAGCGTCGGTGTCTTTGGGGCTTTGAGGAATCCCATCATGAAGCTGCTCTGATAAACCACCATCCTCCTCCTGGCCTGATGCTGGTTTGGCACAGTGTTTTAACTGGAATAATTCCTTCTCAATTCCAAGTCTAAATCGGGAACCAGAAGAAGGCGATGCTAGGTGGTAACCAGAAAGAGGCAGTGACAGGTTGACCCTTTCTCTGTCCCCTGTAAATGTTCTTACTTCTTACGTTTAGTTGGACAAACGCCCATTTTATTTAGCTTGCGGCTGTGGGATCTGGTCACTTTGCCGAGAGGCCAGAGGAGCCGCAGGTCTCCCATGGGCACGAGCAGTACCTAACTCCTTGGAAGAGGCTATGGAAGAAACTGAACCAGCCCCAGAAATCGGGGGGTGTAAAAATGCCTCCAAGCTGCCTCTCCACTTCTCTCGTCGTCTGTACTGGGCTCTGAATCTAGGCCAGTCAGTTATTTCTTGCTTCAGCCCTTGTTTCGCTACAGGATTTAATGGCTTAGGACTTAATGGTTGTTTGCAGTGGTAAATAATTCTGCCTTTGATTGAAAGGAGAGTTCAAAATCTCCTGAACCGAATCCCCTCTTTAAACAGCCCGTCTTTATTTTTTCCTTTAGAGCAGGAATCGCCGGGCTGTTGCTGTCTGTGCTTGCCGTGATTCGCCCATCGGCCACCTCCCGCGGGGTGGTTTCGTGCCGACCCTGCCTCGAGCCGCGGCGTCACCCCGGTGCGGGAGGCTGTGCTGAGCCGGGGTGTCTGAACGGCCAAGGTGTCTGCCGCTGGATTAACACAGGTTTTTTTGGTCTGACATACTATTGCAAACATCTGTCTGCGCCTTTAGGCTCTTAAAATATCTTTAAAAGCCTGGGTGTATGTGTCTTTCCAAAGACACAGAGGAAGTCTGTGGTAGAGCAGGAACTTCTCCCCGGGGGAGGGACCCTGACGGTGCAGAACAGCGAGTAAATCAGTACGTTGTTCGTGGACGTTTTTGAAGGGAGCTCAAAACACCGGCTAGTAAAAGGAGCATGTGTGAGATGATGTAACCCTGGCTTGGGAGGAAGAGCTCAGGGCTTCACGCTGCTCCGTGGCAGCGTGACAAGTCAGGCTCCCAGGGACAGTCATTTATCCTGCTAGCCTGGATTTTAATGGATTATGGCTGGAGTTGTTACGGTCCGTTTGGTGGAAAACAAACAAACAAACAAACAGATCTGTAGTTTTAGGAGCCTCTTTTAAAATGTCAGCCATCTGCCAGGCAGAGGCTTAATAAATCACGACTGCAGGAGAAGGGTAGTGCGCACATGTGTGTTCTGCAGGCTTTGCATACTTCTCCAATGACCGGTTTTCTAAGTCGATACTTACTTTGCAGAAGATGCTCCTAGGATTTGCGCAGCTGATGGCAATTAAAGAACTATGCTGGGGAGACATGTGCCCCGTTTGGGGGGAATTTAATTGCTATCTCTCAGCGTAGTTCCTCTTCAACTATAGCTAGCCGTGGTTTGATTGTCTCACCTTGGAAGGCGCTGAGTATCTGCGCTTCCCGTTGTATTTAAGTGGCACCGTAGGTATTGTATACCTTCGCTGGAGGAATGACGTATCTCGAGATCTGTTGCTTTGCTCGGTGTCTGCGTCAAGTGTGAGTCCAGCGGGGCTGTGAATGGCATAGCCCTTCCAGCCTCTCTGCCTTAATGCCGTGGTTTTTTCTCAAGGCCCCGTTCTCAGGGCATCTCCCCTGCTAGAGCAGTTTGGTACCTTATTCTCAGAGGAATCCCATTGAAGAAAACGAGCCAGCGTGAATGAGGGTGAGAGGCTCCAGCTCTCCCTTTCCTAACGGAGAAGGAGATTCTGTCCCACGTTTTGTAGTCGGGGGAAGCTAGAGCATCCCCTGACCAGCTCGCTTGGGATTCTTCAGGAGAAAGCAGAACCGAGGTGTTAGCAGAAAGCTTCGTTCCTTAAAAAAGAGAGGAAAAGAGCTCTTTTAACATTACTGCTTTTTTAACACGCCACTGCAAAACGCGGTGGTGCTCTGCACAGCCCCGCTTTGTTTGCACACCCAGCTCTTTATCCCTTCGCTGCCACCGCGCTGCTGTGTGAACGTAAATCCGCTTGGACCAGTAAAAGATCATTTAAAACAAATAGTAAAATGAACAGCATTTGCAGAGCAATAAAGGAAACACCTTTGCAAACAATTCACACCTGTTCTGAAAAATGTTAAAGTATCAGTCTCCGAAGTTGCAAATAATATTTTTATTAGGTTTCAGATGCACGCACACAAACAGACGCAGCATAGATGCTTACAGAGCCTGCTCCCAACTGCATGATTATTACTTCACTCCTTCGTCATCCCAGCAAATTCTTTAATGCGGGACATAAAATGAAAGTCATTAACGATGTTTATGAGGAAGCGTATTGTGTTTAAGTGCACATTGTGAAGAAAAAAAGGCATTAAGATGTTCAAGCGTAGGAAGTGAGGAGGGAAGGGGGAAATCATGTTTGTTGAATGTGTTTATGTGAGGATTACGTGCAGTTTATGCAATTCAAGATTTCAGAAGCAGATAAGATGATCTAAATCAGCCATAAAATCTGTATCTGATTTTTCACACCAAAGAAATAACAAAAAATGGTTTTGTTTTCTCTGGAGGAAAACAGAGGGAAGGAGGCATAGGGCCAAATTCTGATCTCACTTTTGCTGGTGTTCGGTGAAACTGTTGGAAATATGCTGGATTTACACTGATGTAAGCAAGATTAGAGCCTTGCCCGTGGCAGACAGAACATCGCCTCTGTGCATTTTGTGGCTATTTTAATACAAAACCTATTTTAAATACATTGATATTGCTGTAATGTAGTCGACAAGGTCATGGTAAGCAAATGCGGACAAACGTTACAGAACAATTTGCAGATTTAATGTAATTTTTGCTGATATTTGGCTGCGTTCTTTGGGTCTCTGTATAATTTTGCTAGTTTAAATGTGTTCCTTACAAATGAGTTCTTAACTTAGAAGAAGTAAAAGAGCATCCACCGTGTGAATCTGAAATGAATCAGCACCCACATGTCAAGTCCCTTTCAGTTGCTAAGTGACAGCTTGTCTCCTCCGATCTTGTGAATTTAATTTCTGCCTGGATGTGTTTATACTCTCAGAACGAATCTATCCACGAGAATCTTTCATTCTGCAGCGCAGTCTTAGCTGCTGCGGCGTAGCTCAGAGGTGATGCACGTTCATTTGGCGCAGACGCTAACAAGGTGGGGTGAATGAGGGACGGGGCATCAGCATCCCTTCTCCACCGGCTGTCCGTCCATTCTGGTTTTTGGGTGCATTTCTTCTATTTTACGGGCTAAATCTGAGGTCAAAGTCTATACTGTTGTAAGGTGGCGGAGATCCTTTTATTTCAGTGGCTCTGTAGCAATTTACACTGGCTGAGAATTTGGCCCCTAAAAGCTTGTGTCAACAAAAGTTTTAACTGGGGAGAAAGCAGTAGAAAAAACTAAGTCAGTAAAGCTCTTACTGTCGGGAGACATTTCTATTATGTAATCCTAAAATAGTAATGTTTTGAGTATAGCCCGTTCGGTCATCCTAAACAGAATTAGTACAGTTGGGAAAGGGGGGGGAGGTGTGAATGTTTCAAGGAGGTCTTTGAACGTTTTCTTCAAATGTTCATTGCATCTAAGATCCCATTTTTTGTGTGCCTTTATTTGCTCCAGAATACCGCTGGACTGCCAACAAAGGAGAGCCTGTCCTCCCAGGAATTTTCTGCATTCCTCTCTGGAGTAGGCATTTTTCTCAGCTACAAAGGCCCTTTGGCAAATTCCCTCTAATCATTGGATTTACCCTGGGCTCTGATAGGTGCCATTCATGAACTTGGTCTGCTGTTTGATGGGGCTGAAGCATTAATGGGATCTTTTCATGATAAACAAAACAGAGTAACATTACTGGAGGAATCACAAAGCTGCTCTTGTAGGGCACTGCAGTTCCTTCTCCCTCCGTTCTCTCTCTGTTTCCCTCCGTTCTCCATTTTTCTTTCCTTTATTCCTCATACTTACCTTGCTTTTATGAACATACAGTCTTTTTTGTCTCTGGGACCATTTTTAGTGGCAGATCTCGCCAGCTCTGCTCACCTCAGGAGGCAGTGGGCTAGCTCACTGCCTGGGCTTCGCCCCAGGAGATGCGGTAAACCCATACAAAAACTGCCCAGGAGATGCGGTAAATCCGTACAGACTGCCCAGGAGATGCGATAAGCCCGTACAAACTGCCCAGCTTTGGCAGCTCAGTGGCTTCTCCAGGAGTCTTACACACCATCAGAGCAGAGACACCCATGGATCCCGATTCCGGTCTTCCCTCCCATGGGTTTCATTCCCATCAGTGGGTCCCACTCCCATCAAGAACTGGTGTTCAAACAAGGAGAGGAAGGAAAAGAAGTTAAGGAAGGACTTGCCTTGGTATCAAAGTAAAAGCCAAAGTTGCCTCTGCTCTTAAACTCCATTGATAATAGTGACTTTGGAGTCTTACAGACAACACATGTGCAGGGTTTCTCTCTCTGGTAACTTTTTAAAAAGTGCTATACTGTCCTAGTAATGGATATGTTGTGAAAAGCAATCTTCTAAACTCATAGAGGTAATACAAAAGTATTTATAAAAAATAAGCTTAGCAGACAAAGATAAGACAGAACTGCATCTTTTCTTTGAACTTGTTCCTGCTCGTCTTGGTGGGGTGTTGGGATCCAAAAAAATGTAAACAGTACAATGCTCTTTCTGCCAACACTCCTTTCGTTTAAATATCTCACACGTCTTCTGATGAAACGTCACACCAACAGCTTGGGTGAGCAGTCTAGCTCCTTTTGAAACAAGAAAAATTGCAAGATCTTTCTTAAAAATCCTTTCATTTTACAGTCCTGAGTTTGAAAAACAGTACATTTCCAACTGGCAGTTTCAAACCTATTCATTTTCGCATTCACCACTTGATTTGTTAAATCATCTACATTGGAAGCTGATAATGAATCAAGTAAGTAAACATAAACCAGTCGGGTTTATTTCCAAATTTCCTAAAGCCAAATGATCTTTTTCCACAAAAAAAGAATTTTTTGCTGGAATTTTCCTCTCCAAAATGAAAAGAAGGAGGAATCAGACAGAAGGGAAAGTAGCACGTTGTCTTCCATGTGCCACACATAACTTCTCACACTTCCATCCCGCTGAACAACGCTGTGTCTGGAAGGTGTCGGGGGAAAAGCTGGATGTACTGCCAGTATGTTAGAGAGCTCTTCTTAAGACTCATACCAGTAGATCAACAGGCTACATGTGAAGGCATTGCAGTCCCTAACTCCTTTTTTTGGTACCCTCCTCGCTCTTAGGTAAGAGCCTTACCCTTAAGCACCTAATGGGATTGTTTAGGTTGGAGGAAGCATAGGAGGGGCCTAGTTATAGCTCTTTTGGGGAAAACTCCCCAGATCTTCTTTCCTTCCTTCATCCATCCATCCGTCTATGCGTCTACCCCTCTCAGTCTCATTGCAAAGCTATTGGAGAAGGTAGGGCTCTTCTGATGTACTCGGAGATGGATAAGGCTGCCTGAGTCACAGGAGCGGAAAGTCCCCGTAGATCCAGCTGACAGCTCTGAAGTGGGAATGAATGTGAACAAGTGAGAGAAAGAGGTTGAATCTCTGACAGATTATGGGAAAAACGAGGTGAGAATGGCCGTGGTGCTGGGTAAGCTGACCAGGCTGGCTGGCCTGGATGGACATCATGGACACCTTGGTGGGACAACTGCCGTGGTCACGCCACGGCCAGGACCTGCTGGGCGTATTTCACCAGCTCCCAAGTGCCATGTTTCCAAGCTGATAGCATGCACTTGTGGAAATTTGGCAGCTACGGAGCACCGGGAGAGTACAGAAAGGAGTCAAGGCACTTTGGCTTGACAAAAATTCAGTCTCCTTAACTGTAAGGGCACACAAGATAGGAATGGCCTCAAGGTCCCAGAGCCCCTCAGCTCTTCCGTATCAGCTTCCAAACCTGGAGTGCACGATGTTTTATTAACAGGTGCTACAATTATAAACACTTACTTGGCACCCATCACTGTGGTGTCTGAGGACCTTTGTGCATTTTAGTGAATAAATTAGACATATTACAGTGTTTAATGCCCACAGTGGGAGATTCAGCCCTGGGCCACGTGGACTCAGAGTTGCGTGGTTTGAGTGGGACACATGATTAAAGGATGCGTAGTCATAGTTCCAATCAGTGCACTGACAACTTTATTTTGTATTTACTCTCTTTTTAAATTCACCTTCCAAAACACTCATTGCCAGAAGTACCACAGGGATAGTGAAATAATGTGAAAGCAACTTTATGTTCGAAATTCTGTGTTTCATACCTCCCGAGAATATCTTGAATGGTATAGAAATTAGAGGTACCTTTACATAATGGAGTCTTTTTCTCAAAGCCTATTGGTGAAAATGAGCTTTGCTGTCCTCAGAGAACTAGCGCTATAAAATGCCAATCATGGTTTAATTGTGATTCAGTATGTTAATTACATGTGACAGACTAACGGTCTTTGAAGTCTAATTCTTGATTGTGTCTAATAATCTGTTTTTTTATAGTGCTGAACTTTAAAGCATAGGCCTGCAGCTAAACTGATGCGGGCAAATGTAGTCGTGCGGTCACATTTAACAGCGATTAAAGGTGAGGTCCTTCCAGTGTTCACTTGGAGGCTAGAGTCAGAAAAGGGATCACCCCAGAGGTCGGTCCCCAGCCACGACCTCATGTTTTCTGCAGATCCATTTCCCATGTATTTGACTGAAAAGGGGTAGGAATAACCATTTGAAAGCTCTGGTGACTCAAGTAAAATGCTGCCCTTACCATCAAACATGGGAGATATTGGCATGAGGAGGGGGAAGGCTGTGCTTCCGTGTGCCAGTTGGCCTCTTCCAGCTCACTGGAAAAAGACATTGGACTTCTGCCTCTGCTGGACGGAGGGAACCAGCAGATAGATGAGGGTCTGCTCAGGGTCTTCTCCATAGCCATACCCTTTGGGTGATCTGATTCCTCCCGGTGAAAAAGAACTTGGAGAATACCTGCTCTGTATGGGAGATAAGATTTACATTGGAGAAGAACTTCTGGCATTACAGAAAGAGCACGATGACAATTGTCTCCTTAGATCCCACTGATGCTAACAGGTTGACATTTTCTTCAAGGGAAGAAGGGATGACAGCACACGTAAGTGCTTGCTTTGGCCTTTATCCCAAGATAAGAAAAGACAGGCAACACTTACTTCGCCCCCAAAAGATGTCCCTTGCTGCTCATTGCTTCCCTCCTTCCCGCGGCTGCCGCGCAGATGGGCCGTGAGCCGCCGTGTCCCACTGTTGCCGTGAGTTCAGAGCACCGGCTCGCCTTTTCCTCTCCGTTGCAGAGGTGTAGTTTGTGAGCAACAGCAACTGAGTGCGAGGAGATGCGTCCTCTCTGTTCTGTGCAGGCCTGTGATGACAACTGCAGCAAAATTTGAGACGTGTTGGCGTGGATCTCAGCTTGGGTAAGAGTTTACTGGAACTGGTTTGGAATTTTTGAAGGATTGGGTTTTTTCATCCAGATACACCAAATTGTTTTATCAGAGATTCCTAAGAGGAAAGGTCTGTTTCAACGAATTTCCCATTTCAGTTAAAACCCCCCAAAAGTTACATGTCCTTTTCTGGCATTTTCTAAATGAAAAGGTCTGCTTTTCTGTTTGAAATATGAATCAGTCTGTGATTAAAGCAAACATGAATGACCAGAACTGAGTACCAATATCCGAAATGAGAAATTTCAGTTGATTCGTTGTGTTGGTGTCTTTGTTTCATGAACCTTTTTCGATGGTTTTACTTTTAAAGCACTTCTAATTAACTTCTCTTCCTCAGTGCTTGAAATACCAGCTGCTGGGTCAGACAGTTTCCAGTTCTCTGACCCTTAGCGTGGCATTTGTCAGATTGCAAGGCAAAGTCACTCCTTTGGTTGCATGTCAGCGGCGCGTCCTCTGTCTTGGTACATGTGGTGGAACCAGAGCTGTAGTTGGAAAGAAAAATGTGGTCTTTGATTGATAGCACCATGGTCTCTTTTAACTTCAAGAGCCAACTTCTCAGCCCCAGCAGCTTGGCAAGCAAGCCAGTCTGGGGGCCAGAAAGAGCCATGGTGCCACTACTGTCATGGTGGCTGTTGTAGATCCTACACCTTGTGCAAAAATTATGCAACTTGTCAAGTCCGTTTTAGTCCTGAAAAGGAAACACAGCCTGAAAAGTTCTCACAAAGTGGGGAAAATGATTAGCACTTCTCGTGCTAAATTCTGCATGAGATCTTCCAGGAAGATAGTGGAGCCTTTTATGTGGAGTTATAATAACCTCATAAAACTGATATGAGGTTGATTCTTCACTTGTGCCAGAGCACCAGAACTTGGCTCACTCACCCTTTGCGTTTTCAGTTCCCACATGCACATGAGGTATACATTTTGAAGAATGAAGGCAGTTGATCATGGGAACAGCTTGCTTAGGGGATGTGGTGAACTCTTCAAGACTTGCAGTCTTTAAATCACAATTGGGTGTTTTTCCAAAAGATAGGCCATACTTCAACCTGACATTACGATGCTGATGCAAGACTTGCTGGGCAAAGCTCTGTGCCTTGTGCTGCACGGGAGGTCGGACTAGGTGATAGCAATGGCACCTTCTGGTCTTATTGCTGTCTGTTGGGGGTGTTCGGGGATTTGTTAATTACGACGCCCCATACACCGTGCCTCTGGTCAGTGTTCTGTTCAGTTCATTGTTACCATGAAGACTATTTACATTGCTGTAGTAGCAAAGCAAAACGTCATCCCTTCCAGAGTGGTGTGCTGGCGAGGAGGGACTGATTGCCCGGGTGGTACGAAGCGGGTGATGTCCCTGGAGGAAAGAGGACAAGTCATCCCGGCTGCCCGTTCCCGGTGGAGGGCCCCGCGTAGTTAAGCTGGAGGAAGATGTCCCCTTCGAGATCCAGCTGTGCCAGCGGAAGAGGTCCCTGCCCTTGGCTGCTCATCCCAGCCTCCCGGCCAGAGGTGGCAGACCTTGCCCAGCTGTGGCTGAGCGATCCCGCATCTGCTCCAAGCGAAATCAGATTAGTTCAGTCTGTTTAAATGGTTGGTCTGAGCGAGCCTGGCCGCTTCTGTCTGAAGGGGATGGGAGGCCGTGCCCCAGCGCAGGCCGGAGGCAGAGCGGCGGCTCTCCGCCGGCCGCAGTGCCGTCATCCTGCGGGAAGAGGATGCCTGTCCTTGGGTTGGGAGCTGGCTCCAGCTTCCCCTCTCCACTGCCCAGTTCCCCTCTCGGAGACGGTCTCATTGGGAACAGATGATTAAACTCCTTATATTACATACCTAATTATCCCGTGGCACGAGACCTTCTGTTGCCGTATTTGGACGTGCCCAAGCCCCACCTGAATTCCACTGTAATTACCTTGACTGCAGCTCTGCTGTGTCGAGTCCGGGTTACAGGCACATCCTTTCGAAAAGGATTTGTTTAATTTACTCATCTAGGAAACAGAAGTTCACATCCTATGAGTTGTACTGGCCTCGTTTTTCCTGCTCTTTTCAGGCATGACTCTGCCACTGCAAAAATCTGTTTAACTTGTCAGCTCCTGGCAAGCAATAATGGCGTTATCAGCTCTATCAAGTTATCGGTGAACCTATAAAGCAGCGTCTTTTCATGAACCGCTATGCCTTGCAGCCTCGGTGCTTGCAAAGCACACGTGCAAGAGGTTGCTGTGCCTGGCATCAGTACAGACTTGTGCCGAGACCGGCCTCATTTAGTGCAAGTTTTATTACCTGTGGAATTTAAAAAGGATGTTCAGTGTAGCATGTCCAGCGGGCAGGAAGCTTAGTTTGCTTGATTTTTAACTCTGGGTAATATCCAAATATTTTGTTGTACGGGAACTGCTAATTTTTTTTTAATCTTTTCAACAGCTACTGAGCCAAAGTCATCTGTAGTCATAACCTCCGTAAGGAGTCTGAGGGCTTGCGTAGCCAGCAGTGATATTATAGATTTAAAGGAATGTACTCTGGTCAAATGAGGAGGGAATCTGGTCTAGCATTGGTAGTTTCTGTTGATTTGAAGAAGGTGCATTGGTTTATAAAACCTGCTACTCTGTGGGAGGAATTTGAGGATGGCAACCTTCGAGAACTGACAGCAGCCAGTCCACGCTAGTTTTATTTTATTCTGAGCATAATGTTAGTTGGCATGTGATGAGATTGGAGTTTCTATTAGATGTTAATTGAATTTATTACAGCGGCTGGTATCGCTTTGGTGGAGGTCCTGTCAATGTTTCCATTATAACCTTTGTTTATTAGTAATAACAGCCATAAAAATGCTCTGCAGATTGAAATGTAGCGCACAAGTTCTCAGCCGAGATCCAAGAACACTTCTCTTTTCCTTAAAATTTGGAGGAAATTGGTTTGGCCATAGTTTAGTTAGAATAAGACAAAAATAGGATTTTGGCTGCATTTGGACATATTTTACATTTCTTTCGCTAAAACAGAAACAAACATTTTATAGGCAATAATTTTCTTTACTGTTTTTTATATATAACAAAATTAAGGAACGAGACAGTAAAAAAACTTTGCACACAGTTTGACTGGCTATCCACATGTGAAAATATGGCATAATTCTCCTGAGGAAGAGGATTCTGTTTTAAGGTCGGCAGTGAGGGAACAGGGATTGTTACGCTCTGCAAGTACCATGTAGGCATCTCCTTTTAAAAAAAAATACGTACAACACAGGATTAGATCATGGATTCGCTAATCTAATGTCCTGTATATAGTATATATAGCAGCAGAAAAGGATGCAAACAACCTCCTAATAGATGGCTATTAACGAAGGAAGGTTCCGTCCGGCTTATGGGCCTTTAATGGTTGTCAGATGCCTTGAAACGTGAGGATGTAGATGTAGATGTCAGATGGCCCTAATCCAATTTTTCGTTTCTCTCCGTTCTTTAGTTTCTATGGCTGCTTTTGCTAATTCGATGCAAATAAAAGACCCCCAGGCAGGACGATGGCCCCGCAGACACCTTGTGCAGCCCCCCCAGCACTCCGGTGGTGGGCACTGGGGGACCGCAGAGGTGACATGGGCTAAACCCTGGGAACGCGGCGACCTACTGGTGCCCAGACCTTTTGTGGCTGCAGGCTGCCGTGCTGGGGAAGGGTGATCCGCTCCCAGCTCCCAGCAGCTGCTCTCGGATCTCCGGCAGGGATCAGCAGCTGCGGTGGGGGGACACGCTGCTCATCGCACGCAGCGGCGGGTGGCCAGCCCCAGGAGAAGTGGCCCGGGGCTGGCAGGGTGCTAAAGGGAAGGCAAGTCCAGCTTCTCGCAGTTGGACTCCTCCTGTTTCTTGGTGGCAGACTGCTTTGGGGGGTGCTTGGGAGGAGAGAGAAGGATTTTCAGGTGGAGCTTTTGTAGGGGTTGTTCGTCTGTAACACCCACTAGATTCAGCTGGAAGTTCTAGGGTTGTTTTAAGATAAAGCTGCTGTCAGTGTTTCCCAGCCTGTTTTGCCAGAACTATGCATGGTGTTTCTTTTAAAAAACTGGTTTGTCAGGTGAATTTAGTTCTTGAGAAAGGTGTTGACCTGACAGTCCTGGAAATCAAAGTCATCTGATAACCTGGATTACATCGTTACTGTATTACCATTACTATTAAAGCTGCCTGGAAAAAGGTACTAGCCCCATAATTTCGGTGAAGCGGTCACGTGCTGAAATCCTGACGGGGAAGAACAAAAGAGTCTTAAGCTTGGTTGCTTGCCCTCGGTCTGCGACTGCAAACGAGAGCTCTGACGAGCAGCAATTGCAGCACCCTTGCCTATCGAGTGAACAGCTGCTGCAGCGGGGCCGGGACACCCCCATCGTGTTTTGCACCGAGACACTTGCCGGTTTGGGTGACGCGCACTGGGTCTTTATTGAGGTTTTCAACTTTCCTGCTAGAAGCTGTGTAGCTTCTCATTGTGCTGAAGGAGCGGCTGAGGCTGTGGTATGGTCGGCCGGCACCATGCTCGTGCCCCCAAGGCAAAGCCTGGGCTTTGCTGCTGGAGCACGGCCACTGCTGCCCCGGATAAGCCTGCAGGGAAGGGGTTAATGGCCCCGTGATCTACGCTGATGAGATATGGCGTACATGGCACTTCCCAGAGGTTTGGTAGGGTTTTTTTAATGTAAGTCCCTAATTTGAGCATAGGCTGCCAGATTAACATTTCACTTCCCAGCCAGCTGTTGTGTCAGATGTGACAGAGGCCATGCAGAAGTGGTGGAAGGGTTGGAGTGCAAACGTGTGTTCCTCAGAGAATTTGGGAACGTGAAGCGGCCGAAGGAGATCTTAGAAGATGAGGTGGCAGAGGCTGGTTTAGGGTGCTGTGATAGGTTGACCATGGCTGGACACCAGGTGCCCACCAAGTTGTTCTATCACTCCCCCCCCTCTTCGCTAGACAGGGGAGAGGAGAAAAAAATATAACAAAGGGCTTGTGGGTCAAGAT
>JANZLQ010000065.1:999257-1017801 GCA_026212715.1 Elanus axillaris
TTCCAGCAGCTTCTCACAGAAGCCACCCCTGTAACCCCCCGCTACCAAAACCTTGCCACAGAAACCCAATACAGGTGCGTAAGCATGGCTGCTCAGATGTGCTGGAATTTGGTGCGTGCTCAGGAGAACGTCCTCCATAGGCACTCGCTACATGAGAGGAGCTCAGTGCGGTAATTAAGCTGTTTCTATAAGCCAACAGGAAGCAGGGGAAAGCATCGTTATTTATGTATATTTTTTAGTGTATGGGAAATTGTCCAGTACAGTAGCAACAAGGGCTTCATACAAACTTCAAATGGTGCTGTAAGCCAGAGAGATCTCGGTATTCCGCTACACTGAGTGCCTGGCTTGTTCCGAGGGCTCCAAGGGTTTCCTCCTGGAGATCTTCATATAGGAGAGTGCGTCTCCACGCCTGACGTGAGCCTGTTCTCGCCAGCACCGCTGGGGTGAAACCCGGCGGATCACCAGCTGCCAGGTGTTGGTTTTATCTCAAACACATCACTATTCTCTCCCTGTAGACTTGGAGCCCATAAATCCCGTTGTTTAACGTATGCTAACCTCTGCTTAGGTGACGGGAGGATACAAGCAGGGCACGCGGGGGTGCGAGTCAGTGAAGTCCCCATCCAGGAACCTGCAGGCCATATTAAAAGCCGAAAGATGCCGGGATTGAGAAGGGTGCAGGTTTCGGGACTGCACAGAGGTGTGCTGTTATAGCTGAGTATAAAGCTTTGTTAGATACTGACAAGGCTATTTCTGTTGAAGTATTTTTGTCTGAAAATTGGGTTTCAGCTGAAAATCAGATTTTGAGATGAAAGTACTTGCTTACTTCAGAAGATTTTATCTTTGTGGAAAACCCCCAGATGCAACATTTTATGGTCCACACTGAACTAGCGTATTCGTAATCAGTTTTCCTGTAAAAAGCTGCTGTTCTCTCTCCGTCAGTGAGAGAGATCACCATCGCATGACCTGAACCAAATCCAAATAGTTCGGAGGTGTGCCGAGATACGCAGCAGC
Organism: Elanus axillaris; assembly: GCA_026212715.1. Lineage (NCBI taxonomy): Eukaryota > Metazoa > Chordata > Aves > Accipitriformes > Accipitridae > Elanus > Elanus axillaris. The sequence goes on from JANZLQ010000065.1 coordinate 1,000,269, forward strand.
GTTAACCCATTGACGAGTTTGAGGAGGAGGGAAGGGAGGAGGTACTTCCAGAGATACCACGCTCATGTGAACTGGTGTAAATTGGTCTGGCTCCATTGACCTGGAGCTATGCTAAGTATGCATTAGGGGGTCTGATGCATTCAAGCAGATCTTGCTTTGTTTGCATTCATTCCGAAATTGTACCGGTACCCAAAGCATGACATGAGCATATCTTTTAGAATTTAAAAATATAAATCTGGCAGATTTTGAATGTGCTGTATTTTTTTTTTTCCTTTGTGTTAGTTATTTATGGCACTGGAAAGTACAAATTAGCATGGATCCCAAGAAAGTGTTTGATCTAAAATAAGAAAAATGCCTTTAAAGGAGAAACGTTTAAGGGGCTGATTGTTATTTATTTTATTAAGCATATAAGGGTTGTTTGGATTTGTGTCCTGCCTATAATTCCTGTGTTTAGAGCAATGCTGATGGGAAAATGGTATCCAGCAATTTATGAAAGGTGATACTGTGTCAACAGATAGGCAGTGGGTTAGGACATGTGACAGTAATCTTCTACGGCATTCAGAGCATTCAGACCATATGCTTTAAAACATCAGTAAAATACATGTCAGAACCACTTCCTCCCCGTGCCCCCCTCCCGAGGACCGCGGCAGGAGGACGCTAAGGAAGGGAGCCGGGAGGCTGTTTTGCAGCCCGCGGTGCTGGGGTGCTCGCTGGAAGGGAAATGGGCTGGGAGGGAGAAGGCAGCACCTTCTCCCGAATGAATGAATGAATGAATGAATGAATGAATGAATGAATGAATGAAGCTCAGACGTGCGAGGAAGTGAATGGAGTTGGGCAGCAGCTGCGTGACGTTAGCAGGACGCGGTGGACGGGTGTGAGGTTTGCTCACGAGTATTTACTGATGGTTTTTTGGACAGTCTTGTTGCCGCAAACTCATGGAAATAAATGGTGGACGCGTGGCCGTTGGCTGTTGTTTCTGCTCCTGCTTTTCTGCACTGTCCTGGTTTTCATCTGCAGGTTGTAAGAGCTTTTTAGAAACACAGCACATCTTAGCATATATAGTTTGCAGAGGGGATAAAGACTAAAGAACGGTAGAGAAAGATTTTTTGTCTTTGGAGGCTAGCAGTGGAGAAAGATTATTTTTCAACTCAGCCAAGGCTTGTTGTCAAGACATCCCATCTCTACCCGCTGCTTCTGCCCAGCAAAGGCAGCAGTTGCGGGTGCAAACTCAAGTCACAAAACACAAGGGAATAATTTGCACCTGAGTGCAGGTACGAGCTGGGGCATCGCGGGAAACCCCCTTTGTACCTCTTTGCCTCAGCCTGGAAAACTGAAAGTTCAGACAGGAGGAAGCACCTCAAACCACAAATAGACTGCTCTGTTCATTTGAAGGTAATGGGCCAAAACTTGGTATTTTTACTCAGGCAGAACTCTCACTGAAGTCATTAGGCAGTGTGTCTGGAGGCGGGCGGCAGGTCTCGCTCTGGGGTTATTTATTAGGACCAGCATTTCTGAACCTCCTGCTGGTAGCGCTCATCTGCCTAAAAAACAGACTCCTTGGGAAGGGAGCGACAGGGGAGTCCTGTGTGGAGGCTATAAAATGGTTTACATTCTGTATTAATATTGATTTAACAATCATAAAAGGAACATAAATGTTTAAAAATTAAACATTTTTTTGTTTAAATATTAAACATTGGCATTTCTCCTCCTCCTGATCTTTAAATCAGCCTTGAAGGGGGCTGGGGCTGGTTTACAGTCATTTCTTGCCATCCCTCCCAGGTCGCTCTTCAGCAGCACAAAAATTTCCAGGCAGGAGAGGGTACCAAACAGCTAATGGTAATTGCAAGGGTTATTTCCAAATGTGCGTCACTATTTATTCCTGTTGAGAGGTGTTCCTCACCTTTTGAACTTTCTGACTGCCAGCCTAGGTCATCCAAAGTGTCATGCAGATTGATATTTCTGAGTTCAGCACAGTGTACAGGGGAATAACCCATTCAGGCCTCCTTGAAAGATCAGTGACAGCTTCTTTAATTGAATAAGGGGTGACTCAGTGTTTTATGAGCATCTCTCAACACAGTCATTAGTTTTATCAGTCTGAAGTTCTAAAAGACAACCCTTGTGCAAACAGCCTCGGAGTCAGTGCCAGCTCGCAGCTCTCTTCTGCCAGTAAGACCTCACCATCGCCCGACTGCGGAATCCAGATACCTGGGCAGGACTGCCGGAGGGGGGGAAATTCTCAGCTGGTTTGTGATAATCCTCATGGCTGGGGAAGGGCATGGTGACTTTACACCTCTTTGCATTTCCTCTTCTCGGGCAGGGGGAACAAACGGAGCTTGTGCAACTTTGGGCAGCGTTGGAGCTGCTTACGCCAGTGCCGCCTCTGCAGCTTGGACCTGCTGGCTTTCAACCTCATCCCGGCACCGGGGCAGAGGAGGCTGCGTCACCCCTGGCTCTGCCGAACGTGGAGTTCGTTCCCCGGCAGCAGGCTGGCTTGGCTCTGGCCGTGCAGCCCCCCGGCATGAGCAGGGCTGGGGGGTGACTCAGGGGAGCTGTCGGCGAGTGCGTTCCTCGGCTGCCGCCTCATTCGTGCCCTTTCATGCAGCCAGCCAAAAAGAAAGTTTCCTTCAGTCCAGCCAGCAAGGCTCGCTGCCCTCCCTCAGCAGTCTCCAGTGCTGTTGCTTGAAATAGAGATACGTCTTGAAACACCCTCATCATAAAAATAAAAAATCACTTCAAGGCATTCCTCCCAGAAGTGAAATCTCTGGGATGCGTTTGGTCAGCCAAGAAGAAACTGAGCAAGAAAGTTCCCACAGTCACGCTTCCTCCTGAGCCGCGGAGCTGGATTTGGACAGACCTCCACAAATAAAGCCATTTTTGAGCATGTTTGTGCCTTCAGTCCGGTTGCCTCCTGCTCGCCATTAGGTGCGATTCTGGGAGAAGCGATAGGCAGTTGTGAATACCCCTCTCGCCCCAAGGTTTCACGTAAGGGGATGGGATGTGCGGCCTAAGCTTGGGAGGAGAAAACAAAACAGCCAGAGATACGTTTGAGTCTTGAAGGGCTGGGAGGAAGGCTATTAAAGCTTGATGTACTCCATGTTGTGTAGATAATGTGTCAGAAATGGGCAGGATCGCAGCTTCCCTCTAACGGGTCTCCTTCCCGCCCCGCTCCTCAAGGCTGTGCTGAGAAGGCGAAGGGAATAAAATTGCTGGCGTTTGGGTTGGTGGCCGCCTCAAAATGCCTCTCTGGGGAAAAAAGCGCTGACGGGCTGAAGTTTGCTTTTGGGGTATTTGCTACAGCTGTTGGGAAGATCTCAAGGGTTGTGAGCACCTAACTGGGGGTGGCTTTCCTTCCCCTGCCGATGGTCCCAAAATGCTGTGTTCTCACACACAACGAATAAAAGGTTGGAAGGAAGACGTCCAACTCCCTGCAGAGACTGTGCTTGAGCCTCCTCTGTTCCTGCGAGGGACTAAATCCTCCGGCTGCACCCACCAGCTCATTCCTCAGTGCTGTTTGCAGAGGGTGGACGAACACGCTCAGGCGGCAGCCCAGCTCCGAAGGAGGGCTGGCTGAGCAGGGGCAGACTGGCAAAGAGGCTGGATCGCTCCCACACTCCTGTGGAAGCGACAGGGAGAGCTGTGTGCGAAGCACGCACATGTTTCAGCAGCAAGTTGTTTGTCTTCTCACTCTTGATTGTTAATGACCATGAAATGCTAGGGGCAGGCCAGCCAGGACACCCATTCCCTCTCTTTCTGGCTTTCAGAAACACTGAAACACTTTTCATTATCCCAGCACTTTGGGATAATGAAATAAATGTAGGTTGTCAGTCCAAAATAATAACACTTTACAAAGTGGAAATGCAAATTTCCTGCGATATCCCTGAATAGCAGGTGGTATTTCCTGACGTATTGTTCGTGACCTTCAGGGAAATTGATATTACGAACTGACTGAGGAAAACGAGTCCGGTATCAAGCTCCAGCAATTAAAGTAAAACAATTGGAGGATAGTAAACTGAGTAAAGCAACAAGCAAGAGAAGGCTTGGATTTTGTGTATTTGTTGCTGGGTTTTTTTGTAATGCTGTGGGCCCTGGGCGCAGTTAAGATGCAGCAGCACTCTCTTTACAGAAAAGGCAGTGGCAGAAAGGAAATAGGAGAAAACATTTAACGTGAAGTTCAGTTGCTTTCAAGGGCACAAGCAAACAATATGGAATAATTAACGGTATTAGTATTATTTAATAAGTAAAAATTAGCTGGGTGACAAGTTAACTAATACTTGTATATGTCCAGCAAAGCAGACAAACATTCACTCAAGCTTCTAGTGGTGGAATCAGGAGCAAACACGCTTGTGTTTCTGCTGATTAGATTTTACTTTGAAAATAGGACAACCTGTGCTTGGTTACCATCAGGCAAAAATCAGAGTTTTCATTCTGATTTTATAAAAAGGAGATGAGCTATTAGGCTTGCTGGTCTACACTTCACGTAGTGTCACTTGTGTCTCATTTGAGTGAAAGCCCTGTAATGTGATCTCCTGTACGTAATGCCGTTGCCTCAAGCATATTCAAACCCAGTACCTACCTAAAGCAAAGACTGATAACTTGATTTTAAATTTCTTCTGAACAGCCATTGCTGCATATTCCTACATTATATATATAACTTTATAGCTGAAAAACCTATATAATACCTTGCCTCACCCTGTAGAATCTCCAAGATTAATTTTCTTCCAGTGCCGCTGTCCTGTGCTCTCCCGTGTGCAGTTACTCTTACTCATGCTGTCAACCCAGTGGAATTGAGCTGGATTCACTTCTGTTACTTGCATCTGGTCTTAGCGGATTTTGTGTCAACTCCTCTAATTTTCCTTGATCATAATTTACTATTTAATTTCTCGGCAGCACATGCGTGCATGTTCTGGCTGTGTAAGGAAACACTTGTGAAAAAGTGACCATCTTGGCAGTATTTCTAACAGACGGACGAGCTCTCCCTTGTTAGATGAGTGACATCAGTATCTGACCCTTGATTCACAGATGCTAAGGCCAGATGGGACCATGCGATAATCTGATGTGACCTCCTGTGCGGGATGGGCTGTCGGAGTCCCTCACCAGCGGAGGTGTGCTACAGATTGCTTAGGATTATGGCCGGAGGGGGATTCCTTCCTATGGATGGCATTTGAATGCAGGTGACAAACTCTCATAATCTTTTGAGTCCTATTTCAAAAAGGAGGGTTGTGATAGAGGTCTAGACCTGTTCCAAGAAACCTGCATTCAGTAAGATTTTTGACACTGATGGGTTCCGTGAGGAAGCATTTCATCTCTCCGCGTCTCTTTTCCACAGCCTGCCTTTTGTCCATCTCTCTTCCATGTTTGGAGCACCCGTTCTTCACGCGAGGGGATCAGCTGTGCATTAGCACGAAGTTCCTCTCTCAAAGCTATAAAAAGTTATGGACATAATTTCTAGTCCTGAGGTTTTTAATGCACAACTGAGTTACAGTGTCCTGGCTGAGCTTTGATAAGTATTAGTGACTACCCATGCACAGGCTGCTAGCCTGTCCTCATTGCTTAGTACTATTCCTTCACCTTCGTAAAATACGTGTAAAGTGATGCTGTATGTCCGCACATCTGAAGTAGGCTAAAACCTGTATATATTCTGTTACTGCTGCTTACCTGGTGGTGACTTTTAAAATGCCTTGAAGTCGGTGATGTGTTTGTGTACTGAAATCATGCAGAATGCAGGAGCTCAGTCGTACCTCAATGGGAAGTTGTTTGTTTAGTAGCCGCTCATGGATTAAATACTCAGCGTGAGTCACATTTTAGACAACAGAAGGCAAGTCATGAGATGGTCATGGGAGGAGTATTGCTGATTTCAAAATAGTGGGGTTGTGATCTGAGTTTCTGATAAATACATCCAACACAAGCAGTGTCCTGTTCTCTTTGTAGACCAGTGCTGTGTAAGCGGTGTGTGTATGTCCACGGGGCTCTCGGATTATATAGGCTACCTGGGGAACAAAATGAATACCTCCAAGGATACCTAGCTGCTGTGCCGGGATGCGCTTTTCTCTCTGATTCACTTAGGATGAATGCCTCCGCATGGTACTCAAGAAAACTGTCGCTGGAGGTGGTTATTTTCAGATGAGATGTAAAATCAAGGCCCTGACCACTTGTGGTCATTAGTGTTCCCATGGCACTTTTCATAAGAAGAGTCAGGGGTTTGACCCCAGTGTCCTGGCCAAATTCCAGTTTGCATAATTACATCCTTCCTTCCCTGCCACGTACACTGGATACGCTGTTCTTTACCTCTTGCCCCAACTGTATGTAACATTGTCTTGTGCTGTTAAAACAGCGGCCAAACCTCATCCCAGAAATGGCTGCATTTTGGTGCAGGGTGATCCCTTTATAACAGATCCCTTTGTAATATTCCCATGTCACTTCCAGTGTATAAATCACTTTGGGATCTGCAGAGATGAAAAGGATATTCAGAGATGAGATTATGTATTTAAATATTGGGATCGGTTTTAGTTATCTGATATGTATTCTTAAGCTTTTCATAAAGAAGTCCATGTTGAACTGAGGAGTAGTGCCAATATGACCCATCACGCAGCATCACAGGTCTCCCACAGGACATCTGTTAATGAGTTAGATTTCCATTTCTGAAGGAACACTGAGGGTTAAGAAAAATGTACTTGGGGGAAAAAAAAAAAGGAATCCACCACAATACTGATGCGGAGGTAGACAAACATGTTCATCATGGTGGTGTCCAGGCTTCCCAAGTTAGTTTTGCCTGGAGTTTGCCCTTGTCTGCTCTGTACCGATAGGTCACATTCAGATCGGGAGGAGTTCTGTAGTCTTCAGGAACTGGATGTCCTTGTCTGTATTTGTCTTACTACGGGATGCTAATCAGTGAACGTATTATGCATTTTGCTCCTAAAGTTTCCATGGTTCATTGGCATCCCAAGCTCTTCCAAGCCCGTAACTCCTGCACACTGAAGACTTGCCCAGGACGTTGCAGCCCTGTAGTTTGAGTGTAGGATGGCTGAGACAGCCAGGAGAAAGCACACTCCCAGGTATTACTGGCCAGTGCTATAAGCAAAGGTTCAAAATTTTAATTCGACCTACTAACTGTTTTGTAAGGCAGGGCTGGTTAAACTAAAGCCCGTGGGCTGGATCCTCCCTGCTGAAATTATCGACTGCAAAATTACCCTGCGTCCTCTTCTCTGAAGGCCCTTATCCTGGGCAGAGGGCAGCAGCGTTCTTCCCACTGTGCTCTTTCTTCAGGGATGTGTGGATTCTGCTCTTCACCCGTCTGATCTCATGGCTATGGGTTGGTCCAAGCACAGATGTCATCTTGTCATGGGATGAGCGTGGATGTGAAAGAAGTGTCTTCATGTATTAAGTCATGGTTGGAGCGCAGAGACCTGGAGTACCTCCGTAAGGGACTGTTCAGCCAACCCCAGCCCAAAAGGTTGGGCCCCCTCACACTTAGGAGTAAGGAGAGGGAGGAGACATCCACAGTGCTGAGCAGGGAGCCATATGGAGCTTACGTGATACCGGCGGGGTTCCCTCTGAGATACAGAATGTCTATTAATAATAACCTGATGTGGAGATCTTGCAGAAGTCCTGGCTTTCTTGTCAGTCAGGAAGCTTTCTGGAACTGTGATGATGCATCTGGAAGACTCATGAAATCATCAGGTTTGGGCTTGCAAATGAGTTTACAGTTAGCAAAACATTGTCTTTTTGACTAAAAAGAAGAAGAAAAGAAAGAAAAAGAAAAAAGCCCAGTATTTGCTAAGTAAAATGGAGCTAGACTTTATCACTCTCATGAGCTCTGCGTTTGCTTAACTATGAAAAAAATAAATCTATATTCAGTAATAAAGGACAATTATACAATGCCAAATGAGCAAAATAACCACAAATTGCCAAGGGCGTGTGCCAGCAAGGGCAGACAGGAATTAAAGCAAAAAAACGTGGCTGAAAAGGCCACACATTTATTAACCTAAATGCATCTAAATTAGCCCCAAAGGCAGACATTCCTGGGAGGTGATGAAAGGGGAAGAGGCATGGGCAACTCCTTATCCCACCGCTGTCCCCCACCCTTTTGAAGTGCTTGTATAACAAACAGGGAATGTCCTAGCTGTCCCACTGCCAACGCCGGCTAACCACAAAGCTGAAGCAGACCTGCTTCTGCACAGATCGTCGTGCTGAGAGATGGCTTGAGTTCTTCTTCAGGAAGAGCACAACGGGCTCCTGCAGATCCTGCTGGCATCAGCCTTGAGCGGCAGGTTGTTTCTCTGCTTGCAGGTAGGGGTGTAATCCTCCACTCCCCATGGCGGTACAGTCCCAGGGCCTTCCTATTTCTTTCATCCTTTTTATGACCTGAGAAGATGAAGCACTCCCATAAAGCCTACAAAATGCATCTGATCCTAAAATCTAAAAAACCCACCGGTACCTAAAAACAGTTCTTCTAACCAAACTTCCCAAGTGCTCTCTTTAAAAACACCACCCCACACACACCCCCAAATGTGTCAGTTAACGCACAGACTTTTAAGAGCAAAAAAGAAGCCAATAATAGGACAACAATACAGCCATCTTGTGTACAGTGGTGGACAAAAAAGAAATATGAATGAGGTATTTCTATGTGTTTCCTCTCAGTTCCTTGCACATAATGTGCAGCGCAGATACCTCGTTCCCATTTGTGTGTATGCAGGGAAGGTGGTGGGCGTTTGGTCCCCCTCTTCCCCACCATCTCTCCTTGCCACTTCCATTCCTCCATCCCATCCTTTTGGATCTTTCCCGCTGTGCAACCCAACCCAAACTTCCCAGCACTGTTCCCTACCAGCCGAAGGTTTCCAGAAGCTCTGAGGTGTACACACGCTATCCCAAGCTATGCTGTTGTTTCCTCACCCCTCCTCCAAACGTGGTCCTTCCTTCGCTGGTGGTCTCCTTGCTGGTCGCGGGATTTCCCTGGGAGAGCAATGGGATCAAGGCAAGCTCTGGTGTCCGTGGGGCTCGCCTCAAGGTGCACCCTCGCACTCCCTGGCTCCCTTCTCAAGAGCAAGTCTTGCTTGAGGCTGGGCTGGGGGGTATTGGGCATGGAATGTGGGGACGTTTAGGTGCCTGGGAGCATCCTGCTGACCGCCAGCGAAGGACCTTGCTCCACACCGTCTGTAGCTCCCAAACCTCTTAATATCCGGACTATCAGGGTATCCTTGGCCACCTTGCTGCCAATGCTAAAATGATCTTGCAGCTGCCGTTAAGTGATCTGGTGCTGATATAATACCTGATCTCATGGAGGCGGATTGTGTTCGGCTGCAAACCAAGCTTCTGTCTACCCAGCATACCTAATTCCCAGAAAGGGTATATCTCTCTGTGCCAACTACAGCAGTGTTTGGAGGCCAGCTGTCCTGCTCCTTCAGCCAGCCAGCTGCTCTCACCTCTGCTGCCAGGACCACCTAGCCACAGATGCTACCAACTGGTATATTTTTGGCACATCCCAGACCACGTAGGTTCCAAGCACAATAAAATGTGACTAATTGGGAGATGGAAGCATTTACTTCTTGGGGTAGACTCTGCAACTGGTTTGAACCAAGGGCTTTGTTTTTTGTGGCATGAAGAATCAGGTTTTGTCACTTAAGCAACAGAAACAACAAAATATGGAAGGGTTATCAGGAACTGAGAGTAAATACTGGGCAGTGCTTTTCTCTGAAATGACCTGCGTTTGGTGAAATGTTCCCAAGCCCTCCCTAGCAACCGTAACGTCTAGAAACAAGCTGCTTTCCAAGTGGTGGATGGAGCTCTGTGAGCGAGGAAACCACTTTAAGCTGTACCAGGGAGCGGGGCTGTAGTAGGGTGCTCCAGGCGCTGCATTCTTGATGCCGTGTCGGGTTTCAGTACTATTATGAAAAAAGCTGCAGGGGATTTGCGAGCATACCTAACACACATACCTTTGATGCTCACGTTGTTAGAACCAAGCAACAAATAGGATCTTCAGGTCCGATGTAGCTTCCAACAGGCTATTAAATAACTGTAGCTAGACAGTCAGGTAATTGTCCTTTAAAAATTACAGTCAGATTTTTCTCTCCTAGACTGGGCTAAATTCAGAGTCTGTCCAGGGACATAAATAGAACAACTCCAAAATGACACCAAGATTGTCAAGAGCAGAATCTCTTTCTCCCTCCTTCTCTTCCCCCTTCTTTCTCTCGCTTTCAGACCAAGGGAAGCAAGCATCTGTACACAGCCACTATTCATATTCCTGCTGCCGTTGAGAGGCTGACGATAGGATATTGCAGGCTTTGACTCTGCAACCTTTTAGTAAATGGTTCTAGCTGGTTAAAAGAGAAAATCGTTTTGCTGCTGTCTTTTAAAATGCGTTACTGTGTCACGCAGATTTCACAATGCTGCATGTGGTGAAATTGCTCTTAATAAGAGAATGGTAAAAGCACACCAGAAATGCAGTGCAATGGGGTTTTTTCTGCTTTGCAAGGAGAGCCTACAAATCATGCCTTTGGACATAATGAATGTAATTGCCATACAAAAAATAACCGTCTGAACTGAGTTCAGTATCTAACATACAACGCACCAGAGTGATCCCAAAATACATCAAGCCAGGAAGTGGATTAATTACAACAACTCGCCACCAAGCCCCTGGTATATTTCGAGTACTTGGAAAATGTATTTCTATTTTGGACACTTGAGTTCTTTATCAAACTGTGCCAGGATGTCAGCAGGCTCCGGTCGGACTCTTGACAGACACTCTTAGCAGCACTGGTTTCCTGGAGGCAGGAATAACTATCAAATCTATTCGATAGACAGACAGCTATCAGACATCTGTATATCCCAGACCTAGAAAAACATCCCCAGCCAACCATGTGGCTACCAATGGATCTGCTCAGACAAAGAAGTTCAAGAGAAATGCCTCAGGCCAGATCCTCAGCTGCAGAAAATCAGCCCAGTACAGTCTGGTCGGCCTTCCTTGCGCTGTGTGCCCTGTCCTCGGGAGGTGAACCTTGCCTGACCATCCCAGGGGAATGGAAGGTAGCGGAGGCAGTGGGATGGGTGGGAAGGGGAAGCTCCTGCCGTAGTTCAGGGCTGGGTCTGGGGGTGACCACGTAAGCTCTGTTCAAGATACTTTACATCTCTGAAGGGGCGGAACCGGCCGTGCAAAAGAGGCTGCCGAGATCCCTTGTATCCTTACCTCAATTTATGCGGATAAGGGGACGGATAGCTCTTCCTAACAGGATCTGGAGTTGTGTCTGTGCTCCGTGAGCCGAGCGGTGCCTGGGCACAGCCCCAAGGACTGCTCTGCAGTCATCTGCGCCGTCCAGCTGGGAACCTTCTCTCCCTCCCCGTCTCGTCCTCTGCCACCCCAACATGGTGCCCAGCCGTGGTTAAGGAAATAGCGTGGCCCACGGGCGCTTTTCCCGAGGCACTGTGGAAGAGACGGCCCCGTAGGGGAGGGGGAAAGGTGGTACAGAGGCAGGCCAGGCTGTGGACCTGGACTGGGTTGTTTTCTGCTATAGGTGAGGTCTGCAGGTTTTCTAGGCAGATCATGTTCTCCTGCACCTGCCTTCACATAGTGCCCGCTCTGATGCTCTGGGCATCTTCTCCAGTCTCTGAGTGACACAAGGGCACTGTTGCTGAATGAGTTAAGGTCTTTGTGACCTTAAAACGAGGAGGAGAATGAGGGTAGGAGGCCAGAAAGAGAAAAGTTACCTGGCAATGATTACACTTCGAGCAAAACCACTGAAGTACAGGCTTCCCTTTCCAAACACCAGCAGATTTTGCAGCAGGGTGTCTGGTTCAGGATGCCACTGCCCTGTTTCCTCAGCTGTGTCATGGGAGGCCAGTGCAAAGGCCGGGGGGATTCAGGAGCTCCTGGCAGCCGGGTCCAGAGATGAGTCCGCTGATGGCAGTCGTGCAGCTCCGGTCAGCTCCGTGCAGCCACCAGCAGCGGTACTGCCAGGAACAGCCCCTGAAGCAGGAGCTGCCCCTGGTCCTTCCATCCATACAGCGGGAGGTGCCTGAGCAACCAGAGAGGGAAGACTCTAAAACAGAAGTTGGAACCGGATGGTAATGTGATACGGTGCTTTTCACCTCTAGGTCATCAATTAAAATCTGGCCTGTTTAGTAGTGACCAAAAATCATTTCCACATGGGCCAAGAGAAATGCCTGGTGAACACAGGGCTCGCCTGTTGCCAAACAGACAAGATAGTCTGGAGATACTAAGATATGAGTTGCACAGTGGTTGTTTGTGTGGAAAAGTGTGCAAGGTGTAAAGCTAAGTCGTCTCTGATCGGTTTATATCCCTGAATCATGAGGGCTTAGTTTCTTTGCAAATAACTCACCATTTATTTCTGCCTACTAAGATGTAGGGTTTTTTCCTTATGCTGTAACTAAGAATAAGTGGAACCTCCCATTTGGCTTCTCAGTAGTTTGTCAGTGTAGGGAGTTATAAATAGACAGATACATATGACGTTCGCCAGACAAAAGAGCTAGCTCACGTTTCCTTAGGTGCATATCAAGAAAACCTCAACGCTGGATGGTGTACTGGAATTATTCTGAAAGGCAGAAGTTGCTTCTTAATATTTTAGCAGAAAAATGCACAGGGTGCTGAACTTAAGCCTGAGCAAAATGCATCAGGAAAGCTTATCAAATACATGATGGATGACAGTGAAGTAACAAGGGAACCCACCAGAGCAGCGGTGACTCTGAAGAAGAGCAGTCAGCAACAACAGGTCCTCCTGCTGCCAAACTGTATTGATTTTAGCTGAGTAGGCCAGTTTAAACTTCGCTTATGGTATTGAACCACTGATACAAGGCCCATTAAATGGGTATTTCATAAGCTGCACTGCCCTAAATATTTTATGGAAATGTAACCAATACTGCCTGCAACATTATAAAAATTAATAGCATCTATCAAGAGCAGTGGACTAACAGCTACTGTGCTTTGAATTTTGATTATATCCTTGATAAACTCAGTGGAGTACTGTTGTGCTTGAACTAACAGTTCAGCTAGCAGATGAAGAAAAATTATGGGTTTTCCTTTCCCGTTCTAGCCATTAAAGATCTGTAATGGTGGGAAATCTACTGCTGTGAGGAAGGCTGGATCAAAGCAACTGGAAAATAATGGGTATATGAGTGTAAGAGAACACAGAATTTGGTTTTTGATACGTTCCTTTCACGGTTTTTGTCCTCTCAGAACAGAAGACCGCTGCAAATGTAGCAACTGGGAGACATTTTATAGTGAAGGTAGCTTTCTGTAAACAAAAACGTGTGAAACCCTAACCCTGCTGAAGTCAGTTGTTTGACTTCCATTGGCTGTGTACAGACCTGGCTCCATAGGTGTACCAGTGCCTGAATTTCCAGGCTACCAAAAGAGTCATTTGAAGCAGTGTGTTTTGATTCGCCTATTGAAATATAAAATACTGTTGCCAGTCAAATAACTATGAAAAGTCACTTCGTGTACTTGGAAAATGCTGATGCTCTCTGCTCTCCTCCACAAGTGCAATAGAAGCACTATTTACTTTGTCATCAGCTAAAGTTATTGGTGCAGCTCCTGAGATGTTGCAGGGTTTTCCAGCAGCAGTCAGGGGAGGTCAGTTTAATAAGCTAATAAATATTTTTTGAATGACCTGACTTTGTATTTGGTATTAAAAACTCAGAGGAGTGCCAAGTAGGATAGAAAATAAAGAATAAAAGTTCCACGGATTTTGCCAAAATTCTCCACAGATTACTATTAGCCTCATTTATGAGACTGCACAGAGGACTGTGAAATCTCCTTTGAACTCTAAGGGCCAGATGGTTTTGCTGTTAGATCCTAATGACCCACAGCAGTGTGCGTACACAGACACCACGGTTGCCAGTTGACTGCAAACATGCGCCGGAGGCAGGAGAATTCATGACCTGTGCTTCCAAAACACAAGCCAGTCCTGCCTGGGCGGAGGGGGCACCCCCCCTTGCTATTGATGCCTTCAGAAAGCATTTCTGCTACCCCCTTGAGAGGAAGATCGTTTCTAAAGCTCGAAGGCTGCGTGGGCCCCCGGTCCCAGCGTTGCATCCGCCGCTCTGTGCTGGGAGAGGGAGGGAAAGGCTGGACCCGAACCAATTAAAGCCGTAGGGCAGACCAGTAGTTACTCCGCTGTCATATGGAACTGCTTGGAAGACGTGATTTATTTTGGATTATATTGGTTTCAACTGGTATAATATGAACTTCCTGATTTTTCGAGGCTATGTGGACAAAAATAGTAAATATGGTTTTACTCATCTTTTAATTTAGAACTACAAGTGTTTGGGTGACCTGTGAAATAGCTTTAATGATCTCCGCACAACACTGAGCTGTCAGCACTGTAAATGTCATCCTCACTGGGTATTAGTTTCCATCATGGTCATTTAGTGTCACCAGCAGAGCTACCTCCATGCAAATGTCTTGCCTGTATCAAGCTGTGGGAGTAAAACAGAGAGTCACTGTTGCCAAGAAGCGTCCGTCAGACATCTTCATAATACTCGGTTTGAGGAGGAAGACGCGAACAGAAGAATCTGGGAGCACTGTGAGTGTGCGGCTTGCCCTTGGAGTTCAGGCACAGCGGTCAGGGAATGATTTGCATTCAGACCAGTGCTTTTATCTCTGACCATTAAAAATGTGTTCCAGCATTGCTCATACTAGTTGACATAGACTTACCCTTCTCCTTCCTTATTTTTATAATGCTATGAAAAGTCACAGGGTAAGAAGAAGTACGCCAGCGAATGAGAAGTGTGGCAAATTGAATTTGATGCAACTTTTGACCTCTGGTACAAGATGAATATGAACTCATCACATGAGGCTGCTCTTTTGTTCTCATACAGAAGGCAAAGAAATTGTTTGGCTGGTGACTGCGTAGGCTATAGGGATGCATCTAAGATACTGACAAAGAGTAAAGGAACAGAATTTGAAAATAAAATGAGGGATATGGTGACAGAGGAGGAGCGGAAGAAGTGTCTCGTAGAAGATAAACAGCTGGGCTTTGAACATCCAAAACTTAGAGCAAAGATGAAACCACCAAAAAATGTGTGTGCTTTCCTCTTCAGGTGGTTCATTTTTTTCCTGTTCAAAGTTAGGAATCTTATCCTGAAGTTTTAAATTGCTATCTTTCGCCTCAGCTCACATACTTAACAGTTTAAACATGGCAAAAGAAATTCTGCTGTATTTTGGATTTGTTCTTGTATGCTAGACATTTAAATGACATGGTCACAGGATTTTTCCAACACTGTCACTTGTTCATTCTGTCTCATACAGATCTAAGAAAGCTACTTAAGGTTGACTTGTATATGAATTTTGCTTTCAAGTGTGTGGAATTTCAGCTGATACACATTCAGTGTACAATAGCTTTTTTAAATTTAGGATAAAAATGAAGTCCTGTGTTGCAGGAAGCTCCCCTTACCTATGGTCCCTGCCAGAAGTGAGAGAGCCTCTGGCAGAGCCGAAGCTCTGCCGTCTCACTGCAGGCCCCTGCATGGGCCATGCATGGTAGTTCAGAGCTCTCGTGTCTTGCATACAACTTAATTTTGCTCCAAAGCACCTCTTTAAAGTCTCTTGTCCGTAGCTTTTTCATGGTTCCAGGCTTCTCCAAAACTGAGACAGATTCTCTTTCTTTCCAGCTAGTTGAACATGCAGTTGCAACGCTCTCTTGAATCGGAGGTGTCTCCTTTGAAGCCCTGAAAAGGTCTCTTAACTGAGTGACCACAAAGCTTGGCGAGTTGAGGCGTTTGTATCTCTAGCGTCTCAAAGTTTCCAAAGGCATCACATCCACAACAGTTAAAGAGATGAAGGGGTTGCTTGGGAAATGCGTTGTTATTCCTGTACATCACAGTTCTTCTGCTCTGGCGTGACCTAAGCGAGCGGACGCTGCAGTCCTCGCAGGGCTGGACCTTGCTGGATGTGTCCAGCCCACATTTGTCCGGATAGCTCTTGCACTCAGCCAGGCTGAAGCAGGAAAAGCAACGTCCCTGAAAGCCAACACTCGCGGCGATTAAGCGGCCACAAGCCGGAGCCCTCAGCCTGGCACGAGTGGGCCTGGCTCCCCGCGTGCCGGTGGTGCGTGCCCCTAATACCATTGAGCTTTCGTAGCTGTGCTTCTTCCATTTTAGGGAGAAAGCGTAATGTGCTGAACTCCGGATCCCAAATCCAGTGGAAACCTAGCCGGCAGTAAGCAAGCCCTGCCAGGGAGCTCTCGATAGGAAGCACTATGATAGCAAAGGTCTTGAATGACTAAGATTCTTGAAAGCCTTGGTCACTATCAGAGGCAGCTTCCAACTGAGCAAAGTACAATATTTTCCTTCTGCTTTTTATGAATGGCTGGATAGGATTGTGCTGGAGTCAGAGTCCCCTGCGAAAACCATTCATAAAAATAACAACAAAACAAAACAAACACACACAAAAAACTTTCTAGGTCCAGTCCAGAGCCACTGGGTGCCAGAGGCTGGGAAAACACGCGGGCTGTTTGAGCCCCAGCTATCACTGAAAGTATTCAAGGGGCTTTTTGGTGGTCTGAAAAGTATGAAGTGCTGTGTGGAAGGGCAGCTGGTAGAATTACTGTGACACATACTAGGCAGAAAGCCAGAGCTGGCCTTGTTTCAGACATTGTCTTTCCTCTCATTGAAGTGTCAGGACCTAATTCATGGAAAATTTGGTGAGTTGGCAGCTCTTTCAGAAGATTTCATTGAGCTACAGTGTGTGAGAGTCACATGAATGCAGAGTGCACAGCCAAAAATATATGGGGATTTCTGAGCAGGAGAAAACAGTCAGCCTCTAAGAATGTCTGCGGATTTCATGTGGTTTGGGAGTAAACACATGTACAGGTGTAATCAGCAGGCAAAAAAAGAAATTAAAGCGGAAAAGCACTAGTGGGAGATTACTGAAGAGCTCAATGAGTTCTGTAATTACGAGGGAGCCCTTTGAAACAAATCATTCCTTTGTCCGAGGGCAGCAAATGTCCCTTAATGAGTTCAGGGCTTGCAGTCCACCTGGAGAAGGCATCAGTAAAATGTGTGCCTTGGTAATAGCTTCTCCATTGCAAGGGAATTTAATGGAAAAGAAAAGGGTCCAACCTGAAGTTTAAAGACGGACCCAGTCATCACATAGGTTTTTTTTCTCATATGTATTTGAGAGCAGAACTTGGAGCCTGAGGCACAAATAGAAAAATATAGCAGCAATAGGATTCTGCTGAATTAGAAAAAGACTGAAAATAAACAAAGCATCTCTTGTTAAAATGGGACGCTTGTGGTGGGCAGTCTGAATTGAATCAGTTACATTTAATTTACATTTTCATTGATCCTTCCCACTGAAATATTGCTCTGAAAGGCCAGTTACACTAAACTGTTTATTCAGAAATATTCCAGTTATTTCCTACTACACTGTCATGAAAATGAGGTTTTTGGCCATGCAGAGGGACAGCGTGTTGGCTTCTGCCCAAGCAAGGCACTAAAATCACGGCTGGGATTAGGAACAGGCAGGAAGGAAGGGCAGGAATAAAATCATTGGGTGCGATTCATATACTTGGAAAACAGAAAGTCC
>JANZLQ010000065.1:1017901-1048325 GCA_026212715.1 Elanus axillaris
GGGGGGAGGGGGGGGAAGGCAGCAGCTTTGCCCCACTGAAGTAAGAAAAAGCCCTTTTGTGCTCTCAGTGTCAGGATTTCATCCTTTCTATGTGGTCTTATTGTTCCGTGCTGCTCCTAGCACCCACAAGGGTCGTCCCATCATGTGGGCGGTGGTGGTGTATTTTAAGTGCGCCTGTATTAGTTCCTTCATCGGTAGTCCTCTTCCTTCCCACCCTGGGAGGAAGGGTACTGGCACCTTGGTGGGTCTCCTGACTCTTGTGGGGACCTTTTTCCCCGTCCCTGGGTGGGAGCAGCCGGGAGACAGACTCGCTGAGGAGCCCATGGCTGTGCCACCAGGTCCTGCGTAGGCAGGCAGACACGGCCTCCAGCTCTCCCTGCCTGCACACCCAGCCTGCCTGATGATGGGCATCCGCAAAATCACGTCAACAGGCTCACGAGGCTTAGCACAGCATCACCTTTGTGCAGCTAGGGATCTCAAACCAGAGCTTCCGAGGGCTGGAGCCACTGCCCGTCCCAGCCTCCTGGCTTTGGCAGGGATGGCTTTGGTCAAGGGGGAAGCCCTGGCTCGGGAACGGGATTGTGTATCCCTCTGCCCGAGCTGTGCTCCGGCTCGTGGCCGGGAAGGAGGACTGTCCCACAGCAGGACACTCCACTCACGGCTGAAAGAGTGAGCAGCATCAGAGGAGACAACAAAACCTAGGCCGCTCCCGTGGTCTGATCAGTAATGCATCAAAGTACATCTAGCAGTACGATAGAAGAGCTGAAAGATGTAACATCCTAAATGAGACTTCACCTGCGTTTTAATTATACAAGCTTAACATACTCCTCTGCATCCACAGTCATCTAAACTACTTCGGAGCAAGGTCATAGACAGGTGTGAGAGGCTAGGTGTGAAAGCTGGGTATGCTTATCACTCCATTTCTGAATGTGGGGTTGGCCTGTGTTTTATTTTGATTGCTGAAAACATTCTTCCCAGCATCTGTGAAATCACAGTTAAGTGACCTCAGTGAATTTTGTTTCTCACTGTGCTTTTGTTTTACTTTTCAGCCTCAACAAGTGGTTCAGAAGAAGCCTGCTCAGGTAAGAAAAGCTAATTTAAATTCTTTAGACTACTTTAAATGAAAGAATTCTTCGGTATTTAAACTGGTCTCCTTTACTGTAAAGAATGAAGAGAAATACATCAATCGTGAGAGCTGGGGGACAGCTGTTGGCTTGCTAGGCACAGCCACCAGAACAATTCACATGGTGGCCCTTGGGAAGGAGAGGAGGAAGCCGTGGATGGTGCTTGCTCAGAAACGTCCTCTTTTTGCAGCAGCCGCCTTGTGAGGATAACGCAGGCACATGCACACAGACGCGGTGTGAGTCCGGTGTGTGATAGGTATCCCTGTGCGTCCTGGACATGGGTAACTGGGGACTGCTTACAGCAAGGAGGGGGCACAGGTGTAAAACCCTTCTCCCCACTGGTCTAAAAGAGCCTCTAAATCCACAAAATAAAATAGGCTGAACTTGGTAACTAGACTGGATCCGTCGTAAAGACTAGCACATTTGAACTTCTTCTGTCGGATGGTATTCTTCTTTAACACCTTGGCCAAAGTGCAAGCCACAGGGTGTCATGAAGCTGGTCAAACACTGCCTTCACGATTGCCTCCGTTTTCTTTCCCCAGCCTGCCCTGTGTTAAAAACCCCCAAAACCTAACTCTGCCACTTTGTTACATGTGCAGCAGCAAGAGATGAGCCTGTGGGCATGGGAGCGGGTCCATCCCTGCTCAGCGGAGTCGGTGGGCTGTGCTGCTGTACCTCCATGAATATGGATGATTGCTGAGTCAAGAGCATAAAGGGTCCGTTGCTTTTCTGGAAAGAGCTCTGCTTTCAGAAAGGAATAATACTTTTGGTTTTCCACCTTATGGTTTTAATACATTATTGTACAGTGTACATTATTGTAATATCTACTGTAATCTGAATTAGGAGCTGTTACGTAAGAAACAGAAAACATCCTAGCTGGGAGTTGAAGGGGTGAAATGATGTAACTCTCCAAAGCATATGCAGGAATCCAGTTTCTACAAAGGAAATCAATACAGTCGCAGCAACGATGAATCCGTGGCACTGGCAGTAATATTAATGTTTCCAAATGGCAGAGATAACATACAGGATGAATGTAGTAGTATTTTCAAGTGAGGTCAGTTTTGCAAGGAGAGGTAATGTCTTTTATTAGGCCAGTTTCTGCAAGAAACACAGCATCAGCCCCCGAGGACTTACCATCTATAACCTTCTGACTACACCACACAATTCAAAATACACCGCGTTGTTCTAATAAAAGATATTTCCTCTCCCTGGTCTCGCTTGTATCCTCCAACTGTTAGGGCTGCCATCAGGCGATTCCTACTACAACACAGTAGTAAATCTGCCGGTGGGCAGAAAGCCAGCCATCCCCTCCGTGGCACCTGAGAGACAGGGAGGCTTAAACCCTGCTGTGCAAAGGAGGCCAAATCCAGGCAGCCGAGAATCCCGGGAAGCTGTTCGTGTTGCGGTTTCCTCTGGTACGTAGCAGAGCTCATCCCCACTGGGGTCAGCGGGACGGAGGGGTCTGGAGCGGGCGGCTCTGCTCGCAGCCCAGCCTGGCCGAAGCCGTTGCTGCTGATGGCACGTGTGGTGCCGCTGGGTCTCCGATCTCCCCGAGGCACTTACTCCAGCGAGTATTTTGTCTGAACAGCGATCTAGTGCGAGCCCTAGTGCGAGGGAGGGAGAACTGGCTGGGGCTGAGGCTGGGCTGGGCTGTGGGAGGACAAAGAGGGGACCTGGGACTCCGTCTTTTGGTAGCAGAACAAAGTAACGACAGATTTAATTGATGGCAAAGTGACGCGGGCGTTTGAACCGAAGCACCAGGGTTCCCTGTATGGGTCTTGCCCTCCCTCCCTTCTCGAAGCAGGGATTCTGGTGGGGATGCTGTAGGGCATTGCAGCCGGGCAGATAGAGCCGCCGCTGCACAGGGCCTCGGCAGCATCTCTGTGGTCAGAGAGAGGGAGAGAGAGAAAAGGAGGCCCTTTGACATTCCCATTAGTAATGGAAATGTTTGTATGGAAAACGAGGAGGCACAGAAGAACGCATGAAAGGAGAGAGAGGGCTTTTTAGAAATCCCCAGTCATCACAACACAACTAGTGAAATTACACTCTCTAAATTATTTGTGTGCCATGTCTTCACTCAGAGAGCATTTCTTTTTTTTAATCCCTGGCCTGAGGGATGTTCAGTGAAATCATTGACTTGCCTTTAACCCTTCCTGGTTTTAACAGGCCTCGCTCCCACGCTTATGCTAGCACAACATTGCGGTTTTGCTGGGTGTGGGTGCATGGCAGAGAAGAAAAATGATAGCTGTGAGCAAGCGCTCGTGACAGTGTCTTCCTGAGGCTGGAAAAGGAGGAGGTAAAACGGTGTAATTCCTGGGACAATCGGGAACTTTATGCTGCTGGGTTTCACTTAAGTCCAGTTGCCTTCCTCCGTTTTCTTTTTACACTACTGAATTTCCCTTTAAAGGAGGGAGGTTCAGACTCAGAATTAACAACAAGAACATGAGCTCATGCAGGCTTCCTAATCTGAGCTGTCTAAGGAAATAGTGATAAATAATATAAACATGGGGACTACATGGAAGTTCATGGAGGATAATGTAAATCTTACACTACATTCAGAGGAATCTCTTCCTTTTCCATCTGTTTCCTTCAAAATATCCTCCCAGATGGCTTTACCATGTGGCAGTCTGGATTAAGTTAGAAATGTATTCTTTCTTCATCAGTGGGGACTGTAAGAGGTTGCAGTCGAGAACTGCTGTGTGATGGTGAGCGCATTACCCCAGCCTGCCTTGGTAAAAGTGGCAGAAATTCTTGGTCAGGCTTCATCCCTGAGTGCTTTCCCATGCTTTGAATTTTTGGTGCATTCTCAAAGATTTCTATGAGCATTAGTTTACATCACCATTACTGTTGTTATTGCTGCTAGCACCTATGCCTCTTGGGTTTGTGCTATTTTTAAAAATATAGAAGCAGCAAGACCAGATAAAATTCTCATTTTAGGAATAACAGCTCTGTTCCCATCACTGTTTCCCAGATTTTAAGCATCATGCAGGGCTCTGCCATGCTCCAAATCTCTTTACAGATATCTGCTGTCCAGTTTAGGGCCATACAAACGCCCATATAAACTTCTGCAATATCTTCAAACATCTCCAGAGCTCTGAAGATTTACCATCACACAGAGGGTAAATGCAGCTGTAAAATCCACTGAAAATCTACACACCCATATCATAATACAAACCTTTAAATACTGTGGTCTGAACACAGATTTGTGATAATCACTGACACATACTCTTACGCTTCTTTGGGGAAATGAGGAAAAGATAGTCAGCCTAGCTGCGTGAAATGGGTAAGTTCGGCACTTTCACGTAAATACATGCCTAAACCTCAAAAACAAGACGCTCCTTTGGAATCTGCTCTGTCGCCAAAGAATGGACAGCCAGATCTTAAAATCATGATGTAGTAATATTCTTATGCTGAGGTGTGCAAATAAGCAGTCCAAATAGAAATAGAAATTTCTCCATTTCCTCATTTTTAAGCTATTTGTAGCAGCTGTAGTCTCAGCCATATGAGGGAGTTACATTCTTAAGTAATACAAAGGAAATAGATATTTTTAGGAAAACATCATGAAAGCCATCAAAGTTTTCTGGAAACAGGACATGTTTTAATTTTATCATTTCTGGAGAGAAGAAATACTGTGAGTGTAGAACAACCCTTTGAAAGTCTTCTTATAATCTCATTGGGAGGTCTATTAAACTGTCAAACGCTTGCAAATCCTTTGTATCTGAGTCTGAAAGGCAGCATATCAGGCAGAAAGGCAGTGTATCAGTCAGAAAAGTACACTTAAAGTGTACATAGAAAAGCGTACACAGAAAAGCATACACAAAAAAGTGTACAGAAAAAGTACACCAAAAGTACACTTAAAGTGTACTTTTCTACCTAATGCTAAAGACATTAGATGCTTTTAAAAGAACATCCAAAAAAATCAAATCCCAACAAGAATAAAAGCTAAGAAGAAAAGTGTTATTTTGTATAGGAAAGAAAATGCAGGTTTGCTGTATTTTTTCCTATTACTCTTTTCTTAGTCTTGGTATCAATAAAGTTATGCATGGTAATTAGTCATAATCTATACACACCTCACAGCCTCAAGTCATCTGTGTTCCCCAGCTGCCTCCATCACGTATGCCTACTCAGCGTAGGACACAGTAAATGCTAAAAGCGTCAGACAGGCTCTGCAGCCCAGGAGCTACATCTGTGACTCACACATTCACATGCGGCCCGAAAGCAGCAGACTTGGTGAGTGGAGCTGAGCCTGGGACGCGTGGCGGTTGCGTGGCAGGTCGGACGCGCTGGGACGCCCTGGCCGGCAGCCCCA
This sequence comes from Elanus axillaris, assembly GCA_026212715.1. Classification (NCBI taxonomy): domain Eukaryota; kingdom Metazoa; phylum Chordata; class Aves; order Accipitriformes; family Accipitridae; genus Elanus; species Elanus axillaris. The sequence continues at coordinate 1,023,335 of JANZLQ010000065.1, forward strand.
CGGTACACGTGCTGCGTCACCTCTCCACGCCGTGCAAGTAATCTGTGCCTCCGCGAGCTTCTGCGTTCTGCGTACGTGCTAGCCACCACATGTGGATTTATTTTTTTCCCTTCTGGGAAATCTCAGGCAGAAATCTGGTAGAAATACTCCAGAGATCCACTTTAGCAGGTTGAAAAGAAGCTTCCAGTGTCACAGACAGGATGGCAAAGCCTTTGCACCCAAGCAGGTGCACATACACATCCAAGAGAGCGTGTGCTACTGTCCGAGCCTGCCCTGTGTCCTGCTGAGCCAGGAATGTTGCAGCCTTACTCAACAGAGCCTTGGCTCTAGAAATATTGGAAAACCTCTGCCCTGGAGGTTGACCTGGTGCCCCGAGGTTTCATTGCTCTTCCCACCACATCCAGCAAGCTGCGTTGTGTGTCCTGTGCTTTTTCTGTATTTACTAATATGGATCATCCAAAAGTTGTCAGATCCCGGAGGGGCAAGACTCTATTTTCCAATGGTACCTGGAATTTTATACTTCAGCATAGGGTAGGTGCATGTGTGTTATATACACCAGTCCAGAACATCCTCTGAAAGGCTGAGTTACCATTCTTTTATTGTTTTTTTTTAAAGCAAATACTGAATGGTTTCCCAAAGGCAGTGGTAGGGTGTCCTGGTTTCAGCTGGGATAGAGTTAATTGTCTTCCTAGTAGCTGGGACGGTGCTGTGTTTTGAGTTCAGTATGAGAAGAGTGTTGGTAACACCAATGTTCTCAGCTGTTGCTAAGTGATGTTTAGTCTAAAGTCAAGGATTTTTCAGCTTCTCATGCCCAGCCAGCGAGAAAGCTGGAAGGGCACAAGACGTTGGCACAGGACACAGCCAGGGCAGCTGATCCAAACTGGCCAAAGAGGTATTCCATACCATGGGATGTCACATCCAGTATATAAACTGGGGGTGATGGGGTCAGGGAATCGCTGCTTGGGGACTGACTGGGTGTCGATCGGCAGGCGGTGAGCAATTGCACCGGGCATCATTTGTACATTCCAATCCTTTTACTATTACTGTTGTCATTTTCTTAGTGTCATCATTATTAGTTTCTTCTTTTCTGTTCTGTTAATCCGTTCTTATCTCAACCCATGAGTTTTACTTCTTTTCCTGATTTTCTCCCCCATCCCACTGCGGGGGGAGTGAGTGAGCGGCTGTGTGGGGCTTGGTTGCTGGCTGGGGTTAAACCATGACACAGGGGCCATTTTACAAGTGCCAGAGGTCTTGGTACCAGGTGAACACATGCCAAGCGAGTGTATATCCCAGCTCCGTCAGCCCAGACTCACCGCACCTCCGGCGGCTGGAGGGTGGTCCCAGTGGAGCTCCCAAATCCTGCCCCGTGAGGCTGAGCCCAGCCCTGCTGCCGGGCCCTCCGGCTCAGCGCCCTGCCTCCCACCACCACCAGGCAGGGGCACGACGCTTGTTGGAGCTGGTCAGAGGTTTTGCATAAATAGCTTCATGATAAAATAACCTGGTTTTATTGACCCTTTTCTTCATCTATGTCCTTGGAATTTTTGTTTTTCAAAAGCTTCACAGTATTATGATCACTTGGGGACCGAGTTTTTTATAGCAAAATAAGGATTGGGTTTGGTTTTTCAACACTTTTGCATTGCAAAATCCTTCCAGATTTTGCATTTGAGTGTTCTGGAAACATTTTTCTGATTTGAAAACATCATTTTAACAAATGGATAAAAATATCATACAAAGTCTTATGAAAAGTGGCTCCAGTTTGAAAGTTATGTTTCATCGTTACCAGTTATGCTGTTTATATTTCAGGCAACCTGTGAGGATTGCTTGGTGTAAAATGAAAAAAATAAATTAGAATATCAAACTTGTGGATTGCCGCCAGAATTATTAAGAAATTAGGTGGATGTCTGAACTGCAGGAATGGACCTACCATTGCTCTGGAAGAGGTTTGAATTTGATTTTAAGGAAATCAGGAAAGTATCTTGCTTTCTTCATGGATGTGGTAGATGGAGTCTCATGGAGGTTGCTGGGCTGTATGTCCTTACTGTCTTCTTCCAGGGCAAAATGGTGGCAAATGCATGATGTGGTTTCCAAAGGAAAACACATTCAGTCTTCTTTTATAATTGGTTTTTTGTGACAGTGGGACTGAATAGTTTGTCTGATGACTGAAAAAAAAAAGAAGAGCACAGGGTTTTTTGAAACAAACAAACAAACAAACAAACAAAACCCAAATCCACAACCCCCACCCCACCCCCAAAATATCTAAGAAAAAATAAAGAAGTTGCAATTACCAGTTCCATGAACAGATGAAGCACTAACTTGTGCTAAAGTGTAAGGTCTAGAAGAGGAAGTTGGGTATTTCTGACAGCAAATATTTTGTTATTTATATGACATAACTTCTGAATAGACTCTGAATAACATAACTGACTGAGGCTACACCTAAATACCCAAATCGGTGTAGGATTCAGATTTCCAAGGTTTTAAGTATTTGTGATTGTCATTTATTACCTAGCTATGATAGAGTAACATTTTTGAGATGGCTGCTTCCAGGAATTTGGCTGTAAAGAAATTAAACAAATAAGTTGGGATACTATGTGACCAGAAGGAAGGGAAGAAAAGGAAAAAAAACAAAAAACCCCCAGGACAAGATTATATTCAGATATTCAGTCACTTTTAAAGAGTCAAAAATCAGAAACACGTATAGTGATCTGAAGATGGAGGTTGCTGCTCTGTGAGGCAATTTATTTTTACATTTTTATAGTTTCTTTTATTGATAGTAGCAGGTACATGCTGGCCTCGCAGTGTTGGGTTGGCAAAGACTTTGCCAGCAAGTACAGTTTCACACAGTGAACACAGGAGCCACGGGGTCATGACCACAAATCAGTTTTATAAAAACTACTGTGATAAAAATTGCTTTTGCAATTTTGACTTTTTGAGCTCATTTGAGTATTTTCTTCAACTGAACCCATCCTACCAGTAATGAAAATACAGAAAGAGCTCACCCAGCATTTCCACCATTTCATGGAGAGCACAAAGGGAACAGGCAGATGGTTTTTACAAAGGTAGTTAAGCATTTAAGTATGCATCATAACCAGTGCTTCACTAGGTATTCGAATAACCTCTGTAATCCAGCCTTCCATCTTTTTGATTTACCAGGAGATACACAGGTAGCCCCACGTCTCTGCAGGCAGAATTCGGGTGGTTGATAGAGAAAATCACAAAATGCCCCGATCCCTCCCTGCCCAGTCTCGCCTGCCGTCAGCAGGTGCCTTAGCTTCACCGCAGGACTGAGAGGCACTTGCCCAGCAGCTGCACTGTCACAAGGCGCTGCCTACCCCAGGCTCCTGGCTCCCGTTATTTGGGACTTGGAAGCCCTGTATGGCCTCTGCTAGGATCCCGTATTTGGTGGGATTCGCTGGGAGCGAGGGGTATGATGGTGGTGGCCGCAGGAGTTGTTCTGGAAGTAGGTGGCTTGAGCAGCAGCTCCATTTCTCATCCCAGCAGCACTCCAGGCTGCCGAGGGAGAAAGTGTTCTTCATGCCACTCGCTGAACTTGGGACACAGTGCAGCGAATGATTCAAAGGTCGAAGAGCCACTGAGTAAACAACCATGAGAAAGATGGTTTGGTTGAGTCCCTGCTTCACAGCAGCACCAGCCTCAGTACTGCTGGGCAGTGCCTGAGTGTGGGAAAGAAAGAGGATTTTGGATGGTCCCATCCGTTCAGTTCAGATGCATAATTCAGTCTGAATTATGCATCCGCTTGCTTAACGTACCTGTGGCCCACAAGGCAGGCTGAGGTGCCTGTTCTGTGTCCTCAGCCAGCACTCTGCTGGGTGAGCCTCTTGCTTCCTTCGAAGCCATTAGCACTGAGCACTGCAGCGTGCAAAGTCCCATTTTAGGCAAGTCTCCCAGTGCCTTGATTCCCCTTCTGCCAAAACTGAGATGCTGATGCTCCTTTCTTGCGTAAGAGACTTAGGAGAGTGCACACACTCATGATTGGATGTGACTAAAAAGGAATCAGATTTAGCAAGATATTTCTGCTTCACGGCTTGTCAGGGGCTGTCTGGGGGATTCGGAGTCTTGCCTGCTGCAGCGTGCTGCTTGGAGATGTCACGTCCCTGTCAACCAGTTTCTGAGTCAGTCGAAGAGCGGGAGTGCCATGCATAGCCCAACACAGGAGAAGCCTTCAGCTCGGAACAAGATCAAAAAAAGGTTATTTTAACTGTTCGAATATGCAACATTTCTTTCCTTTGAGACAAGCCCTGGAGCAGAAGGCAGCTTTCTGAATGCAGCGCTGGTCACACATTTGCCAGCTCAATACAGACATACTCTCGGGTCACTGCTCTTTCCTCGTGTGCTGGGCAAGACCTGTCCCTAAAAGCACATTATAAACATCCAGGGACTATGGCTGTTGAGCCGCTCCACGCGTAGCTCTTGGAGCAGGCACTGCCATTGGTGGCAGCAGACTGGGGGCCGAAGGGGTAAGCTAAAATATTTCCCTAAGTCAGCAACACCCTTCCTTTGCCTTCTCCCTACCTCTTCCCTCTCCCATCCCTGCTTGGGGAAGAAGCCTGAGACGGGCAGGCGGTGGCTGTGGCCACAGGAGCTGTTTAGGGAGGTACTCCATCCTGTTCAGAACTTGGCTCCAGTTTGACATGAACTGAAATCTCACTAGTAATAGCCAGAAGAGAAGGGGCTGTGATGTGTGCTTGGGAGACACCATTGAGGAAGACGGGTGGGCAGGGAACAGTGTTTAAAAATATGTCATTCAAGAGTAAATTGGACACTGCTCTTCTTGCATACACATGCTACATATTTTGGCCAAGATTTCCAAGAGTAACATGAGTCTGTGCTGCTAACACTTGGGTATCTTCACAGACATACAGGATTCTAGGTCGTACTTGGCCGCCTTCTGAAAATCTGGATTATTTGAAGATGTTTCCCAAATAATATCCAGAAAGTTGAAACTACGAGAACGATCAGCCACTGGACTTACAGCAACAAAAAAAATAATCAAAATGCTAATTAGCAAAGACAAGGAGGTGTGCCAGAAGGCTGCTCAGGAAGAAAGTGCTCTCCTCTGAGAGCCTGGTTCCTGAGCTTCTCATAAAGGCTCTGCATCTTGCACAGTCAGCATTGTTGTTGCTCCTCCACACCCAGCTGAAGTCACTGAAAGATGCCCTATTTCCTGACATAAATATTATTAATAGATACTCCAGGGCTGTAACCCACCTCATCTGCTTCACTGGAAAACATGGGTACATGAACCTTCTACGTAGCTGCTTCTAGAAATAGCTACATCTTTGCCGTGCCAGTTCAGGACCATATAAATTCTGTTGCAACTGTATGCTGAAGGTGAGGTATGCTGCAACGGATGTGCAATAAGGTAAACACAGTGAAAATCAAAGTTAAGACCAATGAAAATAGATTTTTTTTTATTGCATTAAATAATTTGCTAGGATGGTCAGTTATAGTATTTGCATACCAGCACTATTAAAAAAGATTTGGCTAGGGAAAAGAGCACTATGGCCAGCTCTTATTAAATGATATACATATTTTAACATGTTCTGGAAGGAAGCAATAAGAAGCCAATATCATATTTTATTCTGGGGTTTCCATGACATCTGGGGAATTTTATAAGTTCCCCTTGTTGCCCAAAATAACAGTCTTGGAATAGATGAAGAATAAGGAGCACTTCACAGCTACTCTGTCAGTCACTGTGGGGCATTTGTGGAATTCGGTGAATTTAGTTCCTTGAAATCAGTGCTGCCATGCTGCCCTGGGGTGACATCTGGCCTCCCTGGGCAGCCCATCAGCTTGGGACACCTGTGCCAAACGTTAGGGCTGGGATGGATAGGCTGGACCTACGAGCGTGCCTCCTCCCTTGCAGCTCAGAGAGGACAACTCAGGCAAAGGATTCTATCATAAGAGTTGGGACTAGCAAAAATCATGATAGACACTCTAAAACCATTTTACCTGGTGCAGCTTCCATCCCTTATCACTGCCGTTGGTGCTCTCATTGTGCCGTCCCTTAGTGCTGTGATGGTGTGAAGCAACCCAGGCGGCAAGCGCTGGCTGTGACGGACAGGCTGCTGTTTGGGGGAACGTTCAGAGCTCCTGGTCGTCGGTTGCTCGTCGGGTATTGTGAGCGTGGTGCTGCTGTGTTTATTGACAGAGTAAGAAGTTTGGGAGTATCACTGCCACTTAGCAGACTACGCAGTGAGAATCATGCTCCTCGGTGCTTCACGTTGAAGGCTACAGGAGTATGTAGGTGGTTTGCAGACATCAGCAATTTGCCAAGTAGTGCATGAAGGACCTAAACCTTTGGGCGGTCCAGTGTTTGTAAGCATCATGCGTTCATCCTTCTAGGACCTAAATAAATAAATGTGCTTTTCTCACACTGAGGAAGGAAAAAAAGCCATTCAAAACGGCAGCCTGACTGTTGGGCATTGTAGCACTCACATCACTATAGCAGACTATCTCGTGGATCCTGTTTCACTGGGATCCCAATGCCGCAAATGTTAAATTCTTTATGAAGTCTGCTCCAGCAGATGGTGAGCATCGCCATTATGAAGTTGTAAGGCATTTCTGGAAATTCCAGAATGTTTTCAGAAAATGTTGGCCAAAATCTCTTTTTAGAAATGGCTGTTGCTTATATTAAAAAGGGATATAATATCGCCAGTGTACTTCTTGCTTTGCCTCTGCTCTGTCAATGTAGTCACATTGTTCAGGGCCGATGCTCTGATCTCAGGTTTGGAGAACTATTTGCCACACAACAACCATGGGAAAAGAGAAGGAGAGAAATAAAAAAATGAATCACCCACATTCTGCCCGAATTCAGATCTCAGATTTCCCACATCCTGGTATTTAATTTCTCACAGAGTTACCAATGGTTGATCTCACGGCAGGATTAGTGGGAAGAAAAATGAGAGCTCCATTGAAACCAGACTTGAGTCTGGAAGGAAGGGACATGTGAGCTCTAGGACCCGGGAGATATCAGATTCAGGGCAGTGAATGGCTTCCACCCCCTCCCCTTCCCTGATTCTCATGCTTATTTTGAAGCAAAATCTGGAAGATGAAATCAGAAAAGCAAAGAGACAGTTACAGTATGTTAGGAGGCTCACCCATCGTTTTAATAGTCTCCTGAGAACGGCGTTACACAGTGAGGCATTAACTGTAATTTATATTAGTATGTTTTTATGTTTAGGAAGAGGAGAATAGATTAACATGGAGGTATAAATTGCAGTAAATCTGTCTCAGTCCTACCTAAAAGAAAACATGTTTCCACCAGGATACCTTTTCTGATTTGATTATAGCATAGAGACGTGTTCAATTGGAAAAGAAACTCCCATAAAAGGTTCTATAATCAAAAGGAAATAATCACTATCTATTAATTTGGACAGCCCCACTCACTTTGAATCAGACTGTCTTGCTTGGAGAAAGAAAGAGCTTCACCCTGTGGTAGCACGGATTGCGGCGCAGATGGAGCTTGAAAAGTTGGATTGCCGCTCTGTGCTGAAGAGGGCCATACCTTATCTCCCTTTCCAGCCGACTGTGTGGAGATACTCGAGAAGTTGAAAAAATCTTTAAATGCATCACTCTAAATCCGTTAGGAGTTGAACATATTAAGATGACAAGAAGAGTATGTCATTAAACCGTAACGACCCTTTTTGGATTACCTGGTATTTGTAGATTTATTGGCAAGATGGCTTAAATTAGGGATATATTTTTAGCCTGCAGCATTACATAATAAAATAGCAGCAGAATTCTTTGCAGTAAAAAAAGGGAAGGGATGGGGGGTGGTTTATTAAAACCAACACAAACTTCTCTGATTTTGCGCTTTTGCCTGCACAAAGAGGTGCTCCATGGTTACACAATCAGTAAAGTTTGCAAGAAAAGCATTTCCATTACCCCGTTTTGCTCAGGAGTCGTCGCCCTGCCTTTCAGTGCAGACCTGCTGTTTAGTCTGAAACTGAAAATTAAACCCAGAACTTCAGCTCTCAAAGTTAAATACTGTGCTTTGCTGCCAGCACACAGCCTCACCAGTGTCTGTGTGGCAAGATCGATGATTAAACTCTTCAGACGTTTTTAAAAGCATTTTACAAGTCTGTTAAGCTTTAGTGTTTTGCGTGGCTTTTTTTAAGAAAAAAAATCATTTAGCTGAATTATACCACAGAGTCTCACATGAACTCTGCTGAACCAGATCGGAGAACCCCGCTCGCTATCTTTCAGAAATATGTTTCTCATTTGGGGGTGCTTTTCTGAGCACAACCCGAGGAAGGTAGAGCCCTGTACATTAAACTCTCTCCTTCAGAAACAACAAAAGAAAGGAGGAGAAAAGCCGGGGAGACCGAGGAAGAGCGACGGCAGCGGCAGAGCCCCCCGCGCCCCTGCTCGCCCCGAGGCCTGCGCTGGCGGGCGGCAGCATGGCGCAGGCCGCTCGGCCTCACGGCTGGCACTCGTAAAAATGTCACCGGTGCATTTCCACTGTGAAAGGCTCTTTTATCTTCCCTTCCCGCAGCCCCTTTCCGATGGGTACGCGGGGCCAGGCCCGGCGGCTGCCGCTCGGCCTTCCCGCATGGCTGGGCCCTAATGAGGTGTGTGCGGCTCTTGGCTGCAGGTTTTCAATCTCTTTCTTATTACTTCAAAGCTGTTGCTCCGAGGTTTAGACAAGTTTGATCACTTGGCAAAATCTCTCAGCTGGGATTCAAAAGGGAAGACGCTTTACTTTATTATTTATCATTACAGATAGATAGCTGTTCCCAAACCGCAGTTGCCAGTGGCTCCGTGGACGGAGCCGCAATGCTTTTTTAAGTGATAAAGGATTGGAGGTGAATAACTTATGGCAGTTGCTTCCTGTCTGTAACAAGCAGTCATTTTGAGGGGGAGGGAAGGAGAATAGAAATCTAACAGGCCTTATTTTATTCTCCTTTTCATGTTCTAAAATGGGGGGGGGGGTAAATTATGTGGGTTTGACCTCCGTTTCAAAGCCTGTCCTAGTGTTCCTTTCCCTACTCCATTCTGGGAGACCTTCGCTGTATTCCTTCCTCTGTCGTGCAACATGAAATGTGTGCGGATATCGGTGCTGTTTCAAGTACCCGGGGGCTCAGGGGGAAGGCAGACTCCCTCAGGTTTACCTGTGTGGGCTCCGGTATCCTTTTGGGCATTTCAGTGAACCGTACAAGCCTAAGGATTTTTAAGGATTGGCATCTACCTTTTTTTTTGCTCTTTCATCTAATTATGAACATACATATTAGTGATTAGAGACTGCTATTAGAGCCTCTGCTTGCCTAACGCTCCAGTCTGCATTTTGGCTCTGGAGCATGGTGTGCTGTGTGAATGCAGAGCAGTTTAGCACTCCTCCAGTTTACAGCCTCCACCAGAGGTTTGTAAGAGCAGCTTCTTAAAGTTGGGGTTAGTCCAGTTCGGTCGTATACGTTTGTAACACACCTCTGCCTTCTTTTCCTTAATATTTTAATTCCTTCCCACCAGAACTGTTTACATCTTGTAGGTTTGAAGTTCTCCAAGACAAAATATGTCTCTGTCAGTGTTAGCACAGCGCCCGCGATGGCTTCAAGCACCATTTTCACTTGAGGTCTGTGCTTTGCAGACTTTAAGTGGTGCTTCCTGCAAAATTCTTCTGACTGAGATTTTGCTGAAGATTTTCGCTCTCCTTTTAATCACATGGGGAACAGATTTTTTCAAAGTGTTTTGACCTCCTTAGGTCAAAAAGGCACTTGCTATACTCAGATGCCAAAACGCGTTTAAGAAATCTGGCCTGACGTAATTTAGACAGCTGAGTCTCAATTTCAAAAGGCTTCAGCAGCGCAGGCTTCAGCGCTGAGCAACCTGCTGCCTTGCAGAAAGCCTCACTGCTGAATTAACTTCAGGGCTGCTCTAAAACCCATGGCAAAGTTGGGCACTTGGAACTGAGGTTCGTTCAAGCCCATCTGCAGGAGACACTGAGAGGCAGAGCCTAAGGCAGGTACTTTTTAGGGTATCTAAACGTCAGCCAGCCTAATTCCTGTCTCTGGAAGTTCTCAGTGTGAGCCCTCCTGGATTTAAAAATCCTGTGTCAGATAAGCCCTTTCTTTCAAAGTAACCAGAGACTCATTTATCACTCCATTGTATCAAACAGTTCTCCTAGTGGGAGGTAAGCTAGGAGATAGAGAAATGTTTTTGAATCCCCCTTAATCTAACAGAAAGAAGAGACTTGAATCTAAATTTAAAGAAGGCTGTTCTAATTTAAAGAGGAATGACCTTTCCTGTCCTGAAAGGATCCTCCTGAGCACTGTCCTGGTCCCCTCCAGTTATCTGAACCTGTTACTCAAGGACCAAAACTTGGCCAAGCCTTGGGAGACGCTTCCTCCAGCGGAGGAAGGGGATCTGTAGGAATGGTTCCTGGGCGTGCAAGGATGGTAGCTCTCTCTGGCCTCTACCACTGTTGTTGGCCTGGGCCATGGTCACCAGCAGCTGAGTCCCAGCACAGCCCCAGCAACACCGCTCTGGCTGCCCCAGCTAGTTCACTTCCTCCAACAGCTGGGGATGTGGATTATCCAGTAATCCCCATGAGCAGCCTTTTTGCTAGTCGAGCAGTGTTGTTCCAGCAGTGAAAGGAGAGGAGACTCTTAATTTGCTTACTAACTATGGAGCTCAAAAGCCACAGGCTGCTCACCTGCAGGACAGCATCAGTGTTTTGCTTTATTCTCTCTGCTTCCTTTCCATCTCTCACAGAATATTTGATTATTTATATAAAAGCGGAGTGACTTCGAGAGAAGAAAGATGCGTCCTTCATACACAACAGCTTGGTGGGTAGGCTTCTTCCTAGAAGGTAGAAAACCCACCGTGAAGTATCTGCTTCAAATCAGAGAGCATGGGGATTTCAAAACAAGTCTGCATGTGAGTTTCCAAACCAGTGCTATTGTATATATGCACACTCAAAGATGAGTCTTATTCTTGCTGTCTGTTGTGCATGGCCTTCCTAAGAGTGGAAACTTTGAGAACATCTCCAAGTCAAAATGATCTTTAAGACACTTGCCAGTCCTCACACTACTCCCGAGAGCATTAGGCAGCTCTGTGCATGCCCACCAGCATGCAGTTGGGCATTGGGAAAGCCAAGCAGCAGCTCAGCAAGGCTGCTTGCTGGTATCCAGATATTGGACACACACTATGGGCAAGTCTGTAGTCTTCTGAAGGCCAACATCCTTACGTGACAAGCTGGGCCATTACTGGCTAAGTCCATAGGAACTTACACATTTAAAGAAAGAATGTTGGTTTCCAGTCCTTAAATCTCAACCCCAAAGTGCCCCATCAGCTGCCATCTCTCTGTTTGTCTCCCTGTTCATCTTTAACTGAAGTACCAAGGGTTTTGCTTCCTTGGGGGGACCTGCCTGCTCACTGCCCCCAGGCCTGTCCCATGCTGTGGTCAATGACTGAAGAAACAGTGCTGGGAGAGCGCAGGGGGTCTCAGAACTGCTCTGGAGGCAGAGTTTTTAACTGTGCTTTTAGCCACCAAGCTAGAGTAGTTGTGCTCCTTCTTGCATACTAGCAGTGGCAGTGCACTGAAATTCCTTGCTTGCGGAGTGGTTGACTTACATGTATTCCAATGCGGAGTTTCTGTATTGAAATAATTTCCTTAGGTGCCCTTCTTAAAAACATGCTTTAATCCAGCAGTAAGAAGGGTTGTGTGACCTTTCTGTATATGGTCACGGTGATCTCTTTTGCCCTAATAAATCCTTTTATTGCGATGCGTGAAGTAAATACCTGCAACAATTTGAGCTCCGAATCCAGCTTCTGGAATTAAACTTTGCCTTACTGCTGAGTGACAGCTGTCACTGAGCTCGCCAGTGTGCTTTGCAGAGAATGAAGTAGCTCAGAGCAGCGGATCCCACTCTAAGCTTCAGGCAGAGCAAACCTACTCTGAGTGTCTGTTAGTGCTCTAAGAATTTCTGAAGCAGTTTGATGCACTGGTTGTGGAGCAGTCAGGATGGCACTGTGTCTCAGCTGGGCACAGCCTGGGCCCCTGCGTCTGCAATAGGAGCCACTGGCTTCAGGGACTCCTCCGAAAATATTAGCTTGCATGCCAGGGGATTTCAGACAAGTTAACAGCAGACAATGGTCCACAGTTTGCAAGTTGCTCTTGTCAGCAGTTCTTTTTGACATATCTATTCAAGCATACCCTCTCGAGCTTAGAAAGCAGCCAGCAAAATCTGTGCCAATAGCTAATTCTTTGTTATAAAATAAAAGCTCTGACAAATTCAGAGGCTCCATACGTAGCATTACTGTGGTCCTGGAGTTCATCTCACAAAATTGGTTCTAGACAGAAATTTATGAGCAGAAGGTGAAAAAAATCGAATTGCCAGCTGAATTACCATTGAGTTTCTTGAGGCAAAGGCAATTAACCTTGAAGTAGCCGTAAAGGAGCTTTGCCCCAGGGTATTAGAACAGAACAAACATTTTTACAAAAATGCCAAACAGTTGCCCTTCTGCAGGTGGGGGGAATGCTCCTCTCAAACACCAACAATTGTCTCACCATTAGGTTTTGTTGTGACCGCTTTGTGGGTGTCCACCAAAAAAAAAAAAAAAAAAGGAATGCAGGGGAAGTACAAAGATCGAACTAAGCCTTTCTGTTCTGGAGGACACCAGGATGCTACTGGCTGCTTGTACTGCCAGAAAAATAGCCTGCACCAACCAAACAGGGATCACCAAATAGAAGTCTTGGGCCACAGGTAGAGCTACATTTCACCTACGCAGGATGTCGTGGGAAAGAAGTCTCTTGGGAACACGAGGTGACTTTGACCTGAAAAGACAGCGTAGTTTAAATACGGTCATTCGTTGCACAGCTGCATTGCGGATGGTGCCACGTCTGAGCTTTAGGAATGAAGTGCACGTGCTAGTGCACATATTCCTGCAGTATACACCAGTTTGTTTTTCCACAGTGGAGAAGCTTCAAAAGCAGAGATGCAGCACCATAGCTCTAGAGAGGGTTAGTGTGTCCACGCATCTCAATGCTGCTGTTCTGTGCCCTTTTAGGTGTCCCAGGGGATCACAGCCAGCCACACAGAGCAGGCAGACATGACACATGAGACCAGCACCCTCCTGGCCTGCCTGCTGGATACCAGATGAGATACCCAGGGCATCTAAAACAGCCCCAGGCTCCTATCTTCAGGCAATCGGATCCCACCAAGGATGTCATATTTTGAAATCACATGTTGGGCAAGCCCACGTAGGCATACTGGCTGCATATAGCACTTCTAACTGAAGCCTGCTGTCCTGCCTCCTCCTCCTTTTTGTCACCTTCACCACTGTTAAATCAGCGCTAACAACAGCAGGGCCAGCTCCCCTCAGAGTAGCCCTTCAGAGGGCAGATACCTGCTGTAAGCCGTTGGGAAACATTTGTCCTCTCTCTCCTGCTGGGACCCAACATCAGTGGGAGGTGAGGGTCCCAGTCCGGTGTCCGCATCTGCCAGCCACTTGCCAGCGATAGCGCTCAAGAAAAGACCTGTTAAACGTTTATGCACATAGGAGCTTTGGAGAAAGCCTTCTGGCTGCTCTTTTTTTGACAGACACAGCAGCTCCCCATCACTCCCTGCTTGGCAGGACAGTTACAGCAATTAAGGGTGGAAGCAACTTAGGTTGTTGGCCGCAGGTTGTCATACAATGTCACGCTATGACCTGTAGCAACTCAGGATAAACGTACCCCTGCATGGGACAACCAAGGACAGGACGTACCAAGTAAAACTGCCCGTGTGGCACATCCCTGTGTCAGTCAGCCCCTGAGGATACTTGTATGGAGGGCATATGGATGCACGGGATATTGGCTTAGCAGCAGGGAGTAAAGCCTGAGCTACGCATGTGAGTATTTACTCCGCCTTTCAGGTGCTTGTCCTGTTCACCCTGAGCTCTGCATGGCTGTAGCTTCCCTGTTAGCTGGATCCAACCTGGTTAGTTTGAAGCTTTCTCAGGTTTCTCTTTGCAGTCTGCTGGCCCAGCTTCTCGCTAGCTTGCTGCAGCAGAAAACAAATAACCAGGGGAGTAGCTGTTCAAGGCAAAACTGGGTCGATGAACATTTACGCTCAATTAACACGTGTCACCATTCTGTCTCCACAACTACAGTGTACGCACCTAAAAAGTGAGAACAACCTGAATTGAGGCTGCTGTGTAACCTGAAACTTTTGCTTCTCGGCTGAGCCCTTCCTGTGGCGGTTTTGCTGAATTTACGCTCTGCATGGCTATCACAGTGACTGAGTGACTTGGATTTCTAATGTCTGCTCTAATGACCGTGCTTCTTGATTTTTGCCCTTCTCTTCAACTCGATCAAAAGCACATCTAGACTTACAAAATACTTAACTCCAGCCCCGGTTCCTCCTAGGACTTTTGACTAAGGGTCTGATCCTATGGTACATGGCTGTGCCATCCACCTTGGTGGGTCTGTGAGGACGTGTAGGTGCCTGGAGGGTGCTAACTGATGGTAAAGCAGCCTTCCCCTGAGGTGTCCAGTGCCCTGACATGCCAAGCAACACTCTTCAGCGGATCTCTGGCTGAAATGACTGGGTGCAGAGCCGGTTTGCAACTTGTAAGGCGTGCACAGTTTTCAAAATGCCTTCCCCCCTCCATCTTTCAGGGAGGTGTGTGCGTGTGGGTGCCGTAGAGGCAAGGAGCGGGTTGAGGATCACAGCTGCACAACCTTCTGATATTTGCAACCAGCTTTTCACAAGTGCCAAAAATCCTTCTCTGTTCCTGTCTTACACATCTGCATTTTCTCTTTCAGAACCTCTGCTGGCTTCTTCCTTTGGGTCCCTCCATGCGTATATGTCTGATTTGTATTAGCCCTTTGTTTGAATTGTAAGCACTTCAGAGCAGCAATCATGTCTCCATCTGTGTCTTGACAAGGGACTTACATGATAGGTTGGCTTAAAACCACCCGTCTGCAACTGAGCTATCTTAGGCTTTTGCAAGGAATGAACTTAATGAAGGAAAGTTTTCTTTTTGCTGCACAACAGTCTGATCCCTTTGCTGGCTTGTCTTCGTGAAAAAAAGTCTTTCCCAAGACTGAAGTGAATTTGAAGCCTGCCAGTCACAAAAAGTTTTTAATAGTTAGTTTATTATTTACATTTTGGTGGGGGGGGAGGGTGTTACCTTGATTTTTTGTTTCTCAACCTTCCAGGTACTGCAGGTACATACATTTGCATGTACATATGCAAATGAGAGAAACTCATCCTTCATGACCTGAACATATATATACACTTGAAGGAAGAGCTTCTCATTAATTTTCCTGGTCGCTGTAGCAGGGGCTACAAGGAAAAAGAAATATTGTGAGATTCAGAGTAAAAATCACTAGCGTGGGCAAAACTTTTAACGAAAAATAGCTCTCTGTGGCCACCCTGGCTGGGCTCTTGAGTATGTCCTTCCACATACTTTGCCACTCCTCCATCCTTCTTATGCTGTGATCGGAAGTCTACCTTCATGGAAAATGAGCCCACGAAGTTTCAGTAGTCTCCTGACAAGCCAAGCATAAAATGAAGAGAGCTGCTACTCCAGGCTCACATGTGCGCTGCCGTCTTCTGGGAAACGATGATGAGAGGCTCAGGGCTGCCCGCAGTGCTGTAAGGAATTAAGCACGCCATCATCACCAAATACCAAAACACATCTACCTGTATTATGTTAGGAGCGTAGAACCCACAGTCGTAATTTTTAACTGGAATACTTGGCTTGGAGGCAAAGGCAGTGTCTGCCACGATCATCCCAAGTTCGGAATTAGCAAGGCTCAGACCAACATATTTTGCACTGTCTCGCCACATGCAGCCCAAATTAGCCCTTTGTTAGGTGCCTGTAGACACCATTTTTCTTCTTGACTGAAATGTTGTAACGGTCACAGTCCCGTTCTGCGGGGAAGATAAGCAGGGAAAATGCATTACGCATTAATGGGATTCGATGGAGTGTGAGCTCAGGTCCCCCAGTGCTGCCAGGGACAGAGTAAAATTTGCTTAATCGTTTCGTGAGTGGGGGATCATTTTAGTGGCAGCATTGTGAACATAACCCTGCTACAACTGGTCACGAGTTGTTGTGAGGAAGAAATTATCCATCTGCATGATAGATGGGTGTCTTCTGGAATTTAAGTATTAATTGAAAATTCAAGGTCAGAGGCCAGCTGACACTTGACTTTCCTCTCCTTCCTCTGTCCACCGCTTTGATCACGCTACATCTTCCTTTGTGCTTAGTGCTCGAGAGAGTACCCCAGGGTCGTGGCCTGTTTCCTAGTCAAGAGGTATAAACCTACTGGCTTAAATATCTGAGGCCCAAGCTTTAACAGGGGGGTAAGGGTACGAAGGGAGAGGGGGGAGCATTTGCTTCATGCTTTTCACATTTCCCACATAAGCCGAAGCAGACTAAACAAAACCAGTGTGAAATCTCATGGCTTGATGCTGCTATGGTTATATTTTTTAAGCTGTCATCCATTCATTTATACTTAACGTTTATTCCCTGGATTTACAGCTTTTTTTCAGCCTTTTCTTGCGGGGAGGCGGGGGGGAGGTTAAAGCCTTTTGAAAGGAGATTGCAGTGAACAGTGGCCTGTGATTAAAGCCCCGTGTTTTTCCTTGATGCTGCTCCTCCGCAGCAGTGTCACACATGGTAGCATTTAGGAGCCCTTCACAGCTGAGGTGTTTCAAACACTAATGAATGGAAGTTTGGTCATATAACGCAGGCGAGCTTTAAGGCATGCTTTGCTGAATGGTGTACTGTAGTGGCCTGGGAAAGGAAGAGAGTTATAAATTGTGTCAGTTAGCCACCCAGACAAAATGAAGCCATGTGGAAAATCAAATCTATTAAAGTATGAAGACTGTTATAAGCTGTTTTAAGCTGGTCATTCTTAAAAGGTCTCAGTTGGCTGAGGGGGTAAATTCCTCTTCTTCCTAGATCTTTTTCACGTGCTGTCTTAGGCAATGATGTGCAGCGTTCGAGAAAAAACAACTTTTCACTGGCAGCTGCTTTTATCAGAAATGTTTATTGCCCCCAGTTTACCACCCGTGTCCTGAAAGGCACTGCACGTTTGTTGAACAAGCAGCATAAGAGCGTCGCGTTTGGTCAGGCCTGCCGACGGCGCACGTGAAGGCAGCGCTGGGGCGGAGGAGGACGGCCGATGGGGAGGAGAAGGCTTCCCAGAGCGGCCGCGGAACATCGGATACCTGCTCAAAATGCCTTCCGTTTGCTAGCTGCCCGTGTCTGCCAGCCCCGAGGGGCCCATGGCAGAGCACGGCACAGATGACTATTTCTTGGCGCTCCCTGGGGTAGGAGGAAAGCCTGGCAAGGCAAAGTGGGAGGACCGGAGAGCAGGGAACCTTCCCCTCCTTCCCCGGGTGGCTTCTTGAGATGTCACAGCAGCTGTAAAGGGCTTTTTGTTAGCGCTGGAGGTAACCGTCAGCTGCGCGAGAGAAGAGTGAGGTGGCAGCCTAAAGATGCACGGTCGCCACAGTGTTTTTTCTGTTTGTGTGTTCTAGGAAGAGACTGAAGAAACGTCCTCACAAGAATCGGCAGAGGAAGACTAGGAGACCGCACCATGCAATTTCTACCTCATCAGCAGTTGGGTCTTTTGAAGGGAGAAGACACTGCCTTGACCACTTATTTTCTATTGCCATGGTCTTTCCACTTTTGCCTGGGGGGGGGGGAAATAATCGCATAACCTTAAAAAGGATTTGACTAATCATCTTCTATGTAATCCCTTCACAGTCCCAGGTTTAGTGAAAAACTGCTGTAACACAAAGGGGACACAGATTAACGATGCAACTTTTAATTACTGTTTTCTTTTTTCTTAACCTACTAATAGTTTGTTTGAGCTGCTAAGTAAGGGTGAATGGGTCAAGAAGAGCTCCAGATCAGGTTTATGTCATTCACTGCACTGCATATAAACAAGAAACTTGTAACATAGTCATTATAATGGGCATTGAAATAGGAAAGGCTGGGTGTGTAACACTAAAGCCTTGCAACACTTCCAGCAACCCACTCCCTACTTAGTGAACTCCCTGTTTTAGAACACCAAAGATAAGGGATAGATACTACTCTTTTTTTTTTTTTTTTTTTTGTAACCTTCTTGTAGACTTGTACTTGATTTTTTTAATTTTTTTTTTTTAAGACTTACTGTTATTTCAGGAAAAAAATTGAAAGCTGATCTTTCACTTCGTTCAGCTGGTAATTGGAAGAAAGAAATCAACACAAAAAAGGTACTTTCATTTTGCAAAAGGGAAGAAAGACAAAGATACGTTGTATAGTTACAGATACAAACATATCAGCAGAAGTAGTAGTAAACCAGACGAACAGCCCTCTCATCTTCTGGACTATAGGAAGCCAGATGGAGTCAGCTTTCTGTAGAGCCAGGCGTTTTCTATGGAAACAAAAATGACTGACACCAAACACTCTTATGCCATTAATTACTAAGTCTTTATCGAGAAAAGTGTTTTAAAACATACAGAAAGGTACCGCAAAATTAATCATGAATTTATCTGAACATAAATAATCCAGATGTTTTGCTTAGTTTCGACTAATTCCACTCGCCCCACACCAGTATTTCAAAAGAATTGAATCTCTTCTCATTACTCATCAGTCATGATGTAAGAACCAACACCACGTACCTCAGCTAAGCTCGTGCATTACTTTAAAGCAATGTATTTTGACATAGGATGGTTCACTGAGCACCTCTGTGCCGGTGGCATTTCTCCATCTTTTCATTCAAAGCAGCACTTTTAGCACCAGATGCAATATTACCCCACTATTCAATACTACCTCTGATTTTTACAAATAACTCAACAGACTGATAAATACATGCTGCTATACACATTCAATGCAGGAAATTTTTACTGGGTAGATAATCATGAGTATCTGCATTTTCCCCTTATTTCTACTTCAACACTTAATTGCAGTTAAGGAAGCAATATCTTTATTGTGTTTCAGCATGACTATGTATTTTTCTTTCTCTTGGTTTGTTTTTGGGGTTGTTTTTGGTTTTTTTTTTTTTAATGTACTTACCCTATTCTCTGCTAGACTTCTGTGTAATGTACTGTTAACTTGAATATATTTTTGTACTGAATTGCTGATAGGTTTGTAAGCATAATTTTCTTCAATGACACTACATGACATAGAAAAAAAATTTAGCTGTAATGTTTAAATATTACTGTCCAAGTTTGTACCTCAAATGAATTGTTTAAAGAAATGGACTAATTGATTGACAAAGACCTACCTCCAGACTTTAAATGGAATGAACTTGTTACTTTCAGCATTAGTTTTGAGACGTTTGAAACAGTTAGGACTGCAATTAATCCCTAATTCAAAACTATTTTTGTAAAATAACTTGTGGAAAATGAACACATTTTAAATTACTTTCGTATTAAAAAAAAAACCGAACAAAAAAAAACCTTCAAAGAAACTTGAAGCTTTGTAGGTGGGAAGCAACAAGCTCAGCTTTTGCATAATGCAATCACAAATATGTGTTTAAAAAAAAATAATTAGTAGATTGTAAGAAAATACTTGACAAGTATTTTCGTGTATTTTACACAAATGTGATTTTGTAATATGTTTCAGCCAGATTTATTTTAAATGCTTCTTATGTAGAGGTTTTTTATTCTCCTCTCTCTCACTTTTGTCCATCTTTCTCTCTCTCTCCTCTCCTCTTTCATTTTCTCTGTTTCTGTTTTATTCCCTTCTTCCTCTCTTTCCTAGTCAGTACTTTTGTACCATTGTATTAATAACTGGGCCAGGGGTAGTTTCTCAGGAAGGCGTCTGTTGGTATGGCTTTAGTACCAAGCCAAATGCAGTTAAAGATAACTACTTACTGGCTTCTTCCAAGAGGCAGTGTCAAGAAATGCGGACCTCCTCGAAAGCCCGCAGAGGGTTCAGTGACGGAAATCGCTGAGAAACAGCGGATCGGAGTATTACAACTAGGCACGTTAATATTAAGTGAAAGAGAAATAATCCTAGCTATACAGTAGCTCTAACAGGCCAAATCCAATGTCGCTTGAAGGCAGTAGAAGGAAGTCTGCTGACTTCAAAGGGCATCGAATCCAGCCTTAGCAAGTCCCTTTTGGGGTTTGGGTTTTTGTTTTTTTCTTTTTGCATTTTTTAAAACCACAGTATTCAGTGGGTGACACAGAAATAATCGCTGTATGTGTGTCACACTTCAACCTCCGAGAGACTTACCACTCTGATGAACTGAATCTTGTGTTTTCTATATATTGTAGTACAATCAAAACACATTACTACCTCTTAGGGCCTACTATACCTCATTTTTTCAGACTGAAAAATTGCATGTGGCCATTGAATCAGTGAGAACATCATAAAATTTTTTATATATATAGTTTATTTTTGTGGGAGATAAATTTTATACGACTGTTCTTTGCTGTCATTGGTCACTGCTAACTAAGACTGGACATTTAACTCTTCTACCATTTCTGCAAGAGAGGTGTGTTTGCAGGAAAAAAACGCTTCAAGATGTTTGACTACAGTTTACTTTTTCTTTGGGTGTCTTCTAACTTTTTGCTTTGTTCTTCGTGTAGAGTTGCTGTCTACGATTGTACTTCAAATCGCTTGCTTGTTGAAAATGTTCCTTTAATGGATTATCACAGTCTGTTCAGCACAATAAACATAATAGCCTCTGTGATCCCCATGTTGTTTGATTCCTAGACTTTTGTCACAGTTCCATAAAATGGGTAATAAAGTTTGGTCACAGTGACCAAATTTGTAAAAACTTTGCATGCAAGTGGTCTTTTTTTGTCCCAGGACTGTAGGCGTGTGCCTTAGAAGAAGTGCAGTTGCTGTTGGGGATCCCGGGGGTGGGCACCTGGACCACGTGTCCCTCTGGACACGTCTTCCGAGACTCCCCTAAAGGTGAGGCACCCGTTCCTGGCCTGGAAGTCACTGTGCCGAGCTAAAGGCTAAGCCGTGCCCGTGGGGACCAGTGGTCCTACCCACCAGACGGGAAACGCCATAGCACGGGCCAGGCTGAAATGGGTTTTGTTGCCTGGCCCCGGATCTGCCTTTCAGGGGGTCCACCAAGATGATGAGCCTTCTCCTCTTTTGGGGCAAGATCGCAGTTTGCATCCAAGTTTATGGAGTTTCCATTATGCGGCCATTAGGTGAAAAAGAGCAGGTACTCAGAGCAGCAGGGATGTGGCTGGATGCGGTCTGGGGCACGAACTGAGGAGCCTGAGAAAGTGCATGTTTGGCACAGGCGAGTTGGGCAGGATTCTTCTGGCTTCTCCTCTTCATTTGCTCTTACACGGTCCCCTGGCCTGTTACAGTGAGATGTCGTGATTGTGGTGCATGTCCCTTGGTTCCTGTTTGCAGCCATGCCTCTCCCACCTGAGTAGTGTTCAGATGTGAATGCCTCAGACATTCAGGTTTACACATTCTTTGTGTTCACTCATTTGCAGGCTCTCCACCTAATCTCTTTTGGCCTAGTAACCTCTGCTTTCCCAAGGGCTTCGCGGCATGTTCCCTTTGGACTCAGTTACTTGTAGAATAACCAAAATACAATCACAAAAAAAGCATGCAGTAGTAACACCCATTCAGTCCTGAGTCAGAGATGTGAGTAATTGCATCCATCACATGATGTATCCTCCTCTCCTGTCTCACCCTGCTTGGTGGTATTAAAGGATCATTCATTCCACTTTTCAGTCTTCCTGGTCATCATCTTCCCGGTGGTTGCCATCACTTGGCTTTTCCTGTTACGTTATCTGATGTGATGCTCCGGCTGTAACCCGCCCACCCAATGGATCAGCCAAGTGGCTGAACTTCTGCTACCCTGTGCTTAGCTCCCCTCTATCTACTTCTTATTAGTCATTCCTCCGGCTTGCTTCACTCCCACTTCCTTTCTCGGGGCATCTTCCAATAAATTTCTGCACGCTTTATGCCACAGTGGAACTATTTATGTGTATAAAACTAATCGGCTTCTGCAGGATGGAGAGTGCTTTATCCAAGATGCCGGTGGCAAGGGTCATACTAAGTTTCTGCTTTGGCTTTCCCCTCCCACCACATCACATCCCCACAAAGACAGGGAATTGCTGAAAGCTGGCGCTGCCAGTGCCTTGCACAGCAATTTAATTGCCTGTAGCTTTGAATTTTCGAAACCAAACCGTCTGGTCCGGTCATCATTAGAGACAGGATCCAGTGCAATGGCAGTAACGTGTTCCTCTGGTCGCAGGAGAGGAGTCAGATCTGTCACACCTCAGACTTCACCTGAAGCCCGAATGAAGCCATGTTTCTCACTCCAGCACCTCTGCGTACATGGATGTAGAATTTCTGTCTCTCAGTTCATCCTTTTTTAATCTCCCACCATCTTCCCGATCACATTAATTTTTAAACATGCAAAAGTACTTTGGCATATAGCCTTTCGTACCAAAAAAAGGTCCAATTGCTATAGGCCTTCTTGTTTCAGAAATAACGCCAGCTGAAGCTTTATCACACCTACTTGCTCAGTCAAAGGAACGCCTGCCACTGTGTGTTATATACATCGTCTGAAAAACACAGACATCCTTGCTGGCTGGGCACAGTCAGTGGGGGTTAATGCTCTGCTCCTGCCTGGCTCCCGGACCCACGGGCTGTGCCCCGTGCTGGGAGACACTGGTGACGGGGAAACCTCAATCCCTGCCAACCCCCTCGCTCGCAGGCGCAGGAGGACGCAGCCCACCTTGCTGCGGGATGTCTCCGGCATGCGGATCCCGCTGGAGCAGCATTGCTGCTCCGACCACCCTCGCCTCCTTCAGTCAGTGTGATCAGCTCTGCTGTCGCTCTCACGCTCCGGGCTGATTCACCTCCGTCTGACAGCAAGGTTTAACATGTCTTTTTTCTTTTATTTGCCTTCGCCACCCAAAGAGCCTTTTGGTCTGTTGGAAATTTCTTTCATTTCTTTCCTTCCCACCTGTGATTTAATGCTTTGCCCCCCTCCCCCGCCCCTTTATTGCTCTAGACTTGCAGTGCACTTGTTCCAGTATTCTGGAAAAAGAGAGGATCTTCCTGTAATTAACATCCTCTGAAGATACACAAATGTAATTACCATTAGCCTGAAGATAACAGTCCGCTGTAGCAGTTTAAGTGGGAAGCAATGTGCCTGCTTACGCTCCAAAACAAGGCTGCAGATGGTTGTGTCCCAAACCTTCTCGCACAGGATTATCATCAGCTTTTATCTGCTAGCAAAAGGGGAAATTGAAACATTAGGAGATAAGACACAAATCTTCAGCAGTGCTTCCCTACTAAGATGGGGCTAATTAAGCACAGCTAAAAACATTAGCATTGTCATATAAAGGAGGAGCTTTACATTGTTAATAATGGCTAGGATAAAACTGGAGCAGGAATCCAAACATATGCTACATTAAGGCACACTATTAAAATAATCACTGAAAGACAATAACAAATGGAAGCTGGGTGGATCTGAAAAATCAATGGCGGGCAGACACATTAATTAGCCAGAGAGGAAACTTAGCAAGGGCAGAAGTCTCATCAAAAAAACAAGATTACATTACATTGTATATGAATGTCAGCTACAAAATATTACGTGGGACCACCAAAGATTATGATTTTAATCATAGGGCTTTTTAATTCAGAAAATCTATTAAATATATATAGTCCCTTAAGGCATTTTATTCTTAGTTCAGGGAGTAGGCAGAAAAATAAGCACATTTTTATTGCATTGGAACACATTTGCCATAAAACCATAGTTTTAGCAATATCACATAATAAAAACTAAAACTTAAATCAACATTTGAAAACAAATCAGCTCAGCAGATGCATAGAAGGAGGTACTTTGGTCCTACATAACTGCAGAGTATTGTCTTTAAAGCTACATCGTAATCTAAGATAGGGATTTTATGAGGCCTGACATGCTCAAAAGCTGTTTACAATGAATTACCACTCCTAGACTGCAGCTGCGCTTGGGGCCAAGGCAAATCAATCTCTATCTAAGGCGCTGTTCTAAGACTATTTTTGCCAAAGGTTCATAATGGGCCCAGTTTGGGATGGTTTAGGTTTGGCATTTATATCCCCACAAACACACAGTGAGATCCAAGACCTGGGGAAAGTCACCCACGGGCATCTCCCCGCTGCGATCCAGACTTTTGGTCTCCCCAAAGCAGGGAAGAAAAAAAGCAGGAGGAAAGCAGGACCACACCTGGCTGTTGTGTTACTAGCAACGCTCCTGAGATCCACCTCACTGTGGATCACCTTTCTCCTTTGCAGGGAGAAGGGGCTCTTGCCCTAAGCAACACCGTGTGTGGCAAAGCTCATGACACAGACCTTGGGTTTGAGGTGGCCGTAACAAAAACCCCACTCCCACCTTCTGCAAACAGGTTACAGTCATGAGCTGCACCTCTCTTTGTCTTTGGGTGGGTGAAGCGGTACAGCAGGACCATAACTGTGACTGTATCTTTTTAACGTTTTAAAAAATACAGATGTATTTTAGATTTTTTCAAAGGCTTCTAGTGATTCTCTGTCACACGTGCCGCTGGCACCTCAGCAAAGTGTTGCATTTAAAACAAAACCCCAGCAAGAGGGTAGGAGACCAGCACGGATGTCAGAAGCCTTGTATTATCCAGAGCAATAGGGACGCTGGTTTCATAAATAAGTTTCAGTGCATCATTATTCACAGTTTTATAGGGGTGAGCGTTACAGTTTCTGATTAAAATCCTTAGAATTAAATTGCTTCGTCAGCACTTAATTATCCGTGCTGGGAATGGAAGCTGACTTCCTCCTGTCAGAATTTGACACAAAACACCTCGGTTTCGTTCTATGTGTGTGTTACATGAAATTAGTCCCCATCTTTCTTAACCAATACACACAATTAAATGGTATAGCTCCTGATTTCAATAGGAAATAGACTTAAGAAAGGAAAATAGGAAGTTTTGATTTCCTATGGAACACAGGAAGCATTCATAATCTTCTGTCTATCCCCTTTCCCTTAACAACTTCAAGGCTGTTTCCATTCTTTTCAGCAATTAGCCTTGACCTGGAAAGGATG
>JANZLQ010000065.1:1048398-1062263 GCA_026212715.1 Elanus axillaris
TTCTCTGAACTCTACATTACGGGGAATCTCAAGGTCTTAAATACACTCCTAGGACACGCAGCCCTGAAAGTAACTGGTCGTGGATAAGTAATGACTTTTCTGGTAACACCAAAACCTGCAGAATCATGAGGCTAAATAGGCACCGAAGGGGGTGCACACAAATAACAGAGGCAGTGAAGAAAACAGTGCTGAGGAGTTGGGTGAAATCTTACTGGAGCTGCTTATGGCAGTGAGTGTTTGCAATAATTAATCCCTTTCACAGAAGTGAAGACCAGCTAAAGTTGCAACCAATGCTCCATACACAGAAACTAGTGAAAGACGTTTTATTGTTATATTATGGGAAATTATATGCGAAAAAAGCAAGAGAAAAACAGAAGCAGAGAAAGGAGCAACAGAGTGGCTCAAATAGCGCTGGGAGCGTGGCCGGAGGAGGGCTTAGCAAGGGAGCTTTTGGCCCCAGTGCAGACTACAAAGACTGCAACTCCTGTGAGCAAAGGAGCCGTGTACGGCTCCTCGGGCCATTCCTGCACTGCTCGGGAGACCCGGCTCGGTGCCTTGCTCGTGAAGAGGCAGGCGTAGGTCAAGCAACACCTGACTCAATTTGTCTTTCCAAATGAAACTACAGCCAGGGCCCTGAATTTTGGCTAATTGCTTGGCTCGGAAATGGGAAAATGTTCCAAAACGCTCACATGCAGAGCAGAGCAGAGGGCATCCCAGAGCGTATCGGCAGGCTGGGACCGCTGCCTCTACTCACAGCAGCCGTTTGGGACAGAAGGCTGCTGACACCGTGTTGTTTACACACCTTGCTTCTCTTCTGCTCAAATCCTTTATGGAAATTCAGAGGCTAGCACACAGCTCCTAATAAAATTAACATTCTGTTGTTTGCTTAAGCTGTGAGTTACTCTAGAACATTAAAAATGAGGAAACGGATCAATAAACTATTCGGAAGTAACCGCTCCCTGCCTGCTTCACACTGCCACAGCTAATGCACCAACTCCATTACGCTCTGCAAGAGTCACGTTGAAATACCCTTACTGGTAAGGCAGGACTTCTCTGATCTGCCTTTGAAAGTTCCCCAAGCATGGCACAGTCTCGGGGCCTCATTCTAGGTGATGCCGATCATCCTGCCCCAGGGACCTCAGGAAGCCGTGGCAAATAAAAAAGCAAATAAAAAAGTAAAGGTAAAGTGTTTGGTGTTGATGAAAAGTTACTGGGCTTTTTTTTCCAGATAAAGGTAAAAGAGTAGCCAAATTAAACAGGTTTTCTGCATTTAGAAGGAGATCTGTGTCACCAAGCTTTAGTCATTTAGAAGTTAGATGTCTCATCTAAGGTTTTCATCAGCCAGAGGGCAATTCATTCCTTCCTAAAATATGGGTCTAAGCTGGGTCGGATGAATCACAGATCCCTCCCCACTGACTGTTCAGGAAGCTGAGACAGCGATGTTAACCTAGCTCCAAAAAAAAAAAAAAAGGGAATATGGGTCATTTCCAATTACACTGCTGAGCTGAGAGCTCCTGCTCATGAGCAATTGCTCTAAGCCTTGCACTCCTCTTCCAGCTGTATCTCCAAAGGGAAGTGTCAGTCGTCTTCATCACATGCGCAGGGTAGGTGCATAAAATCCAGAAGAGGGCTCAGGCTTTGCATTCCAGATTCACAGAAATAACTAACTGCAGGCTGGGAAAAGGCCACAGTCAGTATAGACCCACCTCTCCCCTCTGAGCCAGCACAACCCATTGCCTGGAGCAGGCAGGCATTCCATACCTTGAACGCTATTTGTCAAAGGCTAGGCTGATTTCAGACTTAAAGCTTAGCGGTATTTAGTCACATGCACCAGTCCCTCCTTTGATGCCCCCGGTGCATCAGGGGCACTAAGGTCAAACATGCTTTGAAGTCCTGCTATACATTGCTGTCACGTACCTGCGAGGGGATGTTCGTTTGTTATATTGTCAATTCAAGCCTCAAACAAGCGTAAGTATACATCTAAAACATGGAAATAAAAGGCAAAAATACGGTGTCATGTTATCACTACACTTTCTTATCATTGTGTATTTTGCTTATGATTTGGCCAGCCCTCGGTATAGCACTCAAGAAGTGGGGGGGGGAACAGTGTCAATGGTCACAACAAATACCAGAGCTAATGGGAAACTTGCCGTCTCTCCCAGAGGATGGGTGGCCGGGTGGGCTGCGCCAGCTGAGCAGTCAGTGGGAGGTGGTTTGCGTAGTATAAAATAGTTGTTTTCTGGTCATTCTTAACCTGATTTCTGTAATATTTTTTAATAATTTCTGCCTAAAACTACCTGGAACAATTCATTACATAAGAAAGTCTAATTAGAGGTATAGACTAAAAAAATTAATGTGTCCTCAACCACAAGTCATTCTGCTTAAATACACTTCTACACAAGACATACTTCCTTATCTTCCCTAAAAAAAAGTCTCACAGCAGTGAATGTAGCACCTACATGGCTTAACTTCAGGCTCTTTCTGTCCAGTCACGTTCCTTGTGGGCTGAGGATGAGAGACAGGAAAAAAATGCTCAAAGTTTTAAATTTCTGGTGGAAAACAACCACCTCGGCCGAGTCTTGCTTCTCTGTGAGTGCACTTATGTCATGGACAGCAAGGACAAATAATTCAAATAAGAGCCAGCAGCTTCTTCGAAACTTGGAGAGTTCATCAGCGCTGTTCTTCCTGATTCGGAGCAGATGATGGCATCAGGCCATGGGAGACTGCAAGCCCAAACCTGATCAGATTCCCTCAGCTATAGATAATATCACCATTAAACATATCAAAACATCCCAGACGCTTCCTGCAATTCAGATTGGTTGGTTAAAGCCAATATTCTTTTCTACCAATACTGCCGTCGGGCTCGGTCCTGCTGCGCCGACTCATCCGTGCTGGGTTGAGTTTGACTGAAAACTACAGAGTTGAGCCTTTGAACGGAGCCTAAACCTCCATCTATGCAGCCCAGTAAAAAGGCTGTAAAAGGAGGCTTTTGAATTATCATTGTCTAGAACGTGATGTCATAACGATAGAACAACATCAGGAAATAATAAAAATGTGATGTACCTTTTTCACTGTAAATCCTTTGTGTCAGCTTCCCAGATGGTGTGAATCTGCGTAGCTCTGGGAGATCAATGAATCCACGCTGCCTTATGCCACTGAAGAAGTTGGCCTATCGAACTCGGGCCAAAACTCTTTCAGAGACTCCTCGGCTGAAGGGAGGCGAGTGGAGATGCACGGGAGCAGCAGAGGTAATACCTAACAGCACTTGCCGGGAGCTGGGGGCAGGTGCCCCGAAGGACCATCTGAACACCTAGATTAGACCCCCACGAGATCCACTTAGAAGGCAAAGGCTTCTTCTCATCACGCAAGGATAAATGAGGAATGACCCTGCAGAAACCACACTTAAACTCATTTCAGCACAATATGTATGAGAAAAGTTTCAAGCCTTCTGAGACTTTTTTAGGTTTTTTGCATTCATGGGTTATACGAAACACGTTCATGCTGCCTTAGATATCTCTTGGGCTGTGGTACTTCAAACCTCCCCGAAACATATGTTCTGCCTTCAAGCGTTTTCGGAGTCAGAGCAGTATCCTCCACGCTGGGTGTTACTATGGGGAGGCAGTGCTTACTTCTCCTTATGGAATTAATTTCAATAGGCGCTATCAATTCTGTATGAATCAAAAGCCCCCTCTTCTCTCCAGCCTTGGGATGGTCTGGATCGAGAGGCTGGACGACCCCAAAAGCAATAAAACGCAGACAATGGGGGGTTTCTTTGTACCCTCTTTATTGAAAACCTCCCTCATCCACATGCTGCATCCCAAAACCGTGTCCGGGGCAAACATAGGGATGGCTCCGACCACCAGGCTACAGCCCATCCCCGTGCCGCTCCCGGCGGAGGCACATCGGGAAGGAGGTCCCGGCTGCAGCGCCGGGGCCGTGCTCTCACCTTCAGCGCTTTGCTGAATCATAACTTTACAACCCCGCAAGATCACAAGAACAAGCACATGTGGGAAAGAAAAGAAAGAAAAGAAAAATACGAACAGGAACACTAAAAGTAATATCTAACAACCAGCTATCACTTTCCAAATATTTTTCTTCTATTAATTTTAAGGGGGAAATCATTTGGTGGTAAATGGGGAATAAACTAAAACCATCTGCACCCTGCTAGGCAGCTGTCAGAAAGCCAGGCGAGCTCTTTGGGTATATAGGCCTGATGTTTAAATCCACTGAAGCTCTTCCAGCAGTGTCAAGCACACTGATGAGAGCCCTTCTGAGCACCACGCGCGAGGGGCTGACTCTATTGTTATGGGAAGAATATTGCTAAGATTAGAACGGTGCAGTAGAAAAACCACTAAAATGATACAGGTTTGCAAGAAATGAATTGTGTCGGGAGATTAGTCATATGGCACCCATCTATTTTAGAATAAAAGGAAACTAGGAGGGCAGAGAAGAGATCTCATGGATTGATGGGATAAGATGCCTAACAGTGTGTAATTTAAAAACCGGAGGTCCAGACTTGAGCAGCAAGGGAGGGGAGCAGCCTAGGAACAATCTGAGAAGAATGTCTTCATCCAAGAAGTAGTTAGCAGATAGCCTGATGGCAGTTTGATCTAAGCAGCGAACACCAGCAGTCCTGGAGGAGGGAAGGGCTTTTTGAAAAAGGAGTAAACTTATGAGTATGTCCCATCAACTAGATTTTTGTGATAAGGTTAATGAGAAATAGGTTGATTTGTACTTCCTGAGTTTAAAAGTGCAGATCTCCATGGATCATAATGTCCTGCCTGGCTGCTAATGTTCACGTGTTAAATAAACACAGCTTCTCTTTGGAACATTGAGATAGCGCAACAGCACTTTTCCAGGGCAAATCTAAAACGTATCTTATTCATTTTATAGGATTGGAGTTATCTGGGGAGGACGCAGAAGGGTCAGCATTTATGCTGCAAGGTACTGAAAACAATTCATCTGAAGATTTTGTAACTCTACTGGGACAACCGGCAATTCAGCTGGTATAAATACCGATATTACTATTATCCATGCGTCTTGAATTTTTATCCTACTGACCAATCCTTGCAGCAGGTAAAAAAGGAAGTATTGCTTTAAATCCATTTTAGATTACAAGCCACTTCCTTTCTCCTTGCTCACATAGTGTAGCAAAGGGCACGTAAAAGTCCTGAGCAGCCTTCCCTGTATCCTTTAGCATCGCTCACAGCCTGGTCCCTGCACCCTTTCTTCACAGAGGGAATCGCCCGAGGGCAAAGCGGGAGCCCTCCCGTTGAGTTTCTCAGGCCCACGTCTTGCCTGCAACTCTGGGGCCAAAGCTTGGAGAAAATACAGAGATTTGCACAGAACTCCAGGCATTTGAAATTACACACTGCATGAATTACAATGTTTTGCCACTTATTGCCTCTCTCCTTCAGCTCTTTTCGCTATGCAGCCTGGAAGGGCGGAATGGAGACTTCACTCGTGTGCTGGCCACCAGGTTTTGTGCTATCTACCTGCTATGTCTGTTTCTGTACAGCCGTACCTCGTCCAGAGCCACAGACCCACCTACCAAGCTGGACTTCGCTGAGACGCTCGGTTGTATGTCCACAAATAGGTCGCCCTGCACGCACCCCGTCGACGGTGCCAGATGGAAGAAGTGGAGGTGATGGGCCACAGGGGAGAAAATGGCCAGAGGTGAGTAACAGAAGCTGCGGAAGAAAGGAAATGTGTGAGACAGAGGAAGAAAATGGCAAGTTAGACTTGAACTTCTAGGAATCGGAAGGGAAAAAGAAAAACCAAAAGAAAGGGAGTGAAGGATCAAGAGGTTGGAGCTGCACGGCCACTTTAGCCGGGCACAAATCTGTGCTGCTGCTAAGGGCAGCCTCTCCTCTCCCCTCTCCCCTGGTCGTTCCCACCATTTTCCTGTTCGATCCAAGCTGGCTGGAAACAACTAAACCAACAGAAGCAGAGGCGCCGTCCCGTGATGCAGGAGGTGGGGGCAGCCGCAGAAGGGCTTGTGCGGTCCGGCAGGAGCCAAGGGGAGCAGGACTGGGAACTGGGAGGGCAGTGCCGGGTCCCTGCCAGGTTCCAGCTCTCAGGAGCAGTCGGAGCTGTCAGGGTAAATCCTGAGTGGCTGAACGTCACATCCCGAGCCCTGCAAAGTGTCCAGCTTGCCATGGCTCACTGCACTGTCTAGGGAAGCCCGTCTTAGTTGGCACCTACCTTAATAAGAAAAGCGAGCCTTGTGTTTGAATGCACTGACTCCTGGCTGAAGGCACTGGGCTGGATTTTCCCAGTGAGGACCTTGGGCTCTACAATCACTCCGCTCCCCTTCAGCTACTCAGGTAGCTCCCCCATGCCCAAAGTCACCAGCACCCTGCAAAATTTAATAGCCACATCTCCAGACCCCCCGCCCCTGGTGTCATGCAAAACCTGCTGAGCATCATGGAGAGAGATGCATTCTCCAGTGCCTGTGAATTAGGCTACAGCTCTCAGCAGGAGACACAGATATTTCTATCAGTTTCCAGAGGAAGATTTCTGAACTCCAAGGAACTCCAAAAACACAGCTCTTTTCTATTTCATCCTGTAGAGCCGTTACATGGGAAAGAGAAGTCTTTTTTTTTTTAAAGGTTGTTTCCTTTCCTTCTTCAGCCCCTTCTTGACAGCTTGTTTCCCAGAATCGGTGCTCGTCCCCGGACCAAGAGCTCCCTTTTAGCACCTATATCCCCTAACCGACATGAGGTATCGCAACCAAACGCGATTCTCCCATCTAGTTTCTCTGGTCAATGGGAGCAGCCGAGGCTGTGAGGGGGGAAAGCTGAGAGTGGCTTGTGCGGCACTTGGTGAGTCCTCCCGGGATGTGCTGTGCCTCAGCTTTCAGAGACCTGGGTCAAACTTTGATTCAAAGGCTTTGGGATAGGATAAAAGTGAGGAAAAAAAACCACCCTATCCTTGCCTGAGTTCTCCTTTGGCCTTGCAGGGTGGCCAGTCTCTCTCTCTCTCCCCTGCATCTGCAAACAGTGTCTCTCGTGAAGCTTAAACGTTAAAAAGCAAACAGCGACAGCGCTTCGGATCTGTGCTGGAGCACGTTGGGTTTTCATTACTACTTTCATCCTATTTGCTTCTAGCAGAAGAAAGTAAAATTATAAAAAAAAAGTATTAAAACAGCACAGGGGAGAGAGAATAATACAGATACAGGGAACTTTTCTTCATGGATTTCATTAGTAGACTACAGTAATAGCAGCTTAAGTGCTAATTGTTGAGAAATAATCTTTCTGCTCTTAATTCCGTACCCCTGAGCAGAGCACTGAGAAAAACCATTAGTTCCACATCCATTTGTAATTTGTGGAGACATGCAATAAAACTGTAGTAATCTTGGATTACGGGGGATCGCTAACTCTCACCCTCCTGTTCCGCGGTCGGTTCCTACCCTGGAGTTACGGCAGGCGGGGACTTGTTTGTAGCCACAGGGTTCGTGCTTGTCTGAACTGGGGAAGCATTCAGAAAGACTTGCGTGGACTTGCTGCAGCATTCTTGAAAGCTTTTAAAGAATTGACGTACGTGAAATCTCATTCAAACTTTACAGGGCCAAGCTTTATCAAGTGTGGCACGATCTGTAACCAAAATCAGAATAGACTTCTCTGTACTGGAAAGCGTCTTTCTAAACCTTTGTGGAAGTGAACGTTTTTGTTCTGGGACTCAGCAAGTAGACTCTTCCTAAGTGCTCCTAAAACACTTTTGCTACAGATCCACCATATTTCTTGAATAAAGCTATAAGCCAAGAGAACCTTTCTGTGAAGGTTTATGAGCATTTTTCTGGGAAGCACAAGTCAAACAAAAGATCAAAGCCATACACTGAAAAAAGAAAAAGACGTTAGGAGAAAAAAAAGAACAGCGGTTTTTTAGGTGGGAAACCTATTTGGGGCAATTTGAAAAAATGCTTTACTAGCTTCTTAATAAAAAATTAATGACTCCATCCCAATGGACACGGTGTATAACTATTAACATTTCATCTCTATAGTAAATGCTGGTCTTGTAGTACTTCAGCAGTCACAGCACAGAGCAGTTTGAAAGGAGGTGCAGGGCTTCATACTGCAAGTGAAACCCATCAGCTAAGTGCTGTTAGAAAAAAGCAAATGCCAGAGCCAGGATTTCCTCCTTCCCGCAGAGAATAAGGCTAATTATTACATCAGCCGGTTCTGAGCACCGGCCCAGCTCCAAATATAGGGTGAACCTTTTCGCATGGAGGAGCAGGCTGGGTTGGGAGGTTCTACAAGAAAGGGTTTTCCCTGGGCTTCCCTCTGCTTCTGTGCCCAGAAACCCAGGCGAGGACCTTCCGCTGCCCATCCCCAAAACGCAGCCCCTTCCACCCTTGCCGTGTCAGGACGGAGTGGATGGTTTTTTTGCAACCGTCCAGGTGATGGGAGCCAAAACATGTTGTTAGCGGGATCATCCGATACTTCATGCAGATGGAGGGACCAACTGGCTCGGAAGCCAGGCTGCTGGACCGAAGCGTGGGGACAGCATTAGTGCTCCTGAGAGCAGCACTGTCTGGAGCAGGCAGCAGTAGAAGCACGGAGCAGGACTGGGCCAACGTTTT
The DNA here is from genome assembly GCA_026212715.1 of Elanus axillaris. Lineage (NCBI taxonomy): Eukaryota > Metazoa > Chordata > Aves > Accipitriformes > Accipitridae > Elanus > Elanus axillaris. Next base: position 1,056,980 of record JANZLQ010000065.1, read on the forward strand.
CTGGGTTGTATTTCTCATAAAACATTAGTTCGGGAAACACGTACAGTGTCTCACATGTGGTGGGTTAGGGTAAAGCTGTTGGATGCCTTCCCTGGATGATTTAGGAGCCCGCACTGCAGGCAAAGGCACTGATCTTTACGATCTCCAGTCGATTCCAGCCTCTCCCACCGCTCGCACGCCCTGTCCAAAGCCCCCACCCGCCCGGGTGAGGATCACAAGCCCTTTGCCCGGGAGGAGCGGCGAGAGCCAAGACTCCTTCTTCCAGAGCTGGAGGAAAATCTCCCCTTTTCCCCTCACCAGCTGCGAAGCAGCCACCTCAACCCTGGGGCTGCCCTGGTGTGTCCCGGCACATCTGCAGGGGTGGATCATGCCGGGGGGCTTGGACCCACCGGGACATCAGCAGGATTGGGGGGGGTGGGATCTGCCACTTCAGCACAGCTCAGGTGACATCGACGTGTCTAAATAGACACGTCTCAACACAACTCTGGTACCAGTGTGATGGCATCCTCCTGCATGGGGTAGGTCTGGATTCAGGTCCCTGGACAATTTCTGGGTTTCCTCCCATGACTCGCTAATTGCTTGGCGTCGTTCTCTGGACGCTTTGCAAATCCTAATCTTGATATGCCCAAGCACTCACACACCATCCCAACATCTTCTGCTGGGTGGGACCAGGGCAGGATATGGAAACGCCGGTCGTCTGACTCTCTCACGCCATTGGAAAGCCTCCACTGAAGCTGTTCATAAAGTGATTGCTCTTCAGATACAACAACTGTTCGATTCCTGAGTATATCCGGACTGAACACATATTGAAACAGCTAAACATACACCAAATAAGGCCAAGAAATGCTTGATCATAAATACATCAGTTGTGGAATTGTCTCATAACAGTGTGGGATCTTAAAGTTTTGGGGAGAGGAAGGTTATACATGGGATAGTTATTATGTTGTAAAGGAATTTCATTTCAGCTGTTAATGGGAAAAATAAATCATCTTTCTGGTACTGTGAAAATAAGATTTTCAAACAAAAAAGGAGATGAGCGTAGTATGGGATGGGAAGAGGATGGGAACACTGAGCCATGCCAGAGTTGGTTTTGAAATATTTCCAGCTGAAGCAGCCACATACTGTTGTCTTAACTTGGCAATATGTGCAGAAAATGGCTCCCACCAAGGACTAAAGGCTGGTTACGGTCTGGCACCAAGCATGCTCAAAAGGATGTCAAGGGCTGGATCATCACAGTTAAGAACAGTTTATGCGAACGAGGCGCAGGGGTACACCCAAATGTGCCCCACATGTCCCAGTCTGCGTAAACCACTAAAATGTGTCAGCCCTCTGGACCAGGCAGCCCGAGGGCAGATGCTCGCGGCCACAATCTGTCGACCTGAAGACTGTCACGTTGCCGCTCAGCCCCAGTCCGTGGGGTCTTCGTGGTGCTTGCTGCCGAGTCGGTGGGACTGCCCCGTACAGCCAACACCTTTGCTGGGGACCACTATTTTTTAATATATTGTAACACTTGTAAAGCACTTTGCAACAATAAATCTTTTCATTATTTATGACATTTCCCCTGCCTCCTCTCTCAGCGTGATAATATACTTTTAAAATAAACATTATCAGTTTATACCTTCATTAAAACTCTATATATGCTCTTCTGTGTCCCGAAGGCATTTGCTGGGGTCATAATTGTTACCAGTTTGTGACGTAAGAATTCAAGCCCATAAAACCCGTTCATAGACACTTTGCAGCATATGCCGTTTATTTGGGTTTCCATTAAAGGTATTATGTTGCCATACTTTGCAACCATAAAAGAGTAAATAATTTCAAAGGATTGCTTGATAGGAGACTTCTGTTTTAAATGGAGCTTGGGTATATGTGGGAAATTGCTGGCAAAAATGTACCTAATTGACCCATTGCTGTGTATGTCTTTTTAACTCTCATTTCAGCTCTGCAGGGAGATTGCACTCCTGCAGGGTGTTTTGGTGGGGTGGAAAAGGGGCTACGTGGGGTTCCCTCTATCTTTCCAGTGCTTAGCACAGTGAGCCGAGCATTCCCTATGGTTTGGTGTGTCCCTGCTCCAGGTCAACTGGAAAACCCTTGGGCATAGGCAGCCTTCTCCTGAGGGCTGCGTTGCCAAGACCGTCATCTCCGGAGAGCCCTCTGCAAACCTGCCCTCCTCTTGAAACTCAAAAGGCCTTGCACATCCCCGGCCATCTCACAAGACCAAAATATTCATTAAAAAGCCTTGCCTTTTACACCCTTCTGGTTCCTTCATAATAGTTTTTTCCCTAGTTTCACTACCTGAGGCAGCTTGTCCCACTTTTTGATTCTGGATGCTGCTGCATTTGCCGTGAATGGGCTGAACAAGACGAGCCGAGATGAATGGAAGAAAAATTAATATTTCAACTTATTTTCAGAACACATTGTCATAAACGGCATTCTGAAAATCTGTCCACCATTTCACCACCCAAAACAATTAAGCCTTGCAAGGTCCAATTTTGTTTCTTATCAAGTTGTGTAAAAATCTTGAAGAAAGATGCAAGTTCTGTTGTATCTGCTCACTTTTAGAGATTGTCCTGTAAACACTGTTTCATTATTCAGGCTGTTTTAGTTTTATTCGTCATGATATCATTATCAGTAATAAACAGAAAACAGGTAGACTCACATGTAAGGACCAAATTTTGCCCCTGGTCAAAAGCAGAGCACATGATTACTATGACTTTGATGCATTTGCTATTCTTAGGCTAAAGTATTTCTGAATATTGTAAAACAGCAGTTGTAGCTCAGCTTTCTGCTTCCTACCAGAGTCCCAATACTACAGGCACACAACTGAATAACTGAATGCACGTGGATAACTCCACTGAATTTAATGAAATATGCAAGTCTGGAGGTGAATGCGTATAAAAATGCTTGCGAATGGCAGCTTACGCTTTACAGTTTACTTGGCTAACAGACTTATCTTTCAACAAGATTTAATACCTAGCATTGCTAATACTATGACATAAAATCACATAGGTTTTTTTCCCTTCCCTATTTTGGAATGAAAATATGTGTAGCAGAAACCTAAGAGAAATACGGTGCATCGCTGCCATTATTTTGCCAGATTGCAGAACTGTTCATTGTAAGCTGACATTTTCCTCGTTTGCCATTGTTACACAGTGTAACAGATTAATTTTGTGGCACTAAATCATAAGAGAAAACAAACAGCATTGAATTAGAAACCCAACATTTACTGCTGGCACCAAACCCAGCATTTCAGCAGACAATTAGCACATCTGATGTTTGTAGCTCCAGATACACTCTCATTAGAAGCTGGTTCCAAACCAGCATGCTGCTCCAGCAAAGGCAAGTTAAATGCAAAGAGGACCTAATTCTGGTCCTGCTGTAACCACTGGCAAACTCCCACAGTTTTCAATAATCAACTAGATTCAGTCCAGAATGCAGACGTTAGATATACCATGAAAGAATGACTGTTTGGAATGTATTATGTTGCAGACATGCCACCAAACTGGAAATTTCACATAGGGGAAAAAAAAAAAATCACATTGTGCTTTTAGCTTGGATAGGTTGGAAATGATATAATAGAAGCGTTATGATTTATAACAAATTTATGAGCTATGCAGGCAAGCCATTCTCCGGGGATATGCGTGGTAAATGGAGAATACCAGTGGCAAATAGAATTTACATCAAAGCAATCCTGCAAACCTCAAACACTTATTACTCTATTCATGACCTTTGTTAGTACACAGAAGTAGAATACAGCTTAATATTAATGTTAACATTTACCTAAAACGAAACATTTCTCTTTAAACGGTTCCTGAAAATGAGATGAAAACTTCACGTAAGCTACACAGCATATATTTTTGACATTATACATCATTATTTGAAAGCAAGTTGCCTTCAAAGGCTGATGTAAGTTTATTGAATCAATACCCTTCAACACAAGGGGCTACTTTTTCTGATAAAATACCCGCGGCACACCTCAGAGGGCGTGACGTGGAGCTACGTGTAGTACGATTGCAGGCTCAGGCAGGTTTTCGGCCCTTTTTTGTGGGCGCTAGCCCACGTAGCAGAGAGCAGCGTGTAATTCACAGCAAACGGCAAACTCTGTCTGCAGAAATGTGGATTTCTGTACCGCAGGCCCCCAAACGAAGTTACTTGGTGCCCCTAAAAGGGGAGGAGCAGCAGCCTCAGGGCAGTTTCCAGGGCATTTTTCCTGCTGTTTTCCAGTTTTTGTATTACCAGGCCTGGTCTATGAAGAAATACTGCGTAGTAGCGAAAGTGGGCAATACTAGGCAGCAAGGATTTTATACAGACACTTGGCAAGGGAGGTGTGTGAAGGGAGAAGGAGGGCTAAAGGGGTAAAAAATCCTCAGCAGGACCGTGCAGCAGGTCACTCTCGCCTTTGGCTCGCACTGCCTCTCTCTTGAGATGACCCCTGAAAACATTTATCACCTCACCTCCACTTGCTCTTTCCAGCAGGGCTGATTTATTAAAGTTTTCTGGGCCTTGCACCAATCCAGTGTGCAGGAGACCATGGCAGCTGCCAGGCTGGAGTGGTCCTGGGCTCGGCTGTGCTCCACCAGCAGATGTCCTGATCTGGTGTTGAGCAATCACGGATTCTTTTAATTTTGGTGGACGATGGATGCTGCCCATCTTGCTTGCATGGGCTGGGCTTCCCCTAGAAAATTGTCTAGAAATTCTGCTTCCTTTTCTTCTCCCTGATTAAGTTTTCTAGATTAAGACCTATTTCTTTTGCCAGTGGTGGACTTGTTTGTCCAGGTATCAGTGGATCCAGGATATGCTCCTTTTCTAGGTGTGATCAGGAGACCAAATTGGAAAATTAGATGCCTGTGAGAACACCGAAACACTGCAAACCCTCTAGGTGTTGAATTATGTCAAAAGGAACGCTGACGGTAAAAAATGCCTCCTGTTGCCAGCCGGTCGAGGGTGGTGATCCTTCCCTTCAGCACTGGTGAGGCCACACCTGGAGCACCGTGTCGAGATCTGGGCTCCCAGTATGAGAGGGGCATGGACATACTGGAGAGAGTCCAGCAAAGGGCCACAAAGATGGTGGAGGGACAGGAACATCTCTCCCGTGGGGAAAGGCTGGGAGAGCTGGGAGTGTTCAGACTGGAGAAAAGAAGGCTCAGGGGGACCTTACCAAGGTGTGTAACTATCTGAAGGGAGGATGTAAAGCAGATGGAGCCAGGCTTTCTTCAGCGGTGCCCAGTGACAGCACCAGAGGCAACGGGCACAGACTGAAACACGGGAGGTTCTTCTTGAACATCAG
>JANZLQ010000065.1:1063770-1083507 GCA_026212715.1 Elanus axillaris
GGGCAACCTGTTCCAGTGCCTCACCACCCTCACAGTAAAGAATATTTTCCCTAATATCTAATCTAAATCTACCCTCTCTCAGCTTAAAGCCATTACCCCTTGTCCTATTACTACATGCCTTTAGGTCTTCCCGGAGCCTTCTCTGCTCCAGGCTGAACAACCCCAACTCTCTCAGCCTGTCCTCATAGGGAAGGTGCTCCAGCCCCCTGATCATCTTCATGGCATCCTCTGGACCTGCTCAAGCAAGTCCCTGTCCTTCTCCTGTTGGGGACCCCGGAGCTGAACGCAGGACTACAGGTGGGCTGTCAGGAGAGGGGAGTAGAGGGGCAGAATCCCCTCCCTCGACCTGCTGGCCACGCTTCTAGGAAGGTTTCTTCACCTTTTCTTCAGCCTCTATCTTCCCTCTTCAGAGGTTTCTTTCCATTTTACACTATTAGCTATTTATTGTGAGGTTTTTCCCTCAGTTTTGCTCCCTTGCTCCATGGTGCACAGAGCTTTTAAGACCACCTATGCTGTCAGTGTGGCCCCTAAACCACCCCCAGTGTACCCCCCCCATACGAATGGGCATCCCTTCCCCCCCAGCTGTCCCCATTCTGCTGCTCTCTTCTCTGAGCAATTCTCCAGTTTGTACGATACTTTCTGTTAACCGCTAGCCCAGAGTACAAAAGCAATATTGCAGGTGGGATTGATCGTACAAGGGAAGAATTACTTCTTCCACTCATCTGTATGCTGCCTCTTGAAACACAACCCCAAACTGCAAAGGGAGCTTTGCTGGCAGAAGAGGCAAGAGATCCACATCTTATTTACTGCCAGCTACCTCCACAAAGTGTCTCTTTTTGGTCTTGTTTTCTGTACTTCCACAGCCAACTGAATGCACTTCAGAGTATTTCTGTCCCATAGAGTTACTCAGGTTTTTCCAACTCACTGCAGCTTATAACTTTTACATTTCAAAAATGAAAAGCAAGTGGCCTTGTAATTGTTTTCTCTATTCTCTGTAACAAACAGTGAACTGGGAAGTTAAAACGAGCCTTATATAGATAAAATACGAGGTATGGGTATAATATATATATAATGGCAGGCCCAACAGAGTAAATTCCTCTTTGGAGGAATTTCTGGGGTTTGCCAACAGTAAACAAAGCAGGAAGATTCTATTCATAAAGTCATTCCGAGTGTCAGATTATAGAAGTTAACTTTCTTCATTTGTGTTATGGAAAGTAGTGTCTGCTGCTCTGAGAAAATGAAGTAGAAACAAGAGTGTCAAAAGTGTAAACCGTTGCTCCATCAAATTAAAATACACTTACAGACTCAGTGCTGAATAACACCTCAGTTCACATCAAACATGTTGCACATGTGCTCACAAGAAAAACAAACAGAAGAAAAACATAAAGAAATCATTTTCTTTGTCCGTTTCACAATAAAGTGTGCACAGCTCCGCAGTTTGCTAGTACGATTTGTAAAGGAAAGCAACACAAAGCCAAAGCCAGCAAATTGAAAATACAGGGAAATCAAGACAAAAGCTAGCCCAATAACCACAAATGGAAGGGATCATCTTGTCAATTGAGAAGAAACATGAGGAATATGAATACCAGTTTTTTCCCTAAACCCTGAATGCTGATGGCTACATCGTGCTTTAATTTTCTACCCCTACACATGCCCTGCTCTGCAAACTTCCCGCATACTTTCACTTAATTTCAAAGTGGAGTCCCTCTCTGAAATGACACTGTAAACATTTCATTGTGGGGTCCCATGTTTGACGTCTGTCAGTGATTTTCAAATCAAAACTGCTCAGTTAACAAGTAAAAACCAGATTTCTTTTTGTTTATTTCTCAGCATTGTAGTCTGCAGTATGAAAAGCAAACTCGGCGCTTTCCGATTTACGTATTGCCCACAATAAAGAGCAGCGTTTAGGGGGGAACCCACCAATGGAGGAAAAGCTGGATTAGGATCTGGCTGGTTTGCCCTCCTGCTGAGGAGTCACCGTGGCCGAGAAGGGTAAAACAGAGCCGGGCAGCACGGCCTCCCTGCCGCAAACCTCCAGCAGTCGCTCACAGTCCCTTTCCATGAGGTTATCATCTCCGGAGCTCTGCTGGCAAAGTGGTGGTTTCAGCACTCGCTAATCCACTTTCATGCAAAATCTACCAGGTTAGCTTAGATGGTTTAAATTGAATTAGCCCTGCTGCTGTTGCCTAAAGTAGATTAGGAGATGCTTATATCATTTCTCCAGCCAGAAGGAGCTAGCAGGGAGCAGTCAGAGGAGGGAAGCCTTTTTGGCTGGCACGGAGAGACCTAGAAATCACCACCCTGCAGCCTGAGCCTCTGGCACGCCAAAATGCAGCACCCAGTCAGGTGGCCCATCGGCACTTGCCTCCTTATCTGTGTAATATCACTGTCCTCCACCTCACCGTTTCCAGAGCTCCAGTGAATATTCCAGATTTCAGCAACCAGAACAGACTTGGAGAAGGATCAGGATACCAAATCCTGGAGGAAGAAGGACATGTGGACTGTGGCCATACAGTTAGCAGAGCTACGATGCTGCAGAAGACCCATTGCTCAAATTAGTGATGTTTTCCATCATAACGATACCACTCTCCAGGCTGCCTGACTTCTCTCCAAGGCAAACAATTATTCCTAGTGGAGAGAGAAAAGGGAGAAGAGGAATCACAGTGTGGAGAAAAAGGGACGTGCTGGTACAGTGTGCTGGTTTTGGCTGAGTTAGAGTTAATTTTCTTCCCAGTAGCTGGTATGTGGCTATGTTGTGGATTTGTGCTGGAAACAGTGTCGATAATCCAGGAATTTGTTAATTACTGCTGAGCAGTGCTCGCCCAGAGCCGAGGCCCTTTCTGCTTCTCACCCCCCCCAGCAGCGAGCAGGCTGGGGGGGCACAAGGATTTGGGAGGGGACACAGCCGGGACAGCCGACCCCGGCTGACCCAAGGGATATCCCAGACCATTGGACATCATGCTCGGCACATAAAGCTGGGGAAGGAGAAGGAAGGGGGGACGTTGGTTGGGAGTGACGGCGTTTGTCTTCCCAAGTCCCCGTTGGGCGTGATGGAGCCCTGCTGTCCTGGAGATGGCTGAACTCCTGCCTGCCCACGGGAAGTGGGGACGGAATCCCTTGGTTTGCTTTGCTTGTGTGCGGGGCTTTTGCTTTATCCATTAAACTGTCTTTATCCCAGCCTAGGAGCCCACTTTTACCCTTCCGATCCTCTCACCCATCCCACCAGCGGGGAGCGAGCAAGTGGCTGGGTAGGGGTTGGCTGCTGGCTGGGGTTAAACCACAACATAGAGAAAGAAGGGGCTCAGAAAGCCCTTCTGTGAAGGCATCACACGGAATTTTTGCTAACGGTGTTTGCAAGGCAGAAAGACTCGTGTTAGTCCCAGCTCAGCCACTCAAGCATTTGCTCCCGTGAGCTCAATTTAAACACGTAGTTGCATGTCTCACCAAATGAAGTCCCAACCCTGCAAGCACTACTCACTATACAAAATAAAGTGCATTCCCAAACCTTACAGGGTCAGGGCTGAGGATGGACTTCGTCTTGTGCTGAAGTACTTCGCTGAACCAGACAATAATGGCACTATGATTCATAGCGTTGGATAATGGGACATTGTGTGATGTGATGCAGAAATTAAAGATGAGAAAGGAACTGAAACACTTACCTCTCTAATAAGGAGTTATGCTGCTAGTATTAAGGTAGATGCTTCCACCTAGTGACTTATAGCAGTAGCTTATAGATTTTTACTTTAGAAGGCTGGACGGCAGCTGCAGCAGAAAATGAAAAATATCATTCATCATCTGTAGTCAAGAAGAGAGACACAGAAATCTACCTTACAAAGGGGGTCTATACATTCAGACATCAGCAATACTCAGCGTATCCTTTCCACAGACAATGCTGGCCCAGTGCACGCACTCCGATTCACCTCTGGATAAACGGCCACCCCACGATTTCTGGCTGTGCTATTGATAATCCTGCCCCCTCCAAGCCAACATGTGGCAGAGCAGGAAGGATAACTCCCGGTGAGAGGACGTGTTTCTGACATCCTAGCAGTAGGGAGGTCACCAGAATGGCGACTCCATCAAAGGTATTGCCAAACTTTTCCTTCAGTTTTAAAACACAAGAGCTGTAGGGTTTTTGTGTTCTTTAGCAGTGCAAACACACGTGTGCTAGGTCTGGCCTGCCAGTGCTGTTCCCCTTCTCCTCTGCGCTACCTTCTTCCTCTCAAACTCCTGAGACTTCATACACATCTACAACACCCAACAACAGACAACACAGCAACACTCAACAAAAGACATAAACACCAAAAAAAGAGAAGCGCTCCATGTTAAGCTTCAGGATCAAGGACTTCAGCGGAAATCCTTAGGCTTTGAGGCTTAATGACTCTTAACAACAAATGGGGAGCAACAAATGGCTCTGCAAAAGTCGGAGTCTGCTGAACAGGGAGCTGTCTAAAACCAATCTCATCCCTCTCTGGAAGCGTCACATCCAGGACTAACAGGAGATGTCTGCTCACCTGGAATCTACAGAGAAGCTCTCTAGAGGGTTGGCTGCTACTTGCACCCTTCCTCCCCAAAAACTTAGATAATCTTGTCTTTTCAGATCCTGCCAGAGGAGAGAAGCCCCACTAATGCAGTAATTTCGAGGTTAATGCAAGGCACAAATTCTGCTTGCAAGGAGTCAAGCCCTTCCGTCTTGTCACCCTGTGGCTTCAGCTACCAGGTTGTGGGCTCTACTCATTGGGAAGGGAGCGTGGGAGGGAAAGAGGAAACTTTGGGAGAGAGGCACGGGGTATGCCTATGCTAAAGGTCTAATCTCAGTAACTCACCTGAGGCTTTCACCATAGTTAGCGGACAGAAGTGGGCAGGGGACGACACATTAGTAGATGCAGAAATAGTCAACAGAAATTAGATTAAATATCCCCTTGAGCTGTCCCTTACTTCCTCCACTGATGGAAAAGGGAGCTAAGGATAACCAGCTCTGATTAAAGCATCTAACATAAAGAACCTAAAGCTGGAGCGAATGAATACTGCTCTCATTTCCCAGCTGTGCTTAAGGATGTGCTATCTATCAGTCTGCAATTGTTTTGGACGTGAGCAGAGACACAGTTATAGGCACCAAGTGACTATCAGAACCCAACAGAGAAGAGTAGAGGAAACTTTAGGGGCAGCTAGTGGGTCTTTTGGCTTCACAGTTTTGAAATTAGGGCTCCCATTTCTGTACGTTTCCTCCTCTGTGTTCCTGGTTCCCACTCAACCTCATTTTTCTTTGGCTCTGGCTTTACTCCCTGTGGTCATTAAGGACTGACCTGCCAGGCAGTGAGCAATCTACCCTGAGCAGGTAAGTACCAACCTTATCTTGAAGCCCATGGTTTACCCCTTTGAAGTGAGCAAATATCTGTGTACTTAGCTGACTCGGGACCTAAACCAGCAAATGAGTGGCATTGACAGTAGAACTCAACGACCTCATCTTCCTGGGGCAAGAAATCAAGAGACAGTGACAAAAAAAACTCTTGAAAATTGTTTGAAAAAAAAAGAATAAAAATTAAAGCTCAAAGTTAGCAGTATGCCCCAACAGTATGACAATTTTTTAAGAACAGATTTACTCTTTTTGGTAGATGGCATTTAATCTGTACGTTGCATCACTTCTCATGAACTTCTGTAACAAAGCCAATTCCCTTGTTAAAAGGCTTTGTGCACTCCCATCATTTTAATGTATTCCTATTCTCTTACTATATAGCTGTAGTCGTTGCAATGTTAATGATTTTGCTAGTGTGTTCTCTCTCTTTTATGCTTTACTGAGCCGACATATATAGATTAACCTCTCACTAGTTAACGAACTCTGGTAGCTAAGACACTGCTCTAGATCTAGCAGAGGTCAGAAAGGAGGGAAAGTGCATTATCATCTGGCAGCTTCTAGCTATTTCATGTAAATGAATTGTTAATTGTACTCCAATAATAAGTGTCAAGGCATCTCAAAACGTAAAAAAACCAAACACATCACCATCAAGCAGAGAGAATCTGGCAAAATTGTGTCACTAAGATTCTTACTGATAATTTCAGTTACAGCAGGGAGACATAGGAAACAACCTCCCATCAACTGTGCACACAAGGGCTTTGGTCATCGCCTTTAATGACCCTCTGAGCTACTCACCAGTTGCAAAGCCAGGCAGGATTTGGTCATTCATCCCATCAGAAGCACTTCCAAGTCCTTGAGTCAACTCCTGAGGAAAATGTGAAATGCTTCTTCAAAGCTCTTGTTCTCCTAGATTTATACCGTAGTCTAATTTTATCTACAGTCACTGAAATCTCTGTATCTTATTAAAGTGAAATATTTGGATTTATATCATTTGAATGTTAATACTACCATGTGGCTATGCACACATACATGTATCCACACGTGTATAGGCATACGTACGTTAAGTTTTAATTTTTTTTGTTATAGTCTATAAAACGATCATATAATTTATTGAAGTGCAGAAGACCTATTTTCCCTTCTTCTAACAGTTTCTCTCTCGCCCACATGGTTTACATGAATGATATTTATAACGGAGCTGTTTTGATCTGATAGAGCCTCAGTGAATTTACTGCTGTTTCTGCCCCACTGCAACTGAACCTGACAAGAACCAGAAGAATCCGCAGTTTTATTTTGGGCTTTATAGGTTTTTCCTCACTCCCTTTTTCTCATGCCTGGATGGGGTCAGCAGCTGAAGACAACCCGCACATTCTGCAACAACAGATAGCTGTTAGGCTGCAGGACTTGCAGGATGAGATGAATTGCTCCTTTGATCAAAAACAGGGTCAATTTGCCCTGGCTAATAATTGGTTTGTCAAGAAAAAAAAAGTATCTGAACAACAGAATTTTTTCTTTATGAAAGAAATGTAATCTTTCCCTGCTTGTAATTCATAGTCGTAGCAGTTACAAATAACGTATGCTGCATACGACCATTAGCCTTACTATTTTAATTGTACTGCTGTATTGTCCAAGAATTTATAGGATTTTGAAAATGGACGAGCATTTCCTCTTTCTTGAGACAAGCATATGTTTCTGTTCCTCTCAAGATTTTCTCCCCAACACTGCATATAAAAATGAAATGACTTCCCCAAGTGCTCTAGATGGCTCAGAGGAAAGATAAAGGGGATTTAGATTTCGTCCCATTAAGGAGGAAAGCTGTTCAGGCACTTGCTTGATAATTACAATTGGTACTTTAGGGCAAGCACTTGGTAGCTACAATCAAATATAAAATTGCTTTTAATGACTGCTTTTGCTTTTGATTTTCTCCTACGTGTTTTTACATAACAACACATTTTTGCGGATCTCAAACACAATTCTATTGCAAAAACAATTGCTACAGAACAAAAAAAAATATTAACTGAAGGCTTGTGTCATGTGAGCAACGTGTTCTTTTTCCCAGGTTTTAAGGTAGCCCAAACTCAGCTTCCCTGAAGAGCATGAACAAAACTTCAAGAAACTGCCCTCCCAGTAATTCATACTAGAATCCAATACAAGCTCTTTTTTTTTTAAGAACGTATCCACATTTATTAGCGATCACCAGATGGGATCCCACTGTAACCTCAGGGAAGAAAACTAATGGCTTTCCCATCAAGTCATATTTGGATATGATCCAGTCACTGTTAACATACCCAAATTCATTAGGAGCCGCTGAATCCAGACCCTGTTTAATGCAAAAAGATACTTGAGAAAGATCATTTTGGAAATCATTTCATTTCCTTCCACAGCAAATTCATGTTACATCTAAAAGGGAATGAAAGCTATGGGTCCTCTGTTTCTCATGAAACAATCTCTAAAGATACCAGGGCAGACCAGAAGCTGCATTTGTTGGTTTACATTCTTGTGTTAGTGAGGTTTCCGACAGAAATAAGATCCTAAAATGTAGAGATTGTGAATGAAAGAGAATATTATAATTTTTACAAAATGGTTTCAAATGTGTCTAGAAGTTTAATTTATATTTGAAAAGGTTCTGCAAAACCTTTTTAGCACATTTTATTTTCATTTGTTGTTCTTTAATGAAAGCTGGAACTTCAGCTTCTCTATTTTTTTTTAAGCTTTAACCTTTGCTCCCAGGCAAACCAATAGCAAAATTCCCATTCACTGAAATTGGCAAGTTTAGATACATAAATGTAGTTTATTTGTATAGATTTATGCAAATTGAGTCTATGTCTAACTTGCATCTTTTTCAAGTATGAATCTATTTCTCCAAGTTAAGCAACACTTATTTTCTTGTCACTTAAAAAAGATTTGTTAGTTTTATATATTATTCCATACATTTGTTCAACTGTATTGCTGGGTGCTTGGTTTTCAAATTACTGTTGAGGTAAAGAAACCTTATTTTCTGGGTTTTTATTACAGAGTGAATTTTGGTTTTTTAAAGATGTTTTTTTCTCTTTAATTTTATATTGTTTTATATTATTTTACATTATCTTACTCCTGAAATGCTTAGGTTTATTTTATTTTTCTCAGCTTCAATGATAGTTGCAGGAATGGATGGATGTGTTGTAACAGTATTTGTTGGTATAAGAACAAATTTTTTTTCTATGCATTCCTAAAAATAAAACCACCCTTTATTGTGAATGCACAGAAAACAGTTTTTTGTAGTTTCAAAACTAATTCTACCCTAACACAAACAGTTATCCTTTTTGGTGTTTCTGAGGCTACTTCTAGAATTTTAAAAAATCCAATCATTTTTAACCATGTGAAACTGCTGGTTTAAATTATTGCACATCATTACGTTTGGACAATGAAAACAACACAGGCATTTTTACTTGTCTCTGGTCAACTTCACTTCTGGGTTTCCCTGACACAGGACCTTAGTTGAAATCACCACGTGGAGATTTTAAAATCCAAATAAAACAAGCAAATATAAAACAAGCCTCTTTGCACCGAGTTTCTGAATTTTTTATTAAAACATTTTGGTTGACTGAGAAAAGGCTTTTCCTTTTAACAACAAAACACTATGCATCAGAAGAAGTCTCAGATCCCTTTGTGTCCTTTTCTGGAAAAGTGACACGATTAAGGAAAAAAAAAAAAAAGAAGAATGAGACTGGGGGAGCGTTCACATCAAGTAGCCCTTTTGGTGTATTTTTAGAGGATAACTGAAACCAGTAAAAACGCGAAGTGGTTTTTGCACGTGTAAACGTCACTCCTTACTGGGACAAAATACCTGGCAGTAACTCCAGCAGTTCTTCCGGCAGCTAGGAAAGCGGGGAACCCCAAAGTGCTAGAAATACCCCCAGCCCCCCCGAACATGGCAGCACCCTGCTTCCCCCACCGGGAATCTCGCCAGTGCCAAAGCCAGCTCCGGCAGCTCCAGCCGGGGGGGTCTCACATGGGACGGGACCTGGGGACACCTTCAGCGACCCCCGGGATGGACGGACGGACACACGGACACCCCCCCGGCCCACACCGGGGCTACCGGCTCCTGGTGGGATCGCTCCCAGCACCCTTCCCAAAGCATCCCGGGACAGTCCCCGGTTATTGGGCGGAGGCGGACGGGACCCCCTGACCCACCTGGTCTGTGTCCCTGCTGGATTCGAGTCCCTGCTTTAGGGGGTGATGGGACGGCACTGGGCGCTACAGCAGGTAACCCAGTCCTCCTTCCCGGTGAATGTGGGCGACCCCGCTACGGATGGCGACCGACCGGGGAAACCCACTGCCTGGTGCTTTCTGCTTCCTCCTCCTCTTCCTCCATCGCTGTTACAGGGCAACCACCACACACGGAAGCGCAGATTCAGTTCCCGCTGCTGGGAGTATCTGCCAAGAGCTTGTTCAGGAGTTGGGCAAAATGCTTCTTTTCCATGGTGGGGGGTGTGGGTGTGGAGATTAATTCCTCAAACTCCAATCTCTACAATTAGCAGAGGACAAAATTCTGGAGATGAGCTTCGATGGCATGCCTTCAGGACATGCATTGGCTGTTGGCATCTTACTGCTTGGCTAAGGAAACAACTGCAAATTTATTTTTTTTAAACTTTTATAACAATCTTTCTAAAATGCTGAACGCTTAAGAGGGCTTAGAAGATTAGTATTCATTTTACACAGCAAGCAAAATAACAAGAAATCCACACGCAATTTTCTCCAACAGGAGAGAAAAGAGAAGGCCTGGTGCTTGCCATGCACTTGATTACCTCTTTAAAAGGGATGGATAAAGACACAGCTGTCTGCATATAAACACACCATACCCTATACTGGAGCAATGGTTCCTGAAGTTACTGCCTCAACAGACCAACCTATAACCTTTCCCATGGATGGTCTTACACTCCAGGAATTAAAGATTTTTTTTCTCTTCAACACAGAAACAGCCAAGGCTACAATGAGCAGCCCGGGCAACTGCTAGTGTACCGAGCACACTTTGGCTGCAGTTGCTCCAGAATAAGCGTGGCAAACCCTGTGTCATTTTCACAAAAACTGAGCCAGCCTTAAGAACATTTAGGAGAGAAAAGATAAAGTGTCTGAGGGCACCAGACTGGGGTTCAGGCGGGTCAGTTCGCAGCTCCACGATCAGCTTCCCACATAACCTGCTGTACTTTGGTCTCCGGCTTCTGACGGAACCATCTTCCAGGGAGGTGAAAGAAGTTTAGAAAAAGCTACGTATCGTATCTTTCTTACTTATTTCTCACAGGCAATTTAGTTTTAAATACCTTTTGCACATATTAAGTGAACTAACTTGAATTTTGCATTTGGGGTGAGGATATTCAGTAGTAGTAGTGATCGTGATCTAAACCTCAGACTGAGCAAGAAGCTGTTGATGCAAACCCCTCTCTCTAATCCTAGAAATCTGTATTCACCTGCGAAAGTTCTTGTTTCGTACACCAATGTTACAATCCGCCAAAGTTACAGAAAGTCTGTTGTCAAAGTACATTAAGGACGGAGGTAGCAAGCTGGAGCATGGAATAGCTGTTGCAGCCATACCTTATGAGTTTGTCAGCTTTCAAAGAAGAGACATTATACATGTTTCACATACCAGCAGTGGGTATGAATGGATCAGCTGGACCGAGTTGGATGAGCTGTACTGAAACAACAAATGCATATTTGTTTTCTGAAACTGTCCGCAAAACCATTAAAGGCAAAACTTTAAAAATCCTGTAAAAATCTACATCCAGACTTTAGAAGCCTTGCAAGAAAATTAACTGCAATTAGAGAGAATAGATGCTAAATAATAGTTTAACAAACCAGACTATATAACTCATAACCTTCACAGTCTCCTGAACAGTTGATTAGATTGAAATCGGAGGAAAACAAGTCCCCGACCGTTTGCTCTTGGTGTGCAAGCCCTTCATAAAGCAGTCCTCATGCTACCTTGCGTAGGACCCTTGATACACAACCCTCTGTTGCCACACCATGTACTAACATTTCAGATCTTATGTATCAATATATGTGCATCAGAAAAATGAGAGACCTGCAAGAGTGATGTTAAAGTGATTGGGGAGAGGAGGCGGTGCAAAAATCCTCCTCTTCCCATTCTGCCTTCTCTTCTCCTTTGAATACTGTTGCTATCAATAATGGATAGTTGAAATCAGGACACTGGAGTAGTGCTGGAAGAATGAAAGAACAGTGGGAACAGGGGGCTTGTCACAACTGTGCAGTGTTTATTAAATGGAAGAAAGTTGTCAGTTCTCTCTTGCTTTTAGCCTGGGGGCGTGGGGTAAAAATCCCAAGGTCTATTTCTCCTGAAGTAGGAAAACAAGAATTGGGCAGCGCAGCTGGAAAAGGGAAGGGGGAAAGTTGAAAGAAAAGAGCCTCTTCCTGCAGCAGTGAGCTATCAGATGGCTCAGTCCTCCCCTGAAACCTCACCCTTATCCAAGTTAAAATTGATGGCAAAACCCTGGCCTGAAGCAAGCAATACATAGCTATCGCTCCAGACTCTAATCATCCCCACAACTGCTGCAATTCAATTAAGACCATGCCACCCAGCGGAAGAGATTGCTTGCACCTCTCAGATTTCTGCAATGCCAAGGCTGTAGCCCTATAATCTCTAATACCAGACAAGTTCACACTACAAATCTGATACAGCTTCTACCAAATCCACTAGAATCCACATGACTCTTTAGGCTGCAGGAGGACAAGGTAGCATAGTAGAAACAGACATACAGTATAAAGCCTTTGTACAGATAAAGGAGGGCTCCTTTGGGGTTTGGGTTTTTTTGTTGGGGTTTTTTTTTTTTTTTTTTTGAATCATGACCATATATCAGAGGAGCACTTTGTGTCATTTGGCCATGACATTCTTCCTCCAGCACTAGACATCCCCAAACCAGATTTAGTCTACTCTATAACCAGTGTCAGCTGCAGATAAAGCCAAAGATTCAGCAAACTACATCTGTAAAAGCTCGCTGCTGACTACATGCGCCTGTGGAGACTATGTTGCCCAAGCGTTACAGCAAAATGTAACGGGGACTGTAAGAAAGAACGCTGACCTCCATTATTCTTACGCCTTCCACGGAG
This sequence comes from Elanus axillaris, assembly GCA_026212715.1. Classification (NCBI taxonomy): domain Eukaryota; kingdom Metazoa; phylum Chordata; class Aves; order Accipitriformes; family Accipitridae; genus Elanus; species Elanus axillaris. The sequence goes on from JANZLQ010000065.1 coordinate 1,076,222, forward strand.
TAATGCTTTCAAAACCACTCTTCAGTGCATTTGCCTGACCTGATCTCCAGAATCTCTTCCTGTCTTCAAGATGCTGTCCTGCACGGTGGCTGCGTTCCGAGCCACTAGTGCCATAGGAGAAAAGGTGGCACACGAGATCAGCGCTTAAGCAACGGGACTGTCTCACGCAGCCTCACCTTCACCAGCTGTTTGCTCCCAGTCTTGCATTGCTTCCTACGGACAACGCTTTTTATACAGTAAGGCTGTAAACTGATCCAGCTGAAGAAAATGGGGGAAAACAGGAATACTTTCAGTGTTATCTCTGCTAGATTAGTTCCCCAACTCACTTGACTATGCAATGCAGCAAAGGTGTCCCAGAGCAGGAACAACTTACCAGGAAAGCCCAGGAACTGCACTACTACCATCACCACCAGTTACTTTAGGCATCTGAAATAACTCATTTTAAAACCAAGTCCAGCATACTATGTCAAAAAGGGCAGACATCGTCATCTTCTTAGGAAACTGGTAACAATCTGCAGGACATTTAGTGACTTGCTAATGCAGTTTCTATACTGTATACACACACACATTTTATACATGTAAACACTGCAATAAAATGACAGTATTTAATTCTTTCAGTTCTGGCATTTACGCCTGTAGTTCAAAACTGCCTACATTATTTCCCCTACCTTTCGCAGGTCCATGAACTACAGCTACCACAGCACTTTGCAGGTAGGTGGCAGAGTTACAGGGGTAGGAAGTTTCAACAAAGCAGTTTCACAATAGAAGCTACACAATTAAAAGAAACCCCAACTCTGACAATGCCGTTTCAGTTATATACTTTCAGCGTTCTACCAGTTTGTTTAATCAACTGCAACCTTTTCGCCCTCAATCACAACCTAAAAAATTTTTTTAGATAAAGATCAAGAAATTATGATATAATTAGAACGCTGTTTAAAGGCAGCTTACTTCTTTGAAAAAAACTCTAAGGACTTTTAAAATATATATTTCAGGCAAAACCCCGTATCTTTAAATTCATTTTCTAAAGAAACACAAATGATTTTTTTTTCCATCAAGTGACCAAACAGAAAGTGTTTCAGATTCAGCAATGTAAATCAAATATTCAATGACAACAAAAAATTTGGTATTCACATTCAAAAAATGCAGCTGCTCAAAACAGATCTAAAGCAAACTTGAAACACAAAATTACAATATCCATATATAGTATATGCTCAAACCCTAGAAGGTTAAATTTCCCTGCCGCATCTGCGACACAACCTCTGAGGTTACATCCGTGCTGCACATTTAGCCAGGTTCCTGCTGCCTGCCTACAAGCAAGCCTTCAGCCTGGATTAGAGATCCCACCCAAGCAGGTTCTCCAAATCCTTCCTGGCCCAAAGAGCTCTGCCTCAGCGGAGTGAGCTGCCATGCTGTACGCAGAAGTACATTGGTACTAGACTAAGAGCCACCTTCCAGTAAAAACTGGGGTTTATTCCTTTCTTATCCTCTGTTTCAGCTCAAAAACCAAACAGGATGTCTTAAAATATCTGTAGTTTAAGTGAACCTGTTTGACTTTATCCTGAACACCATGAAGGAAATACCTCACACAGCCAGTATTGTTTCAGCTGGTAGGAAGCAACTGCTAAATAAAAGATCAGCGCAGCGCCTGCCATCTCTCATTTGAGATTCAAATCCTTAATCTGGTCACAAAAGCAGCAGACTAATAAATTTGTGCAACAAAGCTCAAGGCTAGGTCCTAAAAGCAGAAATAAGACAAGAGTATTTGGTTGTGTGGATCATCTTCTCTTACAGAGGAAGGAGCAGAGGCAGAACTGGAGCAACTCCAGAGAGAGGAGAGGGTAAGGCAAGTACAGCGGTGGCAACCTTGATTAAGATGAGACTCGGAGCATGGCTGCGCACCTAAAGAATGAAAATAAACTGACTCTGAAGCCGTACGTTTAAATGGGAGTACGTTGCCAGTTTGATTATCTCTACTTGGAAAAAGCAGTCTGCTTTCCCACCAGCAGCTGCTTGAAAGTAATCTGATTTACAAACAAGCATGTAAAATATAGCACTGTGCTTACTCGACAGAAAAAAACGCCAAATTGTTAGGACTTAAACCCAAGAAGCTCCCCTTCATGACTCCCCAAGGCACACATTAAGCAAAATACAGCCTACGTCAACAACACAGTAAAGCAATACAAACTGACTGTTCATTCCATGCCATTTCTGGATAAACATCATTATGAACCTTAAAGAATACTTCCCTCCATATGAATCAATTTTGAAGTAGTACTAATCTGAATGAATTGAGAAGCATCTGTTTTTTAGCAGGGATATTATCAACTTAATGGAATTACTTTTTAAGTACAAAATTAGAAATGGCATGTAAGTTGATAAACTTTGATCTATACATCTTACCAAGTCCCATTAACTGTCAATGTACGTGAAAACAGAAGATGCATTGGTATTTATTTCCTCCAACACCTTTGTAGTTCTTTACCTGGGCAACAGAATACTTTTCCCCTAACAATAATAATAAAAAACCCACTGTATTTTTCCAGAAAAACTAAGTTTTCTACCAGGTTGAGCTCTTCTTAGTGGATTTTAGCACAGTATAAGCTAGCGTAATTTAAAAAGAATAAATCCTATTTCCTGTGACCAAGTTATCACAACAGACACATATCACAATTTGTGGGCAATTACAGAAGGTGGATCCCATCTCGGATGAAGCTGGACAAAGGTTATACTCTGTATTGATGAAGGGTACCAACAGGCAACATACTGCAGGACTGGTACTGTAATTATTTCCATCCTTGAAATGAGAGACATTTTAAAAACACAAGCTTTCAGGGCAACTAATTCTTGCATCTGTCATCACATGTTATTGCCGAGTAATATGGAACCAACTGTAGCTAATCACATATAAATGGCATCTGTTACGCAATCATGCAATATTTTACCCTATGCCCACATTGTAAAGCATGATAGATGAGTAGCATTTTAAGAAGAATAAAAGGCTACTGAAAATACATATGGAAAAGTAAATTCTGATTTACTTTACTAAAACTTGGAAAATGTCTTAAATAAAACTAAAACTATCTTATTTCCAATCTGTGCATTTTCACAATCTCATATTAACAATAAAAGAATCAGTTTTATTTTCAGTTATTTAGTTCCTACACTGTTTCAGTTACAGACAGCAGTGAAATACCTCTTTGTTCCAACAACTTTCTCTTTGCAAACTGAAGTCAGACTGACACTTTGCCTTTTTACTTACAGAAGATTCATGAAGCCTTGGTGTTGATTTCAGCGTATAATGTCTTTTAAGTTACACTTTAAAAGCCTGTTTTTGTTAATTACCAGATGTTAAAAGCCACACAAATCAGCACAGCAAAAGTAATTTTACAGAAGAATTTAAAGGACATGGCGAATTTACAGAATCCTTTGGTTAAATTTAGTAAAAGACGAGTTACATTGACAAAGACCACAGTACAAAAAACATTTACAGTTTCATTATTTTCAGGATTTCCTATAGCATTTTCAGCATTCACAATATAAAAAATGAAGACCCTCAAGAGAAAAGATAACCACAGACACTTAGTCTATTCAAAGGCACTCCGTTTGCTTTTTGGGTTTTTTTTTTTGTTTTGTTTTTTTGTTTGTTTTGGTTTTTAAGTTCAGCAGACATCAAATTGATACTGCTTTCATCATTTGCTGGTCTAACAGTCTCTTCAAAAGTTCATGCAACGCAACAAATTATACTCAGTAGCCAAGCACAAAAATACGATGTCCTTATTTGGGATATTTATTTTGTGAGTAAAATATTAGCGATCTTACAAAATTCTGATTTTACCAGACTAGGCCCTTGGCTAATTTTGATTTTTTTTTCCCCTTAACACGCTGCGCCTTCAGCTTCTTTCTCTGCCTGGAATTCATCCATATTGGGTACTGTCCATGCTGGTCTAGAAGAGTTTTTTTGTTTCGTTTATTATCTATGTCCATTTTGCAGTCATCTGAAAAAGTAAGGTATTTATAGTGAGTAAAATACATGAATCAGCTTCATAGAATCTATTATATTACTAGATTCACAAAAGTGATACAAAAATATCCCTATGCACGGAAGTATTTGTATGTAGAGAGCTGAAGGCTTTACACACAGAAAACGCTTTCCAAACCAATACAACTGCAACCCAGGAACTTCAACAGCTGATAGTAAACACGCAGAATTTTCCCTAAAGGCCCATGTCTGGGCAAAGCACCTTATTCTTCAGTCTGCCATCTGTTCCAATACTGTGTCTAAAAACATTGTGTGTGGTCTCCATCAAATGCTGCAACCATACAGGAAGCCATAGGCTTACTGAAACATACGCACAATTAAACTCTTTTTATGATGTGATGTTTAAGATCTGTTCTAAAAAATTAAATTAAATTGAGTGGAAGATGAAGACAGGTAAAGAGAAGAATGAAGGTGAAATACAGCGACGATAGAAAGCATGAGCCAGTGATGCTACATTTGCTTCAAAAAGTGAGTGCAAGGTTAAGCCTAATATATTTAGAGACATAAATAGAGGATTAATCTCTAGGACCAGGAAGACTGCCTGTGACATGGGTCGCTCCCAAAACCGGCATCCCCAGCTAGCTAACACCACATGAACCTCATGCCTCGGGGAGACAACAAGGCTACAAGGGAAACACCTTGTTAAGTATAGATTCCAAGGGTACTCTGCTATTTAATTTCAACTTTGTTTCCAAACCATCCATGTGCGCCTCTAAAAGCTTAATCATGAGTTTTTACAGAGAGGAAAAAAGACTTTTTTCTGTTGTGCCTGTCTGCTGTTGGGAGACAAAGTTCCTGAGTAAAAAAGCCAATGGGCTGCTTCAATAGTTGAAGCATGCCAATAGTCTACAGGGATCTGCACCACAGAGATGTGCTTAGGAAGCCCTGAAGTTGGCATACAAATACTGGCAGTCAGCAGAGAATCAGCACAGCGGCCTACTGCCTGCTGGCGCAACCAAAGGCTGATCCCAGCACGGGGACAGGCAGCAAAAAAAGTCCCAGTTCCAGAAGGCTCCTGAGACATCAGAGAAACACAACATGAGGCCTTCTTAACAGCGTTGTTTTCTAAATGCCATAGAAGGAGAGAGGGCCTCCAACAAAACCACACAACAAAAACCAACGCCCCAAGATAAGCAACTCTGTGTAAGCTTCTCTGATTCCTGTCCTATCATATGATTCAGGTTAATCTGTTACATGAATTTTGACTGCAAAAAAGCACATTCACAATAAATGTCAGCTGCAGTATTAACTAAATGAAAAAATACAAAAAATACCAGTTGTTTACATAGCACAACGTTTTCATCATACTTTGCAATCTCAAGGATGCTGCAGTAATCAGTAACAGGAAGAAAGCAACTGTACAGAAGTGGTCCAAGGACATAAAGAAAACCCAAAGGGGTTACAAAGAGAAAGGGACCAAGGGAAAAAAAAAAAAAATCTGTAAAAGTAGGCAACTGAACCAGATTCAATGGATGCAATTACCTTGAAAAATAATGTGCACGCCCACAAAATTTTAAAAACAGCTACAAAACCGTTTTTGACCAAAGGCTAGCCAGACCTTCCATTTTTTTTTTTCCTAACAACAAAAACTAGGAAGAAAAAAAAATTCAGTGTTCTGTGAAAAACACCTTAAAGGACCACAGGAAAATATCCGTAACACACCTATGTACTTTCTTAGGCTGGAAAATTATGCACTTGTCTATGGGAAGCGCATATTCTGCATGAAGCCTTCACCTACGTCAGTCCCACATAACATTTTGCAATGTGAACTCCCTTGTGTCCGCAAACAGTTAGCGTTGAACAGTCCTCTCAGAGAAAACACTGTTATTTTCACAAAATTTGTAGTCATTTGTGAAATCACACACACACACACACATATATATATACACACACTTAGGTATTTCTGAGGCTGCTATCTCTTTACAAAGGCTGAGTGAACACGGCCACTTGTAGAGAAGTTGCCAGCAGTTGGAAGGGGGTGCAGGAATGACAGATAGCCAGGCGTTTCCTTCAGAAACTAGATTCAACACAACGATGTTTCCTCCAGCTTCAGCTTCAGAATCAGAAGGCTGACAACGTCCCAAAATATTCTGGAAATTCAATCCTAACCATCCCATAAAGAACAATTTTTATATCTGGTATATGGGACAAATCAGAACCACAGATAAAATTACAAGTTATACTCCAAGCTACCTTAATCGGGCAAGCATTTTTATACAGCATTCCATTTTCAATATAGTTTACAAGCTCTGCTATTCAACCTCACAACACTTCCCTGTCTTCCCTAATTTCTGAAACACTGACAAAACTGGCTGTGTGACTGACAGTGATTACTACCATTATTCTATATCCCCACTGTGGTGTCTGAAGAGACTTCCTCTGCATGCCACATAAAAAGCTTGTATCAGGAGTACTGTAACAGCTTAAGTGGCATAAACTGAAAAAGAAAAAAGGACTATGATTTAGTTTAGACTGCAGTTTTGGAAAGCAAAGGTGTCCTTCTGACTCCTTTCCAGCATGTAGCTATTTAAAACCTTTGTTTCCATTTTCTGGGTTACTTTCTTTACAGATTACATGCTATTCAAGGAACAGAGAGGAAGACAGCATTATCTGTACCCAGGTAATGCCACCCACTCCTGCACCATGTGCAATGTGGCATTAATTAGCACATAAAACCAGGATTCTTACTGCCCTTACCTTGAGACAGTATGTTTAAAAAGGGAAAAAAAAAGTAATCATCGTATTCTTGATAAAATCTCTACAAAATTACTTCAGATTTAGGTCCAACTTTTATATATTCTGCATCCTCCTCAAACTAGGAGGAAAATTATATCCTATCTCCAGTTTAACTGCAAATTAAATGCTACGATTGGAAAACTGCTAAGTGATGAATGCTCGCTCACCTGTCTTCACAGAGAGATGTCTCTCTAGAAGGTACTACGTACTGTAAGTCAAAAGTTAATAAGCTCGTTCCACAAGAGAGCGGATGCGATACAGAGGGTGATGTTGTGAGATGACCGGCTTCAATGACTTAATAGCACCTTTTGGCTTTAAAAGATACGGATTTGGTTTCCCAAATCACTGTTCTCGACCTGGAACAACGGTGAGTCTGATCACGACGGTGAAACTCACACGACGGGTAATAAGCAATACCGCAGGACGTCCCAGCGCCGGGGCGATGGCAACAGACAACAAAAAACCCCGGGAGAGTTGAAAAAACACGCTGGGAACGTGACGGAGGGCGGGG